>WOXC01000772.1:0-192825 GCA_011680675.1 Gymnobelideus leadbeateri
CTCAACCTGCAGCAGAATGGGGGAAGGGGGGTGAGAGGGGGGATGATGGAGGGGAGGGCATTTTGGGGGAAGGGGAGTTTGGAAGTACCCACTATCAAACAGGGACAGGATCAAAGTAGGGAATGGACCAGGTTGGGGTGGGATGGGTGGAGGGAATTATAAGCAGCCTTTTACAATATATCTACTATGGTAAAGTTTTGCATAGCTATACATATACAACATATACTGAATTGCTTATCTTCCCAGAGGGAATGGGTAACAAGGGAGGAATGGAATGGATCTGAAATTCAAGGTTTTAAAATTAAATGTTTCAAATATATATAAATACTATTATTAATACTCTTTTGCTTGTAATGGGGAGATAAGATGTTCAGGCATTGGGGCACAGAGACTCACCTCGCCCTAATGGTAAAATCAAAGGGGCTATGGGAGAAGATATGGTAGAGAGCAGATTGGATGAGGGGATATTTTGTGAGACTGGGTAGGGGAAAAATGGGGAAAAATTGTAACTCAAAATCTGGCTGAAATGAATGATGTAAACCAGAAATTAATAAAGCATTTGTTAAAAAAAAAACACTGGAAGCATGGGAATAATTGGAGCTTTCCTTAAAATTATAAGTACTATCTATCTAAAAGCATCAGCAAGTATTATCTGTAATAGAAATATGCTTGAAGCCTTCTCAATAGAGTCAGGGCTGGAGCAAGGATGCACATTACCAACACCATCATTCAATATTACTCTAGAAATACCAGCTATCACAATAAGAAAAAGAAATCAGAGGAATCAAAATAGGCAATGAAGAAATAAAAGTATCACTTTTTGTGGAAGATATGATGGTATACTTCGAAGACCCTAGAGAATCAAATCAAAATTAGTTAAAGCAATTAACAACTTAAGCAAATTTGCAGGATACAAAATAAAACTACATAAATCATCAGCTTTTCTATATACTACCAACAAAAGTCAGCAGGAAGATATAGAAAAATAAATTCCATTTAAAATAGCTACATTCAATATAAAATAAAGGGGAGTCTACCTGCCAAGACAGATCCAGGGATTATATGAATATAATGATTAATCAACATTTCATATAAACAATCTGAACAATTGGAGAAATAATAATTGCTCATGGGTAGACTGAGCCAGTATAATAAAAATGATAATTCTACCTAAGCTAATTTATTTATTCAGTGTCATACCAATCAAACCACCCAAAATTATTTTATAGAGCCAGGAAAAAATAGCAACAAAATTCATTTGGAAGAGCAAAAGGTTAAGAATATCAAGGAAGTCAATGAAAAGAATCGTAAGGAAGGTGGCTTAGCTGTTTCAGATTTCAAATTATATTATAAAGTTGTAGTCATGAACATAACCTGGTACTGTCTAGAAATAGAGTGGTGGATCAGTGGAATAGAGAAGGTACACAATTTCAGTCAGACTTTTCATGACCACGTTTGGAGCTTTTTTTTTTTTTTTTTGCTTTTTGGAGGGCAATTGGGGTTAAGTAACTTGCCCAAGGTCACATGGCTAAGTTTTTGTTTGTGTGTGTGTTAAGTGTCTGAGGCCAGATCCGAACTCAGGTCTTTCTGACTCCAGGACCAACACTCTACTCACTGCGCCACCTAGCCACCCCTCGTTTGGGGCTTTCTTGACAAAGGTATTCAAGTGGTTTGCCATTTCCTTCTCCAGCTCATTTTACAGATAAGGAAAAAGAAGCAAACTGTGAAGTGATTTGCCCAGGGTCTCAGAATTAGTAAGTGTTTGAGATTAGATTTGAGCTAAGGAAGATGAGTCTTCCTGACTTGAGGCCTGACATTCTATGCACTACACCACCTACCTGCCACAATACAGAGTAGTAAATGCCTATAATAATCCAGCGTTTGATAAATCCAAAGATCCAAAGCTTTTTGACAAAAATTGCTGGGAAAATTGGAGAGCAGTTTGGCAGAAACTAGGTATAGATCAGCATCTCACACCACATGCCAAAATAAGGTCAAAATGGGTACATGATTTAGACAAAAAGGATAATATCATAAGCAAATTAGGGGAGCATGGAAATTACATCTCAGGTAATTAAGGAATGAATTTAGGATGAAACAAGAGATAGAATTATCGAATGTAAAATGGGTAGCTTTGATTACATTAAATTAAAAATATATATAAACAAAACCAATGCAGCCAAGATTAGAAGAAAAGCAGGAAATTGGGGAAAAAGTGTTTTTGCCCCCAGTTTTCTTGATAAATGCCTCATTTCTCAAATATATATAAAACTGAGTCAAATTCATAAGGATACAAATCATTCCCCAATTGATAAATGGTCAAAGGATATAAACAGGCAGTTTTCAGAAGAAGCCAAAGCTATCAATAATCAGATGAAAAAATGCTCTAAATTATTATTAATTAGAGAAAAGCAAATTAAAACAACTCTGAGGAACCACCTCACATCTATCAGATTGACTAATAAGACAGAAAAAGAAAATGACAAATGTTAGGGGTGGTGTGTTAAAAAATTGGCACACTAATACAGTGTTATTGGAGTTGTGAATTGAACCATTCTGGAGAGCAATTTGAAACTTTGACCAAAAGGCTATAAAACCATGTGTACCTTTTGACCTCTAGGTCCATATCTCAAAGAAGGAAAAGGAGAAGGGCCTATATAAAAAAAATAAAAAATAAAAATAAACAGCTCTTATGGTAGCAAAGATTTGGAAATTGAGATGATGCCCAGAAGTTGGGGAAGAGCTGAACAAGTTATGGTATATGGTTGCAATGGAATGCTATTTTACTATAAGAATTCACAAGCAGGATGAGAACCAAGAGGACATTTTACATGGTAACAGGAATAATATGCAATGATCAACTGTTAATGATAGCTACTCTGATCAGTACAAGGATCCAGGGAAATTCCAAAGCACTCATGATGAAAAATGCTAGAGAAAGAACTGAAGGAATCTGGATGCAGATTAAAACACATTTCTTTTAACTTTCTTTTTTTGCAGTTGCTTTTTTTTTTGCAACATGGCTTATATAGATATATGTTTTGCATGATTTCATATGTATAATTGATATATTTCTGACCTCAATGTGTGTGGGAAGTCTGGGAGGGAGAAAATTCATAGCTTGAAATGTTAAAATTGAATGTTAAAAATAAGCAATTTTTTCAAGAAAGAAAGCATATTTAGGAAGGGATATACACTATATAATAAGGTCTTATAAACCCAAATTAAGTATGAGTTATTTTTGGATTATCTGCTGTTTAAGATTATTTAAGCCATTGCTCCCCTCTATTAGGATGATAGTCAGGAGTTGACAATAGCATGTTTTTACTATGCATGATGACTCCTTCCTTTCTTTTCCCCTTCCTTCCTTTCTTTATTAATTCATTCATTCTAATCCAGTATTCAAATTAACACAGATTGCCTACATTTAATAAGCACCTAATAAATGTTTGTTGATTGATTAAAGAGCTTAGGCCACACCAAAGAGAGGGAAAAAACAAATGAGAATTCTAGTGAAATTTTACAGTAATATTTACAGCTTACTCTTTCTTCCCATTGAGGTGACTGCTAAGTGCAGAAAGTAGTTGGTAATATTTCTCAGGTTGATGAAATGTGCTGATAGATTGGTTTTTGAACTTATATTCAGGTATATTGTAATTCCCATCTCCAGAGTTTATACACATTGTAAAAAGTGCCAGTGCCAAGAAAGTTACCTCAGCTTAAAGGAAATACTTCCTCCTTTAAGCTGCATCTATAATGGAATGCAGTTTCACTCCACTGTACAGTCACAGTTGGCCCCAGTTGGTTGATATCCATTTCCCCAGTTAGTTCCCTTGGGTTGGCACCACTGACTGAAAATGAGAGGAATGTGGCTTGCTGCTCCTAAACTATTGACCTCCCTTCCTCCTTCCTTCCTCCCCTCCCCTTCCAGGTAAACCACTGAGATGAGTCAGTGTGCTCCACCCTCACCCTCCTACCCATCCTTTATCTTTTTCTCTCTCTACCAAAAGGCCTGTAATTAGGAAACATTAGCAGGCTCAAAACAGCTTTCATACCTGAAACATCATCCATAATTGCACTCAGCACTGCTCTGCCATGGCTATTAATGTCACTTTTATGAAGTAATGAGGAACAAAACACCCGGAGGCACTTAAAACATTTTTTTTAATACAATACAAGTCTTTGAGGAATGGGAGTATAAAATAACCTGCCTGGCATTCCCCTGACAGAGAATGTGATAGACAAAAGGCAGGGAGAGATCAGTAAGAGAGATCAGACAGAGAGACAGGTCCAATCTTCAGTGATGGAAAGATGGGTAGGTAGAGGTTTAAGATGCAGACACAGAGACCAGATGTGACACTTAAGTGAGTCAATAGACTGGTAGATGGATAACTATGGGAAGCAGGGGTACAGGTATGAGGACCAGACTTGCCATGGATTCTCAAGAATCAGCATTATTCCATTATATATGGTCATTGTCTTGGTTGAGATTTAAAATGAGACTTTAGTTTCAACCATTTAACTGGGAGGTAAAATAGAATGTTAAGGAAGACCAAAGAGAAAGACACAGAATAGATTAATAATTTGTAGGCAAGGATGATATATTGGGAAGAAGAAATATGCATTGAGAGAGAGAGAGAGAGAGAGAGAGAGAGAGAGAGAGAGAGAGAGAGAGATTATGCCTTCATAGTTTGCTGCATGAAAGAACTTTGGGGAATGAGAGTAGTTTGCCAGAACTTTACTGTCTGACAAATTTATTTCTTTGCTCTTGGAAAAGGCTCATAGACTCATACATCAGTAGGGCAGGACATATTTCCTTTCATAGAATCTGGAAAGGACCTCTGGAGGTCATCTAATCTATCCTTTCTCTCCTGGAGGCAAGTTTAGCTCCCTTCCTTGCTCCTGGGAAACAGGTGTCTCTTCTGTTTTTAAGAATCCCCAACAGGTTGGGGCGGCTAGGTGGCGCAGTGAGTAGAGTGTCGGCCCTGGAGTCAGAAGGATCTGAGTTCGGATCCAGCCTCAGACACTTAACGCACAAACAAAAAAAAAAAAACCTAGCCGTGTGACCTTGGGCAAGTTACTTAACCCCAATTGCCCTCCAAAAAAAAAAAAACAGCAATAAGAATCCCCAACAGGAATGGTGGAGATTGCATAAGATATGTAGTAACCTGTTTGAGTCTTTTAAAACTCACTTAACCTAGTGTCTGAACCTGAAATTGAACTCTCTGATTTCTCTCCTAAGCTAATGGCCAAATGGTCCCCCAGACAGTGAGACCAAGGATGCACTTGGATGTAAAGATGCAAGTTGCCTTTGAGTCTGTGGAAATGTGATTCCTGACACAGTCACCTAGAAAGAAATGCACTGAAATGGAAATAGCCTGTGAATGCCATTCTCACTCCCTAGATCTTTGTCAATGTACCCAAGACAATAGTCCCTGACTTAAGAGTGTCCTGGGAGCAGGGGGTGGGAGGACAGGATTGAGAAGAAGGATAAACAAAGTTGAAAAAGATAATAGAGGATATGAAAGAAGCATTTAGAAAATGACATTACAGTGGGTAAGAGTGGAAAAAGTCAGGATGGGCAATGATGAGACTGGGATTCCAGTCTCATAAATAAAATAAAAAGTCAAGATGTGCTGAATGATTAAAGGAAGAGGGCCTGGGGCAGCTAGGTGGCACAGTGAATAGAACTACAGTCCTGGAGTCAGGAGGACCTGAGTTCAAATCCAGCCTCAGACACTTAATACTTACTAGCCATGTGACCTTGGGCAAGTCACTCCACCCCAATTGCCCCTCCAAAAAAATAAGCAGAAGCAGAAGCTGAAGCAGAAGCAGAAGCAGAAGAAGAAGAAGAAGAAGAAGAAGAAGAAGAAGAAGGGCTTCACCCAGAAAAGGTCTAAGGTCATTTCCAGCTCTAAATTTAGGATCTCATGAATGACATTGCATATGTCATTTTAGAGTCTATGGTGGGTAGTATAGAAGGAAATCTGGAGAATGGGAAAGGTATCAGAAATCTTGGGGACAAACAAATAGTGTTGTTTTCCCAAAGAGGACAAAAGATGGATTTGGGAAATGGAAAACACAGAGACTCATATTGATCCTCAACAAAATTCTGGAACAGCTATTCACAAGTACCTAAAGAATAATATGGTGGCCATACCAGGGTGGAAGCCAGTCAAAAGGATAAATGATAATCAAGGAAAGATGAAGTCAAGAACATAGGGATGTATGGATATCAGGATTGTAAAGGGGTTAGAGGGCAGGTAATCAAATAGAAACCAAGAGGACCCACATGCTAAAAGGTAGAGCAGAGGGGTGAGGGGGAAGTCCATGTGACCAGTCAGCAACAAATTGATCAATAAACACTTATTAGATACCTACTATATTCTAGACAGTAGGGATACAAATACAAAAAAATAATTAATCCTCACTCTCAAAGAGCATCTGAGAGTTGAAGAAGTAGCTATGAGAGGTCAAAGGACCAATAGTCAGCAGACAGAACATTCCCAGGAATGGAGGTCAAAGATAAGATAAGCAGAAGAGATTTCCAGGATAAATGCCAAGAAAAGACAAAAAATTCCCCATATAGAGGGTATTTTCTTGTCCCAGCTTCAGCTGCCTTTATTTAATATGTACTTTATCTTTAATATTTACTTAGCTATGTTTTATGTTCTAGTAGTATTTAAGCTCTTTGAGGACAGGAGATTTTTTTTTTTTGGTCACTGCATACCCAGAACCCAGCAGTGCCTGGCACATAATAAGCACTTAACAAATGTGTGATATTTAATTTATTTCCCTCCATCAGTAGACATAAGTTCATTAAGAATAGTAAGTTCCAGGATTAGCTCTTGAAGGATAGGAATTTAAGAAGAACTCAAAAGACTAAGCAAATTTTTGTATTAATAGAAGCTCCTGGTCCTTTTATTATTAAATAAGGTCACTAGAATGGGAGCTGAGGGTTAGGCTATAAATTTAATGAATCCCAATTTTAGTGAAGCATCCAGGAGATTCTCTTGTGATTTTATTGTAGATAAGATAGTATAATGAATGACATTATGGTAATACAATTAGGTATGTTTGTGACCAACTAGTTGAGTGAATATATCTGAAGATTTATTTCTGATGTATTTTCACCTAGAAAGAATATCTCTGATGAAGTGTTTCTGAATGTTGTCTTTGACCCTGTCCTGCTCAAAATTTTTATCAATGATTTGGATAAACATAAAATAAGCTTATGAAATTTGCCAGTGATGGAACTTGGCAGGCTAGCTAATACATTGGGATGCCAGAATCAAGATTCAAAGTGATCTCAATAGGCTGGAAAGATGGGTTCCAACCAACAAGATGAAATTCAACAGGAATAAATGTAAGTTCCTCTTTTGGGGTTAATTAGACAAGTACAGGACAGAGGAGACTTTAGGAACAGCAGTTCACATGTGAACAATTTGGGGTCTTAGTTGATCAAAAGCCTGATATGATCCAACAGTATGATTAAGTGACTAAAAAATATAATTCTATCAACTTTTTAGGCTGCATTACTACAAGTATAGTGTCTAGATCACAGAGAAGAGCAGTACTAGTGCCCTTAGTCTTGTTCAGCCACATTTAGAATATCAAGGGTGCCATCATTTAAAGAGGTATATTGACAAACTAGTGTTTAGAAAAAATAGATCAAGATCAACCAATTAATGAAGTATTCATTAAGTGCCTAATTATGTCAGGTACTATGCAAAGCCCTAGGCATATGAAGACAAAAAGGAAATAGTCTTTGCTTTCAACAAGCTTGCATTCTATAAGGGAGGCAATATAGACATATATAGATATATAAAGATTATAAAGAGCAGGTAGGTATAGTGGATAAAGCACTGGGCCTGGAGTCAGAAAGACCGGAGGTCAAATCTGGTTTTGGACCATTTCTAGCTAGGTGAGCTTGTTGTGTTAACCTCTGTCTGCCACAGAGTTACAAAATGAGGTTGTTACCCCACCTCCCAGGGTTCCCAAGGTTGTCATGAGGACAAAATGAAATTTTTGTGAAGCACTTTTCAGATGTTAAAGCACTATGTAAATACTAGCTGTTATTAATAGATACAAAATAGATACAAGGTTGTTTGGAGAGGGCAGTAGGACAGGAGATTAGAGTAGTCTTCGTGTAGAAGTTAAAACTTGCATTGAATTTTTAAGGAAGTAAGAGATTCTAAGAAGTAGAGGTGAGCAGGGAGTGTTCTCCAGGCAATGATGAGGAATCTGAAAATGACTCTTCACAAGAAATGAAAGGATTGGGGATGTTTAAAGAGGAGACACCCAAATGACAGCTGTCTTCAAATATCTGATTGGCTGTGATGTAAAAAAGAGATTAGATTTATTCTGTATTATTCCAGAAGCAAGAACTAGGATTAATGGGAAAGTTACTGAGGCATATTTCATCTCAATAGCAGATCAAATTTACTAACAATTGGAGGTGTCCAGCAATAGAACTTTGCCTAAGGAAGTAGGGCTATCACTTTTACTAGGGGGATAGTCAAACAATAGTTGCATCATCACTTTTTTAGGGATGCTCCTGTGTTGAGGAGGTTGGACTAGATAAAATCTAGTCCAGTTGTAAAATTCTTCGCTCCTATAATTGTTATATCTTCTCCCCACCCCCTCCAATCAGATTTGTGATTTCTTTTTTAAAACATTTATTTATTGACTTTTAGTTTACAACATTCAGTTCCACAATCCCTTGAGTTCCAAATTTTCTCCCCCTCCCACTCCTCCCGCCTTTCCCCACCATAGTAGCATGCAATTCAATACAGGTTCTATAAATACCTTCACATTAAATATTAGTCAAGTTGTAAAGAAGAATTATAACCAATGGGGTGAATGACAAGAAAGAACAAAACAAAACAAAACATAAAGGAGAGAGAGCAAGTAGTTTGCTTCAGTCTGCATTCAGACTCTGTAGTTCTTTGTCTGGATGTGGATATCCCTTTCCATCATGAATCTTTTGGAGTTGTCTTCTAACCTTGCATTGCTGAGAGGGGCCCAGTCTATCAAAGTCAGTCATCACAGATGTGATGTGTCTTCAATCCTGTACAATGTTCTCCTGGTTCTGCTCCCCTCACTTAGCATCAGTTTATATAAGTCTCTCCAGGTTATTATGAAGTCCATCTGTTCCTCATTTCTTATAGCACAGTAGTATTCCATTACATTCATATACCACAACTTGTTCAGCCATTCCCCAATTAATGGGTATCCCTCTGATTTCCAGTTCTTTGCCACCACAAAAGGAGTTGCTATAAATATTTTTGTACATACAGCAGCCATGATTTCATTGATACAAGGAATTCCTGGTAAGAAAGCTCTTTACCAATGCAGATTGGCATCTACTATGAAAGTTTAGTCTTTCAACTGGATAGTTGACTGGTACAATTAGGGGTTGAATAACTTGCTGAGGATCACATAGACACCATGTATAAACGGCAAGACTTGAACCTGGGTCTTTCTTGATTCCCAGGTTGGGTCTCTATCCCCTATGCCACCCTGTCATTCCCATCTCTTCTCACTAGCTGGCTGGACCTCAAAACTTCATGACATGGATGAGACACATTATCTTTTACAAGGAGTACCACACCATCAATTAAAATTTGGGCTTTTAGAGAATGGGGACTTCATGTTCTATGTTATTTCAAGACAGTCTCCATAAGGATAAGAGTGATGGTATACCTAGCTGAGTCACAAAGCTAGGAGAAATAGAAGAGACATTGGGTGATACATCTGGAATCTAAAAATATCTCAGGAGGCTAGAACAATGGGTCAAATCTAATAAGATGAAATTTACTGACTTCAGTACTACCAGGAACAATGATTTCACAATCCTGGACACTTCCTCTCTGCTGACACAGATTGCAGCAGCCCTTAAATGCCTTATGTGGTGTCCTGATTTGCTTTGCCTGGAAAAAGAATCATCACTTAGTAACCAACCCTATGGTGATGAGCCTTCTAAACTTGGCTCCACTGGTCTGATGATGATGATGATGATGATGATGATGATGATGGCAATGATGATGGCAGCAGCCAGTGCTTATATAGCCTTTAAAGTTCGCAAAACACTACTTCTGTCTCATTTAATTCTCATAACAGATCTCAAGGCAGGTACTAGTATTGTCCCCATTTTATAGATAAGGATATGGAGGATGAGAGAAATAAAGTAACTTACTAATGAGTTTCTGAGGGAGGGCTTGGGCTTGTGTCTTTCTGATGGCAACTTCTCACTGAACCACAACAAAAATATTCATTTCCCAAACCACTCCAGCTTGGTGGAACTGGCTGGTTGAAAACTTCTTTAAGAACCCAGTTTTATTTACATGGTAGGAGGCAGAATCAGAATATCAGAATATGACTTTAGTGAAGAAAGTGGAAATATAATAAGGATTATTATCAGGTCCTAAACTTGGTTCAAAATATCAATTGCACAAATACCAGATGTGGGAAGCATGGCCAGGTAGCAGTTAAGCTCGATACGAATTGACTGTAATATGGTATTCTACCCTCCTAAAAATAAAAAAAAAATAAAGGCAAGTGTATTTTGTGTATGGGACTTGCACCTGGGATTTCATTGGTATAGGGAAGTCACTATGTAAAACTCTCTGGATATGTTCTGCATGAG
Organism: Gymnobelideus leadbeateri; assembly: GCA_011680675.1. Lineage (NCBI taxonomy): Eukaryota > Metazoa > Chordata > Mammalia > Diprotodontia > Petauridae > Gymnobelideus > Gymnobelideus leadbeateri. The sequence goes on from WOXC01000772.1 coordinate 10,649, forward strand.
CAGAACAGCAACTTCTCTGCATTTTATAGGCTTACAGTTTCCTGGTACACTTAGAGGCTAAGTGATTTGCTATTAAGTCATCTAGTCAGACAGCTTGGTGGAACAATGGAAAAGAACAGGATTTAGAGTCAGGGAGACATGAGTTCAAATCCTGCCTTAGCTGCTTACTAGATGTATAACCTTGGGCAAATTATTTAACTTCTCATTGTCCCAGTTTCTTCATCTATGAGATAGGGATAGTAATAATACTTAACTCAGAGGGTTGTTGAGATTACCTATGCAAAACACATTGAAATGGTATATAAATGCTTTGTTGTCATTCAGTTATTTCTATCATGTCTGACTCTGTGACCTGATATGGGGTATTCTTGGCAAAGATACTAGAGTGATTTGCCATTTCCTTTTCTAGCTCATTTTACAGATAAGGAAACTGAGGCAAACAATTAAGTGACTTGTCTGGGGTCACACAGCTAGTAAGTGTCTGAGGCCAGATTTGAACTCAGGAAGATGTGTCTTCCTAACTCTAGGCCTGGCACTTCATCCATTGTGCCACCTGGATCTTCAAACAGTCATGCCTTCCTGAAAATCAGATGGACAGGACTAATGGGCAGAAGTTTTAGAGAGTCAGACTTTGGTTTGTTATGAAGAGGCTAGGTGGCTCAGTGAGTAGAGTGCTGGCCCTGGAGTCAGGAGGATCTGGCCTCAGACACTTGACACATATACACAAAAACTATCCGTGTGGCCTTGGGCAAGTCACTTAACCCCAATTGCCTTATCCTCCCCCCTCCAAAAAGCAAAAAAAAAAAATTTAAACCTGTTCAAGTATGGAATTGATTGGCTCCATAGGAGACAGTAGGTCTCAGACACTGGAGGTCTTTAAACAAAGGTTAGATGATGACTTGATATTATAGAAAGTATTCTTTGCTGATACTGATTGATTGAAGGACTTTGGAGGTCCTTTAAAGTCTAAAAACTCTATGAAAGAGTATGTCATGAGAAGATTGGTTGAAGCCTACAAAAGAGAAAACTCAGTTTGAGGAGCAGAGGTGTGGTGAAATTTGATGTATTGAGAGTTGCCTTCAAGTATTGAAAGACTCATTTGGGAGGGGAATTAGGCAATTATTTGACTCCAGAGAGAGAAAAAGGATCAATATGTAAAAGTTCCAAAGAGGTAAATTTAGTTTCAAGGCAGAAAAATATTAATAATCAGAACTGTCCAAGAATGAAATGGGCCTCATCAGAGGAATTTAATCAGACCCTTTTCAGGTACATTATAAGTGAGAAATCCTTTCTGGGTATAGGTTAGATCAGATGGCCATAAGGTCCCTTGAAACACTAAAATTCTACAATTCTTGTTCCTAGACCATCTATGAGATTTTGTCGTACATTCATTGGGCTGTCAATATATCAGGGATCTGTGATTTTGTTGGTGGAGCACAAACAGATGTAACTATAATTTAGTAGAGATGTCTTAGAGAGTTGTCTGAACCTCAGAGTTTGTAACTTTTGCAAAGTTACACAGCTAGTGTCAGATTTTGGTCTTCCTGACTCGAGTCTGTTATGTTATTCTGCCCCTCATTCACTAGGTGATTTCAAAACCAACAACAAAAACTTGAAATATCATTTTAAAGTTGCTTATTTTTTGGATTCAAAGTATCTTAGGAACAAAATTGTAACTAGTATTAGGCAACTGGGACTTTGCCCCAGAGTGCCAAAATTTAGAGGATGATTATAGAACTTTTACTTCATCAAATAGAAACAAATGAAATGTTGGTCAGAAATAATTAGTTAAAACAGGAAATTACCAGATGGTGAAACTGACACCCTCTGGCAGCTGCTCCTAGGATGAGCTCCTCCCCAGTCTATCCCTGTTCCTGTTTCGTACCCTAATGGCAGCCTCACCAGCATCAGTCTCATGATGTATTTCAGAATCTCTGTCCAGGGAAATCATTGAGTTTCTTGCCCTCCTAGAATTTTGTGTACTAAGTTCAAGGTCTCTCCTCTGATATTCATTTTGTTGTGCTTTCCTTAGGTCCAAAGACCTATATTAAATAGTATTTGCCAATTACTATAGAATTATGCTATATACAGCATTATATGTGCATCTTTTTTGAGAAGACTGGTTTCTAGTAAAAGTTGTATTGCAGAACACTTGTGAGTTTATAAAATAAGGCAAGCATGGAATTCTTCACCAGTTTAATAATTAAAATAGGAAGCCAAGTCATCCACCAGGGAACCTAGCTCAAACAAACTGTGTGGTCAGCAGATTCTGCCTTGCTTCCTGTTCACTAGACCCTTTCTTGCCCATTGGCAAGTGGTATAAAACATCCACCTTGATGAGGGATTGGCAGATGGGAGTACCTGTTTATCTAAAGGCCAGAAGGTGTCAAGGAAAAGGACTAGAATCCAAGGAATGAGAAAGATGATGAATTTCAAAAATTAAAAAGTCTTCATATTTTTAATGCCCACAGAACATGATAAAGGGCTTTATAAGAAGCTTTTAAGTATGAGGTTGGATAGTTTTTATTTTATTTCATGGTAAAAAAGACAAAACTTCTTAAATGTTTTTCTGTGCATTCTCAAGGATTATAAACATTGATTACTTCTTTAACCAATCAAATTGTAACTCTCCATCAAGCTATATTATAAAGATATATAAAAAAGCCCAGGAGGCTGTAGGAAAGAGATCACATCAAAAGAATGAACTTCTACTAAATGTTTCCCCAAAGCTAGATTCCTGAGTCCACAGTCCTGAGAAGCAGTTTCACCTGTTAACCTGTATCTCAGCATGGGTAGACCATCCTCATCCAGCTGTGAGAAGAGGAGTCCTGTTTTTCTCTAAGTGGGGAGGGGGGCAGAAATTTGTGAACATAATAGTATTGAAACCAAGTCTTTCTTGATGTGTGATTCTTCTATTTTCCCAATAGTAACTTCTTTCCATGTAGCTTCTCTTTTATAGTTGATTAGTGTAGAACATTCTGTCAGTTAATTTCTTGGTTTCTATTTCCTTATTACTCTAATCCAGGAATTTTGAACTTTTATTTTTATTTTGGTTTGTTTGTTGTTTCATGGATTCCCTTTAGGAATCTGGCAAAAGCTATGGACCTCTTCCCAGAACAATTCTTTAAAGTATCCTATTTATTCATAATTGAAGGAAGTACCAAAATTTAATTAAAGGTTAGTGAAAAATAAAGATGTAAGGATGTAATTTTTTATCCAAATTCATAGACTTCTTGAAATCTATCCCAGATTAAGAACCCCTGCTCTAATAAATCTTCTCTTTGACTTTCCTGTCCAAAACACTCTTCCCTGGATACCAGTCTTCTATGGATGCTGTTTTCCCATTAGAACATAAGCTCTTTGAAGGCAGATTGTTTGCTTCTAATTGTATCTCCAGGACTTAGCATAGTGCTTGCCACATAGTAAGTACTTTAGAAATGTTTTTACTCCCTTCTTTACTTCCTTCCTTCCTTCCTTCCTTCCTTCTTTCATTCCTTCCTCCCTCACTTCCTTCTTTCCTTCCTTCATTGAATCCCTTTATTCAATTTCTCATGTGCATATGCATAATTAATTCTATAATTTGTTTCCTTTCATAATTTGAATTGGGTGTTCAGGAAGTTTTACAGAAAGCCTAGAGATATGAAAACCAAAAATGGTTGGGAAATTTGGCCCTATCTCATATTGCCTCCACTAAAAGTATTTGATTGTTTAATCATAATGATAATGTATACATTGGGTAATAATAATAGCTGACATTTAAAAAGTGCTCTAAGATCTTCATTGTACATGACTTGCTTCACTTGATCCTTACAACATCTATATGAGGTGGGTGCTATTATTGTCTCCATTTTATCGAAAGGGAAACTGAGAGAGATTAAGTGGCTTGTTAAGTGTTATATATTTATTAATTTCCTAAGGCAGAATTTTAACTGAGGTTTTCCTGATTCCTAGCTCACTATGCAGTCTATGCAGATTTCCTTCTTACTTAGCCTCTCTCTGCCTCAATTTCCTCTTCTGTAAAACCTGAGTTAACAATATGTAAATGATATCATTGGTATGAAGTTCATATAAAATAATGAAGGAAAAGGACATTGTACATTTTAAAGTGCTGCTATTATTATTTTTAAAATAGTGTTTCCTGGTAGTATTAAGGACATTTGCTAGGATTTACAGAATTCAGTTTTATCTATAGTATTAGGTTCTTGCAATATTTATAGCATTAGGTAGTGCCAAGAGCAAGTAGGACTGAGCTTTTAAGGTCCCTTCCTACTCTAAATCCTATAATCCTATGTTCCCAAATTAAAGGTAGTATTCTTAGTATTTATGGTATTAGATGGAAACCAGTGTGTTCTCACACCTTTTACAATCTTTTCGAACATCTACTCACCAGGACTGATTGGGCTCATGATCCAACCATGAGAATTCCAGAGCAGAAATACCCCAGACCTTGAGGGGGAATATCCCCATTAATCTCTCTCAGAGGTGATGCATGGTTCCTTAAATAAATAAGCCTGGGACAGTGCTGGGCATTGTAAGGAGAAGCCATGCACAGGGGCCTCTCTGAGTCCCTCCTTCGCCTTGTTCTTACATGATCGGTGCTGGGCAGCCGGGATGGACCACATTCAACTGACAGCTTAAGATAATCACATGTGTGAGGCAATGGGATAATGACAGCTGAATAGCCTGGCTACTGTTGCCATAGTGACCAGCCAAGCTCCTTTTCCTTCTTTTTTTTGTTTTCTGGGCCTTGTTTTGTTGGGCTGGCTTGGGGAATGAGGTTCAGGAATGGAAAGGGGGAGGAAATAGGGAGGGAAGACAGGAGGAGGGACAGCCCATTATAGTCTCTTTAAATACCCCAGCTGGAAGCGTTTTAAATCTCAACAGAGACAGAGGAAAACAGTGTCCTAATCTCCAGTTCCCTGTGAATTATTTAAAGGGATCTTGTCAGAACGATGAATTTGTCACTGTTACAGTGTCAACAGTGGCAGCAGCTGTCATAATGGCCGCAGGACCCCGCTCCAGGCAGGAGCTGGTGCTACATGGTACCTTGTCCCAGCTTTGTAGAGAGCAAAGGAGAGGACGGGAGAGGATGGGATAACCACCAAAGGGAGGGGGAAGAAACAGGACCTTTTTTTCCCTCACTGTATAGGTCCAATACAATTTTTCCTTTGTACCTAGTTTTCTCAGATATGTCTTGAGACTGACCTGCTTGTAGGAAGGCACTATGGTACATTAAGAAAAACAAAACAAAACAAACACTGCTTCTGGAGTCAGATGACCTGACTTCAAATTTTTCCTCTCATCTTTTTTAACTGTATGCATAATACTGGGCAAGTAACTGCCTCAGTTTCCTTATCTAGCAGCTAAGTGGCGCTATGGGTAAGAGTGCTGGAGTCAGAAAGACCTGAGTTTAAATGCTGCCTCATACACTTACAAGCTATATGACCCTGGGCAAGTGGCTTAAGTACTCCCCAGCCTCAGTTTCCTCATTTGTAAGATGGAGATAATATTAGCGGTAACATCACAGATTTGTTTTGAGGATCAAATGAGATAGCATATATACAATGATCTGTAAACCATATAAATATATATATATATATATATATATATATATATATACACACATATACACGTATGTGAATTAAAATTAGCTATCATTATCTAGTATATGTTAGACTTGGTGGCCTTTGAGGTCCCTTCCTATTCTATATCTATTATCTTTACCTTTAAACCAAATTACTCTGGCTTTCACTGGATATCCACTAATAGCCCCCAGCCCCAGGCTCCATTGTTTAGGTTTCAACAATGGTTTAGAATGAATATAAATAGCAGTTGTTTTCTGTTCTGGCCTAAAACATTGAGAGTTTTCCCTGCCCAGATTTATATTTTTGTACAAATTAGGGCATATTTTGTCTCAGTTCTTACCTAGCCCATAGTCACTGAATGAGTGTTGCCTCAGACAAACTGAGACCTAGGAAAGACCTAATTTAGAAAATTCAAGGTCATCGGCTTCATCCTGGCCATGGCCAGCATCTTGACCTTGGTCTTGCCACTGGACTTTGTGACTCTGGAGAAGAGAATGAGGCTGATGGTTTTGTGCAACTCTGCCTCACATAATTCCAAGACAAGACATCATTCCATGATTTCCTTGGTCTTCTTTGAAAGTGAAACACAACGACATTTACCAGACAGACCTTACTAGCTGGATTCACACGAGGAACTCTGCCATCTCTTTAAACAGAGTCCATCCTTTCCCTCTGTTTATTTTTTATCTAAAACTTGTGTAGAATGGTGGTTCTATGGGCAATGACTGTGAAATTTCTGTATTTCCTAACATCCTGTTAATTTGAAAAAAAAAAAAAGGTGAGTTGTTCACCATTTCTATAGGTGATCTCTGGCTTCTTTCAGCTCTTTGACACTTGAAAAGTTGACCTGTATCCTTCCTGAGGTTGTGAGTGAACTCACCCCACCCCATGCCACCAAAAAAGAAAAAAGAAAAGAAAAGAAGGAATCTATAGAATTAATAGAATTCAAGCCACTCAGTAGAATGTAAGCATCTAAATGGCAGGAACTTTCCTTTTTATATCTATAATGCCACATAATAATAGCAATTATTTACATACATTTGCCCCTTGCTAGCTCTGTTATTTTGAACAAGCCACCTCATTGGATTTAGGGAGATGGAAATAAGAATTGAAATAGAATCTCTAGTCCTAGGATACTATAGATAATGGTTCTAGTTCTCAAACAGAAATTTGGAAGGAAATAATTAACTAATTGGCTCATGTAAACAAAAACTGAATGGGTATCATGGGGGTAATGAACAAATAGGGAGTGATGTATTTTTCATGTTTGGACATAAGTGTACTCACTGTTTTACTTCTAATAATTCAAGAAGGAATTATTGAAGAGGTAGGATTTTAAAAGCAATCTTTCATGCAACTAAATAAAATTTAAAGCTTTGAAAAGCAATACATCTCATCGGTACAATATCTATATATAAATACGTATAGAGAGCCTATATATATATCTATATATAGATATATACATATATATCTTCACAAATGTATACAAATTTATATATGTATGCATACACTCGAATATGTGCATGCACACACATACATATATATTCACAGTCTCAAAGGCTGTTGTAAGGGTCTCTTTCCATATCGGTAGAAGTTGACATCCCATGCTTGTGTGAAGAGTGGGGCACAGTTGGCAAAAGCAGGAGAAAAGAGAAATGTTCAGTCTTCTCCAAGTCTCCTTTGAGTTTTGAGTAGCTTCAGGCCCTGCAGTATGTCAAGAAGCTTCTGACTTCCAGTTTTGAGAAAGAAAATGGAAGATGCCAACCCCACTCCGGGTTGCTGAAGGAAAAGACTCAGGGGGAAAACTGACATGAAATGAGCTGGCAAACTCTGTCATGTCCCTGTCCCATGTTATATACTTCAGGGATCTTCCTCTTTGGTGAAATCTAGGACTTTCTCTCTTGGTTGAGCTGAGTTACTTCATTACAAATCAGAGAATGCCTTCATTCTGTATCATCTGGTATATATTTTCTTACATATAGTTTCTCTGATTTCTATTTGGCTATTGAATTGGATAAATGGGTTTCTTTGTTGTTTTCTATGTATGTTCATTGTGGAACTGGTATTCAGTGGGAAAGGAGTCAAGCTTTGGATATAAAGCTCAACTGGGGTGCTGCTTCCCCTCATTAATGAACAATGATCAGGAGTTAGACTGAACCTGAAAATCACAACCCCAACATTAATAATATGTAGAGGAGCAGCTAGATCTATTTCAAGCCTGGTTCCCTCCCCTTTTCTGAGTAGGGCAGAATATCCAAGCATTTGTACTCCTTCCTCTCCTAGCAGAATTAAAATCTCCCTTGGAAAAGTGTGGAGGGAGAGGAGACTGAAGATGTCTTTCTGCCTGCCTTGCAAACCCCCCATGTCACACCCTTGCAACATGTGGAATATATATGGGTACATGTCTACATTCATAAATACATATACACATAAACTCCCCTATTGTATTGCCCCAACAGCTTATGCTACACACTATAAAGTTAGATTTCTTTGAAGAAAAAATGTATATACTTACATAAAAAACCTGACATATATACTTATATTTATATCTACATATCTCATAATACTGATTATAGGTCACATTTAATTTTTATACAAGTCAGATTAGAAGAAAACTGTAGCCTATTTTTATGTCAATGTGGTCTATAATTAATTTGATTAATCTAAATTGTCCCAGGTCACCTTATAGCTTGGTAGTAAATTAATCACTTTGGGAGATATATGGATTCTCTTGGTTCTTTAGAGTCTAGTTTAGCAAATATAACATCATATAATTTAGAACTGGAAAGGACATTTGGGGTCATTTAGTTCAACCCTTCCCCATTTCCCTCCCCATCCTTATTTTATTGGTTATAAATAAATCTGGAAAAGTTAATTGACTTACCCATAGTCACATAGATGCTAAGAATCAGAGCTGAGATTTGAACTCAGGTCTAAACTTTAAGGCAAAAGTCATCATACTGTCTCTCATGGGTTAAATGACATCTGTAGTGGTTTATATACATCTATATGTATATTATCTAGGGGCATCTAGTTGTGGCAGTGGCTAGAATACTAGGCTTAGAGTCAGGAAGGTCTTAGTATTTAGTATTTGAATATCTGAGACACATACTACATGTGTGACACCGGGCAAGTCACTTGACCCCTATTTGCCTCAGTTCCTCATCTGTAAAATGGAGACACACCAGAGAAGGAAATGGCAAACCATTACAGTGCCTTTGCCAAGAAAACCCCATGGAAAAGTTTATGGGGTCATGAAGAGTCAGACATGACTGAACAACTAAAAACATATCATCTATACATATACCCATACCAATACTATGCATCTGTCTGTTTCATCTATATCCATCTCCCTCCCTATCATATTTATGGCCAAGGCAATGGCTATATCTATATCTGTTGTTATAGCTATAGCAAAATCTCTATCTATGGCTATAGGCAGGGGTGTGCTGGAATCAGCTTGAACTGGTTTGGGGGGAGCTAATTGTTTTTTTTTTTTCAATGTGAGCTTTTATAAATTGATAAATGGCACATTTGGAAATTGATAAATGGCACAAATTAAGGCTTGATTTAGTATTTCTTCATTGTTTAGAATTAAGAAAGTGATGGAGAATATGCTGATCTTACAGATGATACTTTAAAGTGTATGAGATATAATTTTTTTCCCTGGAGAGCTGGTTATTAAACATTTGTCAGCATATTCCTGGCTACTGCTTTATCTATTGGATAGAGAGCTGGCTTCCAAGTCAGGAACAGCTGGGTTGGAGTCCTGCTTCTGACACATAGAGCCTCCATGAAGCAGAGAAAGAGTCAATCTGTATTTGTAGAGGGAGCTTCCTCCTTTGGGAGTCCTTTATGACAATGATATCACAGGCCCAGCCTTTCCCTACAGTCTCTATAGAATTGCTCTTTGTTTTCATTAATATCCTAATTCACTTAGCAGCTCTTTTATTTTAGGTCCAGTCTGGTTTTGTGTAGGCTATTTAAGTCTCTGGCTGAATTGTAAAATATAGACATAATTCAGTTTTCTGAGTTATATTAAATACTAAAGCACCAAATGAGTTTTCATTGATTTTTCACGTTTTCCCATATAGTATCTCCTAATTCAGAAATTAGTCATTTGTCTTTTGTGGCTAAAAGGAGGGGCTATCAATATTTCCCAAATATAAAGGACAACAGATATTCTAAACAGGCTCCTTTGTGGCAATATAATAGCTGTTTAAAGAATATTAGGTCATAAGGAATTGGTCTTTATACGTTTACATATATATATATATATATATATATATATATGTGTGTGTGTGTGTGTGTGTATGTACATACCTCAATATGAAATCACTAAGTACTCTGTTATTCCATACTTGTTGAAATGTTCTTGGGGCAGAGCCAAGATGGCGGAGTAGAAACAGCACGTCCAAGGAATTCTCCCCCCAGATTACCTCCAAACTATGTAAAAGGGGACTCTGAACAACTTCTGGAGCCCCAGCACCCACAGAACAACACAGAGAAGCTAACTTCCTGCTGAGGACAGCCCAGCAGCCCTGCAGGAAGGACAAGCCCAGCAGTCTGGGAGCCAGAAGTGTGCAGCAAGGGGAGTCGAGCACAGATAATTCCAGAATTATCAACATAGACATGCCTAGGACAAAGTGAGAGGTTAGTGCCCTATGGACTTTGGGACCAGTATTTGGGGAATGTGTCAGCTTCCTCCCCTGGGGGCTAGAAGCCGCTGAGGAGACACGCCATCTTGTAGTGTTCAGAGGCAGCTCTAGCTCCTGGCCTGCGAACTATAGGGAGATCCAGCGATCAGTCTTGGGGGGTAATTGCTTTTGCTTTAACCTCCCTGGATCTAGATTGTGATCTGGGGTGGAGGTCATGGGTGGGTTTCCAGCTTGCCAGAAATGGAAGTTGTCCCCCCACATGTTCGGGACGAAAGTTCACCTGTCTGGTGGCCCAGCCATACTGTGGCAATAAGCCCAAAAGTGAAGTAATTAAGTGGCAACATGCCAAGGCAAAGGAAACAAATTAAACAGAAAAATGCAACCTTAGATTCCTATTTTGGGAGCAAAGAGGATCAAAGCATAGAACAGGGGGAGGACTGTGAGGTCAGAAATCCTGCTCCAAAAGCCCCAAAGGAAAACATGAGCAGGTTACAGGCCATAGAGGACCTTAAGAAGGACTTTAAAAATCAAATAAGAGAAGTGGAGGAAAAAATTGGGAAGAGAAATGAGAAGGATGCAGGAAAAGCATGAAATGACAGTCAACAGTCTGACTGAGGAAAACAACACCTTAAAAAATAGACTAACTCAAATGGCAAAGGAGGCCCAAAAGGGCAATGAGGAGAAGAATGCCTTAAAAAGCCAAATTTGCCAGATGGAAAAAGAATCTCAAAAGCTCACTGAGGAGATTCATTCCTTCAGAGTTAGACTGGAGCAAATGGAAGCTAATGACATTATGAGAAATCAAGATGCTGTTAAGCAGTTCCAAACAAATGAAAGAATAGAAGGCAATGTGAAATATGTCATGGGAAAAACCACTGACATGGAAAATAGATCCAGGAAAGACAATTTAAAAATTATTGGACTACCTGAAAGCCATGATCAAAGAAAGAACCTAGAAATCACCCTTCAAGAAATTCTCAAGGAAAACTGCCCTGATGTTTTAGATCCAGGGGGCAAAATAGAGGTTGAAAGAATCCACCAATCACCTCCTGAAAAAGATCCCAAAAAGAAAACTCCCAGGAATATTATAGCCAGGTTCCAGAATCCCCAGATCAAGGAGAAAATACTCCAAGCAGCCAGGAAGAAACAATTTCAATATTGTGGAAACACAATCAGAATAGCCCAGGACCTGGCAGCTTCTACACTGAAGGATCAAAGGGCATGGAATAATATATTCCAGAGGGCAAAAGAACTGGGAATGAACCCAAGGGTCACCTACCCAGCAAAACTGAGTATTTTGTTTCAGGGGAAAATATGGTCATTTGGAGGAATAGAGGACTTTTAAGCATTCTGGAGGAAAAAACCAGAGTTGAATAGAAAATTTGACAGACAGACACAAGAAGCAAGAGATGCCTGAGAAGGTAATCAGGGAAAAGAAATCAAAAGGAACTTATCAAAGTTGAGCTATTTACATTTCTATATGGAAAAACAATAATTGTGACTGATGAAACCTATCTCAGTATGAAAATAATGGAAGAAGGGTATATGGCTATATGAATATATATGTGAATGTGTGTACCTATGTTTACAGTTATATATGGATAGAGGGCATAGGTTGAATTTGTTGGGGAGGAAGGATACTCAAGGGGTGAAATTATGAGATGAGAGAGGAAAGTGGCAAGAGGAGATGGGGAGAGACAGGGTAGGGTAAACTATCTCATGTAGAAGAAGCAAGGGGAAGTGGCTGCATGGGAGGGGAAGAATAGGAAGACAAAAAGACAAAACCACAGTCTCATTGAATTTGGTTCAGGGAGAGAATGACATACATACTAAATCGGATATCTCAACCTGCAGCAGAATGGGGGAAGGGGGTGAGAGGGGGGATGATGGATGGGAGGGCATTCTTGGGGGGAGGGGAGGTTGGAAGTACCCACTGTAGAAGAGGGACAGGATCAAAGTAGGGAATGGACCAGGTGGGGGGTGGGATGGGTGGGAGGCAATTATAAGTAGCCTTGTACAATATATCTACTATGGTAAAGTTTTGCATAGCTAGACATGTACAACATATACTGAATTACTTATCTTCCCAGAGGGAATGGGTGACAAGGGAGGAAGGGAATGGTTCTGAAATTTGAGGTCTTAAAATTAAATGTTTCAAATCTATAAAAATACTATTATTAATACTCTTTTGCTCGTAGTGGGGAGATAAGATGTGCAGGCATTGGGGCACAGTGATTCACCTTCCTCTAATGGAAAAGTCAAAGGGGGTATGGGAGAAGGTATGGGAGAGAGCAGATTGGAGGAAGCGATATCTTGTGGGACTGCTATTCTGGGAGGGCAGGTAGGGGAAAATGGGGGAAAAATTGTAACTCAAAATCTGGCGGGAATGAATGATGTAAAACAGAAGTTAATAAAGCATTTGTTTAAAAAATGTTCTCAGAAAAATATTATTTTAAAATTAAAGAGCAGCTAGGTGGCACAGTGAATAGAGCACCAGCCCTGGAGTCAGTAGCACCTGAGTTCAAATTTGGCCTTGAATATCACGTATCTGTTGTTCCTTAATCTCAGTATATGATTGATATTATATGTCTTTAATGATGTCTCATTTCATTTGATATAAATAACTCATTGTTGGCAACATGCTGATATAGGCCCACCCTAAGTCTATCCATTGCCTTTTGGAATATATTTGGTATTAATTTTCTGAGATTACAAAATTCAGTGATTTCCATGCATTTAACATCACTGAATATTAAAGATCTGGGATTTTGCAGCACTTAGAAATTTGGAGTTCTTTAAATCATTGCATCATTTCCTAAATGTATAGTCCCACTTAGGACTAATCATCATCCCCTTTTAATCAGTTCTGGGCCTGCTAATTGTTCACTTTCAATGGCTATCAAAGATATGTATATTGAAAGGCTAATTGGCAGTGCTCCATGTCAGTCTTAGAAATGTACGGTATTCATCCTCTTTGTTTTTTTCCAATTTGGATTACAAAATTAATCTTTTTCTCTTGGCTATGAATGCTTGATAATATTTGTGCAACAATCTATTAATAGAAGGATTTAGAGATACTATCAATAGGGAATCCACCTTTTGTTTGACCTCCACTAAGGACATTTTCCATAGTACCGGTGAATATCCTATTTGACACCTTGCTGAATCACTAAGTAAATTTCTTTCTGTAGTTGCACCTGTTATAGTCTTGCATAATTTTAATATACACACGAGAGGTACATTGTCTGAGAAGAGCTTTCAAAGCTGTGTTTTGTTCTAGTGAATCAAATGCTTTCTTAGAAATCTACAAAAACACAGGATCATATTTTCTGTACCCCTCTGAGTTAATTGCCCAACTGTGCAGATGTGGTTTGTTGTAGATTATAGAATAGGAAAGCCTGCCTAGTCTCATATTATCATTGATAGTGCATAGACTACACTCAGTCCTTTTATCAGATGAGAAAGCAAATGTATAGATAGGTAGCTCTTCAGTCACTTTTTTATCTTTATAAAAATGTTTTCCATGATATTTTTTTCGTTCATTTGTAATGTTTGCTACTTTGAGTGGATTTAAAATTGTGTCGTTTCCAGTGCAGATTTCTCCTGTATGTATTTTCCTTATCTATAGAATGAGTGTGTTAGACTAGATAAATTCTAATGTTCCTTCTGGCTCTGTCTATAAGTCTGTGAATCTTTTTGACAAGCCCTGTCTTCTCTTTCCAATTTCATCTTTTGAAGCACCATTATCACTTCTTGCACTGAGTCCATTGGTAGGAGAGCCCAAATGCAGTAGTTAGTTCTACTATCTTTGCCAATGAGAATAAATCACTAACAAAATTCTGTCAGATTTGTTCCATTTTTGTATCTGTTTACTGTCCTTCTTCCAGTTTCATCCATAAGTGCTTTTGGGATAATCTGTCTCAATTGGCTCTCATTCCAAATTCTCTGTGGAATAGTTTTCCTCTTTCACTGTTTTTCACTGTTTTGTGAGATGATGCTGTTCACAGTCTTCCATAATCCTACTCTCAGTGATGTTTTGCAAATGAGTTTTTATTTTCTGTGACCACGGGAGTGATCACTGTTGTCACTCAGGATTTGGCTTCCTTTTTGTTTATATCATTCCACCTCTTCATTGTGTATATTATCTTCCTAGTTTTATTTACTTTACTCTGAATCAGTTCATGTAAGTTCCCTTTCATTTCCAAGATAATCTCCTAATTTTTCTTAAGTCATCATTTCTATAAATTTCCACAGTCATAATTTTATGGCATAACATGCCAGTACATAGATTATAATTTCTTCAGCCATTTCCTAAATAATGAAGGCCCACTTTTCTATCCAGGATTTTGCTGCCACAGAAGTGCTCCTGGGAACATTTTCATATATATGGAACCTTTGTTTCTGTCTTTGGTTTCCTTGGCAACCCAGTAATGGTCAAAGGGTATCAATAGTTTAGTGACTTTTTCTTTAAGTTATATGATTACTTTATTATATATTTAAAAGGGAATAGCAAGTTTTATATAATAGATTTGCAATTTTCACGTAGAATAATTTTTTTCTATTCTACTATGTCTTGGAAATGCTTATTTTATTTCTTAAATTTAGAATAATTTAAAACCCCCCAAAACAATGGACCCTAGTTTGCCAGCCCCTGACCTGGAACATAATAGATACTTCTATAGCACCCTATTCAGGATACTTCCCCAACCTGCCACTTGTTTCAAAGGGCAGCTGCTACTCTCAGGTTCTAGTATCCACCTGTGGAATTGTTCTCCTAACACTGTAGTTCATGAATCAATAAGCTTACCTTTAATAATTAGCCAATGGACAAAATTAACTCTTGGCAAAGGCATTTATTAAGATGGCATAATAAGAATAGTAGAAATAAAACATTACATATGCACAAAACTAGGGCATATATTTCCCCCAAAAAACATCATCTTTGGGAAAAGATGAAAACTTATAATGCAATGGTAGGGAGGCACCTATGTAGGGAACACATGTGGACAACGCTATTCCTCTACTTCTAATTCTTTTTAAAATTTTTTTCCCCAAATGCTTTATTAACTTCTGGTTTACATCATTCATTCCCGCCAGATTTTGAGTTACAGTTTTTTCCCCATTTTTCCCCCACCCACCACCCCAGAATAGCAGTCCCACAGGATATCCCTTCATCCAATTTGCTCTCTCCCATATCTTCTCCCATACCTCCTTCGACTTTTCCAGTACGGCAAGGTGAATCTCTGTGCCCCAATGCCTGTATATCTTATTTCCCAATCATATGTAAAATAGTGTTAATCATAATAGTATTTATACATATTTAAAACATTTGATTTTAAAACTTTAATTTCCAGATTCATTCCCTTCCTCCCTTATCACCCACCCTTACTGGGAAGACAAGCAATTCAGTATATGTTGTACATGTGTAGCTATGCAAAACACCACCATAACTACTTCTAATTCTTAAAGTACTTTCCTCAGCAGCTAGAGAGCACAATGGATAGAGCACTGGACCAGGAGACAAGATAGACTTGAGCTCAAATCTGGTCTCAGACACCCACCAGCTGTGTGATGCTGGACCAGTTACTTGACCTCAGTTTGCCTCAGTTACCTCAACCATAAAATATGCATAATATCAACATCTACATTGAAGGATTATTGTAAGAATCAAATGAGACAGTATTTGTAAAGGTCTTAGCACAGTGCCACTCTTATAGTAGGTATAATATAAATGCTTTTGTTCCTCTCCTTACTCCCTTTCCTTTAGAATCCTCACATAGGTGCCCACCATGCATAGCATCCATGCTGGGTAGTTGCTAATCTGAACTTCTAGGGTCTGTACCTCAGAGAATCCATAGTGGGTTCTCATTGTTGGGTAGGTAGAGGAGTATGTTGTTTTTGGAACTGCTTCCTATCTACAGTGACTCTCCCTATGTTCACATGACTCACTCAGCTATGCCTCAAACTCTTTTTTTTCCTGATTCTTTAATAATTTTTTTATTTTCAGCATTCATTTCCACAAAATTTTAAGTTCCAGATTTTCTTCCTGTCTCTCTTCTCCCCCACCCCAACATGGCATGCATTCTAATTACCCCTTCGTCCAATCTGCCCTCCCTTCTATCACTCCTTCCCCCTTCCCTTATTCCCTTTGATTCTATTTTCTTGTAGGGTAAGATAGATTTCTATATCCCATTGCCTGTATATCTTATTTCCCAGGTGCATGAAAAAATAATTTTTGACATTTGTTTTTAAAACTTTGAATTCCACATTCTCTCCCTTCCTTCCTCCCTACCCACCCTCATTGAGAAGGTAAGCAATTTGATATAGGTCATAAATGTGTAGTCATGCAAAACACTTACATAATAGTCGTGTTATGAGAAACTAGCTGTATTTCCCTCCATACTATCCAGTCCTCCATTTATTCTATTCTCTCCTTTGACCCTGTCCTTCCTCAAAAGTATTTCTTTATGTTTACCCCCTCCTCCAGTTTGCCCTTTCTTCTATCTTACCCCCTCTCTCTTATCCCCTTCTTCTCTTTAAGCCAAATCTGATGAGAGTAAGGTTCACTCATTCCTTCTCACTGCCCCCCTCTTCCCCTCCATTGTAAAAGCTTTTTCTTGCCTCTTTTATGTGAGATAATTTACCCCATTCTACCTTTCCCTTTTCCCTCCCAGTACATTCTTTTCTCACCCCTTAATTTTATTTTTTAGATATCATCCCTTCATATTAAACTCACCCTGTGCCCTCTGTGTGTATATATACACACATACACATATATGTCTATACATACATACATGTGTTTATATGTGAAATTTTACACTTTATATTTACCTGTATGTATGTATGTATATTTGTGTGTATGTATGTATGCATGTATGTACACACACATACTCCCTCCAACTACCCTAATCCTGAGAAGGGTCTCATGAGTTACAATCTTTCCTTATAAGAATGTAAACCATCTTTCCTTATAGAAATGTAAACAGTTCAACTTTAATGAGTTCCTTATGATTTCTCATTCCTGTTTACCTTTTTCATGATTCTCTCTCTCTTTTATTTTTGGAGGGCAATTGGGGTTAAGTAACTTGCCCAAGGTCACATGGCTAGGTTTTTGTTTGTGTGTGCATTAAGTGTCTGAGGCTGGATCCGAACTCAGGTCCTTCTGACTCCAGGGCCAACACTCTACTCACTGCACCACCTAGCCGCCCCCAGATTCTCTTGATTCTTATATTTGAAAGTCAGATTTTCTATTCAGTGTGGGTCTTTTCAGCAAAAATGCTTGAAAGTCCTCTATTTCATTGAATATCCATTTTTCCCCCTGAAGGATTATACTCAGTTTTGCTGGGTAGGTGATTCTTGGTTTTAGTCCTAGCTCCTTTGACTTCTGGAATATTATATTCCAAGCCCTCCATTCCCTTAAGGTAGAAGCTGCTAGATCTTGTGTTATCCTGATTGTGTTTCCACAATAATTGAATATTTTTCTTTCTGACTGCTTGCAATATTTTCTCCTTGACTTGGGAACTCTGGAATTTGACTACAATATTCTTTTTTTTTTTTTCATTCTAAATCATACATTTGTGCATGTTTATTATTATAGTATTATCTTCATTAATTTCTTCATCATGAATTATTTAAAGCATTAAGGGGCCCAGAGAAAGCCTCCAGAGTCTCCCTTTCCCCACATGCCTCAGGAGGAAGCCCAGTCCCCGACTGCTTGTTGGCAGCTTTTCAGGCAGGACATGAGCAACCACATTCTGGGCTGTCCAAGACAAGACAGGACAGGGAATGGGACGCTGGCTAGCTGGCGGGCGGGGATGAGCAGAGACCACATTCTGAACAACAAGGTGTCGTGTTTCTGAGAAGCAGACACAGCTGCAGAGATCAATCAGAGGCCCGGGTCTAGGTCAGCTAGAGGTCAGAAGAAGAACAGAGAGCCAGAAGATGACATGTGACAGCCACCAACTGAGAGACCTAAGGTGGGATCAGGTCCCAGCCCCAAGCAGTGGGCTCCTGCCCCTTGGCATGAGTGATACCAAGCCCGTCAGTGCATATGACAAGGGAGGCATCAGAGCCCCCCAATGATCAAGTCCCACAGAAGAATGATGATCCTTGCCTGCTTTAATCTTTCAAAAGTAGAGACAGAAGCCAAACAATGTGGCATCAGGGAAAACTGGCCCAGCTTGGAGGCAGGGAGGCGGGGTTCCAGTTTTATGTGACACTGTGGGATGGGTGACGATGGGCAGGTCAGGCTTCTCAGGGCTACAGACAGCTTCCTGAGGCCCCATGGAATCATGGTAGAGGCAAGTCAAGTCAATGATTATTTTTTTTCTTTTTTTTTTTTAATAGTATTTATATATATATTTGAAACATTTAATGTTACGACCTTGAATTTCAGATCCATTTCCTTCCTCCCTTGTCACCCATTCCTTCTTGGGATATAAGTAATTCAGTATATGTTGTACATGTCTAGCTATGCAAAACATTATCATAGTAGATATATTGTTCAAGGCTGCTTATAATTCCCTCCCCCTCATCCCACCCCCCACCTGGTCCATTCCCTACATGATCCTGTCCCTCTTCTATAGTGGGTACTTCCAACCTCCCCTCACCCCAAGGATCCCCTCCCATCCATCATCCCTCCTCTCATCCCCCTTCCCCCTATCCTGCTGCAGGTTGAGATATCCCATTTAGTATGTATGTCACTTTCTCCCTGAACCAAATTCAATGTGAATGTGGTTTTGCTTTTTTAGCCTTCCTTATTCTCCCCCTCCTTTGCACCCACTTCCCCTACATGAGATAGTTTACCCTACCATGTCTCTCCCCATCTCCTCTTGCCACTTTCCTCTCTCACCTCATAATTTCATCCCTTGAGTACTCTCCCTTCCCAACAAAATCAACCTATGCCCTCTATCCGTATATAACTGTAACCATATACACACACATTCACATATGTATTCATATGACCACACACCCTTCTTCCATTATTTTCATAGTGAGAAAGATATCATCAGTCACAGTTATTGCTTTCCATATAGGAATGTAAATAGTTCAACTTTGATAAGTTCCTTTTGATTTCTTTTCCCTGATTACCTTCTCAGGCATCTCTTACTTCTTGCATCTGGATGTCAAATTTTCTATTCAACTCTGTTTTTTTCCTCAAGAATGCTTGAAAGTCCTCTATTCCACTGAATGACCATATTTTCCCCTGAAACAAAATACTCAGTTTTGCTGGGTAGGTGACCCTTGGGTTCATTCCCAGGTCTTTTGCCCTCTGGAATATCATATTCCATGCCCTTTGGTCCCTCAGTGTAGAAGCTGCCGGTCCTGGGCTATTCTGATTGTGTTTCCACAATATTGAAATTGTTTCTTCCTGGCTGCTTGTAGTATTTTCTCCTTGATCTGGGGATTCTGGAACCTGGCTATAATATTCCTGGGAGTTTTCTTTTTGGGATCTTTTTCAGAAGGTAATCTGTGGATTCTTTCAACCTCTATTTTGCCCTCTGGATCTAAAACATCAGGGCAGTTTTCCTTGAGAATTTCTTGAAGGGTGATTTCTAGGTTCTTTCCTTGATCATGGCTTTCAGGTAGTCCAATAATTTTTAAATTGTCTCTCCTGGATCTCTTCTCCAGGTCAGTGGTTTTTCCCATGAGATATTTCACATTGCCTTCTAATCTTTCGTTTGTTTGGATCTGCTTAACAGCATCTTGATTTCTCATAAAGTCACTAGCTTCCATTGCTCCAGTCTAACTCTGAAGGAATGAATCTCCTCAGTGAACTTTTGAGCTTCTTTTTCCATCTGGCAAATTTGACTTTTTAAGGCATTCTTCTCCTCATTGCCCTTTTGGGCCTCCTTTGCCATTTGAGTTAGTCTATTTTTTAAGGTGTTGTTTTCCTCAGTCAGGCTGTTGACCCTCATTTCATACTTTTCCTGCATCCTTAGCATTTCTCTTTCCAATTTTTCCTCCACTTCTCTTATTTGATTTTTAAAGTCCTTCTTAAGGTCCTCTCTGGCCTGCAACCCGCTCATGTTTTCCCCTGGGGCTTTTGGAGCAGGACTTCTGACCTCACAGTCCTTTTCCCTTTCTATGCCCCCAAAATAGGAGTCTAGGGTTGCATTTTTCTGTTTTCTTTGCCTTGGCATGTTGCCACTTAATTACTTGACTTTTGGGCTTGTTGCCACACTATGGCTTTAAGGCCAGATAGAGGAATTTTCATCCCGAACGTGTAGGGGGCAACTTCCGTTTCTGGCAAGCTGTAAACCCACCCACGACTTCCACCCTAGATCACAATCCAGATCCAGGGAGGTTAAAGCAAGAGCGATTACCCCCCAAGACTGATCGCTGGATCTCCCCACGATTTGTAGGCTGGGAGCCGGAAATGCCTATGAAAACTACACAATGGCGTGTCTCCTCAGCGGCTTCTAGCCCCCAGGGGAGGGAGCTGACGCATTCCCCAAATGCAGGTCCCAAAGTCCATAGGACACTAACCTCTTACTTTGTCCTAGGCAAGTCTATGTTGATAATTCTGGCGTCTCCACAGTTCCTGGTGTTCTGGGGTTCCTCCAGCTGGCTGCTGGCCCTGCCGCCCTGGGGCTAAAACCTTGGCTCACGTGGACCTGGGCTCGGCTCGGCTCCTGCACTCTGCCGGCTCCCAGACCACTGCGCTGGTCCTTCCTGCAGGGTGCTGGGCTGTCCTCAGCGGGAGGTTAGCTTCTCTGTGTCGTTCTGTGGGTACTGGGGCTCCAGAAGTTTTTCAGAGTCCTTTTTTACATAGTTTGTGGAGAATCTGGGGGCAGAGAGGCTTGGAAGAGCTGTTTCTACTCCGCCATCTTGGCTCCGCCCCCGACTACAATATTCTTAGGAGTTTTCCTTTTGGGGTCTCTTTCAGGAGCTGATTGGTGTATTCTTTCCATTTCTATTTTCCCTTATGGTTCTACAATATCAGGGCAGTTTTCCTTGAATATTTCTTGAAGGATGATGTCTAGGCTCTTTTTTTTTTCTTCATGGTTTTCAGGTAGTCCAATAATTTTAAAATAATCGCTCCTGGATCTATTTTCCATGTCAGTTGTTTTTCCAATGATATATTTCACATTATCTTGTAGTTTTTCCAATCTTTTGGTTTTGTTTTATAATTTCTTGATTCTCATAAAGTCATTAGCTTCTATTCGCTCCATTCTAATTTTTAAGGAATTATTTTCTTCATTATGTTTTTGGACTTCCTTTTCCATTTGGCCAGTGCTGCTTTTTAAGGCATTATTCTCCTCATTAGCTTTTTAGACCTCTTTTGCCATTTGGCTTAGTCTATTTTTAAGATGTCATTTTCTTTAGCATTTTTGGGGTCTCCTTTAGCAAGCTGTTGACTTGCTTTTCATTATTTTCTTGCATCATTCTTATCTCTTTTCCCAAATTTTCCTCCACTTCTCTTATTTGATTTTCCAAATTCTTTTTGAGCCCTTCCATGCCCTGTGAACAATTCATATTTCTCTTGGAGTCTTTGGATGTAGGAGCTTTCACTTTGTTGTCTTCTGGTTGTGTTTTCATCTTCCTTGTCACCAAAGTAAGATTCTATAGTCTGAGTTTTTTTTTTTCTGCTGTTTGCTCATTTTCACAGTCAATTACTTGATTTTTTAGCTCTTTGCTAAGGTATGACTCTGCTTCCAGTGTGGAGGTTGTACTGTCCCAAGCTACACGGGTTTTTTGCAACTGTTTTCAGAGTTACTTCTATGGACCTGTAAATTTTCTGTGCTTCCAAGGTGGTATGATCGAAGGAGAGGTGTTATTCCTCTTCTGGCCTGTGTTCTGGTTTGTGAGTGACCAGAAGCACCCTTTTCTGCCTTGGAACTATGAGTGGGATTCTTTTTCCACTGCTACAAGCTCTGCCACATCAGCTCTCCTCCTCACCCCAGCATGGCTACCCAAGACTGCCACGCAGATCCAAGTCAGCTGCTGGATTCCCCCACCATCTGTGGGGGAAGCAGCCATTGCTGCTGCTGCCACCACCATAGCAACTGCTGCTGTGACTGCTGCTGCCCTAGGGCTGGGACTGGACCACATTCCTCTCTCACCCTGATATCACAAAACTTTCCTACTGACCTTCTAAGTTGTCTTTGTCATTCATGGGTTGAGAAGTCTGGAAATTGCTACAGATACCAGTGATTCCATCTCTTGAGGTCTGCTCCAGCCTGGTCTGTGCTGACATGACCCACACTGGACTGCACTCCTTTCTTAGACTGGCATAACAGACATTTCCTATTGACCTTCCAGGTTGTCTTGGGCTGGAAATTTGTTTCACTTTGTCATTTTGTGGGTTCTCCTGCTCTAAAATTTGTTTAGTCATTTTTACAGGTATTTGGAAGAGTTTGAGGGAGGTTTTAAGCATGTCTCTGCTTTTATTCCATTGCCTTGGCTCCATCCCATCCTCCCCACCCCCGTGACTTTTTTCACATAATTAGGCAGCTAAATAATGCAGGGAGGAAATGCTAGCCTTGGAGTCAGGAAGACTTGAGTTCAAATCCTACCTCAGACTCTTGCTAGTTATGTAACTCTGGACAAACAATTTAACCTTTTTTAGTCTCAGTTTATTCACTTTTTAAATGAGGATAATAATAGCACCTACCTTCCAAGGTTTTTGTGAGGGTCAAATGAGGTATGATATGTAAAGTATATTTTCAGATGTTAAAATGCTATGTAAATGTCAGTTATTAATATTAGTAGTAATATTAATTTTTCAAAGAATGATTAGAACAAATCATAGCTCCATCTAGAATATAAACATGCCTGCATTACCCATAGCAGCTCCTAAATTGACTATTTCTATTTTTCCCTTGGTTTTTGTCAGTTTTCTGGGTGTACATGAAACCTCAGTTTTAAATTTTTTATTCTCTTATTATTATTAGTGATTTTGATAAATCTTTCATGTTGATGTTGATATATATTTAAAATTCCCTTCATTTCTTTCTAGTTTAAGTTTTTCTGTAAAATATCAATATCTTTTGACCACTCCAACCATGTTGGAGGTAATAGCAAGATGGTGGAGAAGCTTGACTGTAAGGCCAAGGAGTTTTTGTTTTATGCTATAAGCAATAAGAAGCCACTAAAGCATTTTGAGTAGGGATATGGCATAATCTTGGAACTGTGAGGAATCCCTCTCCACTGCCACAACCTCCACCACATCAGTACTCCTCCTTGGCCCAGGACTGCTAAAGTATTTTGAGTAAGGCTATGGCACAGTATAACCTGTGCATGTGAGCATGATTTTGGGAAGGGAACAAGCATTTATAAAATACCTACTATATGGCAGGCACTTTATAAATATTATTTGTAAATATATTTGTATGGGGCAGGAGGGGCTGTGAAAGCCCAAGATAAAGGACAGGAGTAGACAAATTAGCATTCTGTCCTTGGAGGGATTTCTGTGACAAATAAAATGTCACGGATGTCTACTGAGTCACTGGGAGCAGTGCAGGGCAGCAAGTGTGTTCCCCCTTCAGAAGCATCTCCTACATCAGCTTCTTCCACATCAAGATTTCCAATATTTGGCTGTACTCTCCCCCTCCCCCTCCCTCTCTCTCTCCCTACCCCCGCCCCTCCGGCCCTCCTCTCTGCCTTTCCCTCTCCCTCCTCCCTCCTCCTTCCTTCCTTCCTCTTCCTTTTCCTTTCCCTCTTCCTCTCTCTCTGACCTACCCCTCCCCACACAAAGTCAATATCTTCTTCTTTTTTTTTGGAGGGCAATTGGGATTAAGTAACTTGCCCAAGGTCACAGGGCTAGGTGTTTTGTTTGTTTGTTTGTTTGTGTGTGTGTGCATTAAGTGTCTGAGGTTGGATCCGAACTCAGGTCCTTCTGACTCCAGGGCCAACGCTCTACTCACTGCGCCACCTAGCCGCCCCAACACAGAGTCAATATCAACATGATATTTGATTAACTCTATAAATGTGCAAAGTCACAGCTGCCTACTTTGGTAAAAATTAGTGAGGAGACTATCAAGAACAATGAGCTCATCTAAGTTACTGTATGAGATGCTAGTCTTTGTCTACCCATAGAACTCAAAGATCAGAACTTTGAAAACTACTGTTTTTCAGGAGGGCATCAAGAAAGAGCATCATATAAAATTAAAAATGTAAAAATAACTCTTTTGCTTATAATTGGGAGATAAGATGTGCAGGCATTGGGACACAAAGATTCACCTTCCTCTAATGGAAAAGTCGAAAGGGGTATGGGAGAAGGTATGGGAGAGAGCAGATTGGAGGAAGTGATATCTTGTGGGACTGCTATTCTGGGAGGCTGGGTAGGGGAATAATGGGGGGAAAATGATTGTAACTCAAAATCTGGTGGAAATGAATGATGTAAAACAGAAGTTAATAAAGCATTTGTTTAAAAAAATGTAAAAATAATAATAAATAAGAAGAACCAGCATCATAGAATAAACAGCTGCAGTACACAGACTGAATGAGCCAGAGGACTGGTGGCCTGAGGGCATCACATGTCATAGGAAAAATCTTTTCCTGGATGCACTGGGTGGTGTCAGAGTGTTCAGACTTCCTCAAGGGCAAGGGGAAGTGGCCCTATGGAAGCTTTAGGTTGAAGGACTAATGTCATACCTTAACTTAGAGTTAAAGTCTTCTCTGGGCACATCCATTGGTTTGAATATCTTTGTTGAGTCCTGCATCCTATGACCTTATGAGTGGTCTTCCTTATTGGTCAGTGGCTTCCTATAGCTTTTGTTATTCTTTTGAGTTAAACCCTAACTCCAAACAAATAAAAGAGGGCACATTAAGTCGCCTTCCCAGCATTCTTGATTGATTCTCTGTATACTAAACATTTCTGAATCATTTTCTTCCCTGGACCAAAAGAGATTTTGCATATGTACTTATATGTGTTTGTATAGGTTTATTATACATCTATGTATGTGTATGTGTACATTCATATATAGAAGTATGTTAGTATTCATAATAGACATATATTCAAATGTGTATATACATTTATATTTGCATAACTTATGTGTATGAATATGTTTGCATATACATATTTATATATGTTTGTATACGTGTGTGTGCATGTATATGAGAGAGAGAAGGGAGAGGGAGACAGAAAGAAATGAAATAAATCATCTAGTATACCCCAATGTCTGTTCATGCGAAACCCTGTGATTGTCTTTTCCCAATCAGAAGGGAGTGATTTTACCTTCTCTTATCCTTAGCTCTTTGTTTCTAAAGCTAGAACTTTTGCTCTTCCTAATTTACATGCAATGTTCCCTTAGCAACCATTACACACAGGATCAAATACTTTTGCTCTCTGATAGATTTGCTTTTGGGTTATAAAATCAGGCTTACTAGAACATAACACATTTAACAAGAAGATAACATGGATTTTAAATAGGAATATAAACTGGTTTCTACATAGCTAAGGAATCAGTAATAAATTCAAGAAGGTGGTAAGGGTCCAGTTGAATTACCTGATATGAATGTATAGTGGGTCACATGTGTATGCTTATATCCTTCTGTGGTTTGGGAAGAGGAACAAAAATTGTTATTGGAAAAACCCAACTTTGGGGATGGGCACAATGGGTATGATAGATGATCAAGGTGATATGGGAATTTAGGATGGAGGTGAAAGTAGCAGCAAAGTGTCTGACCATGAAACATAGGCTACCTAGAGGTTCTAATGTAGACAAGAAGGAAATAATTACTAGGGGAAGTGGGAAATGTTTGGCAACAGAAGGTTCTAGTGAGGATGAAGAACAGGTTCATTGGGTGTGGGAGAATAGGTGAGATGGCAGAAGTAATGCCAAATATTTCTTTCAATGATTCCTAAGGCTAGCACTCAGTTTGTGTTTATTTCCTTGTTGGTATTCTGGCTACAATTAGGCTAGCCTGCAATTAGGTAAACAGAAGTGCCTTGATTACTGTCTCACAATTAAAAATCCAACTCCCAATAAATATGATTAACAAAAAAGGAAATAATATATTCTTCTGCTCAATTATATATTGTTATAAATGATAAAAATCTTTACTAAAACAGCTAAATCTAAACAACAAAGCATACTACATTAAAATATAGTTATGACAGTATTTAAGGAAATAAATGAGCAAAAGTTGGTACCCCTAAAATATCTTAACTCATGAATTTTAATGAAATTTAAAAATCTTTCCCCTTTTTACCTTTGCAATTTTAAAAAGAAAAATGTTTAACTACTTTTATATATTTAACTTTTTGTTGATAGACCCTTGGGCTTGCATTTTACTTTCTAGTTCTTAAAAATAATATCTAGCATTTATATAGCACTTTAAGGTCTGCAAAACATCTATTAATTATTAACTCATTCTATCTTCACAAGAACCTTGGGTGGAGGGAATTATTATTATTATCATTTTACAAAATTGCAAAATTGAGGCAGAATTTAATTGACTTGCCCAAGGTCACACAGCTAGTAAGTATCTGAGGTCAAATTTGAACACAGGTCTTTTCTGTCTTCAAGTCTCATGTTCTATCTATAGCACCATCTAGTTGAAGTTAAATTACCCATAATTTCCTTCCCCGTGATTTTGCTATTAATCTTTCCCTTGATCAGCAAGACTGAGAAAGAAGTAGTCATGGTGGAAGAAAGGCATTTGAGTCTCTTTGACAGTACCACACACTAAGAGCTGTTTAGCCTATGGAATAATTTGTTTTACTAACTTCTTTTCCATACTAAATGACTTTATTTTTATTTATGTCTTGAACAAAAAAAACATAAAAATCTCCAGATCTTTCCCAGGTTGGAAGTGCACAGACCCTTCACCAAGCCTGATCCTACCACTGATCAGCAGAGGAACATAGGAGCCACAAGTTGCTTTATCTCCCACCTAGAATGGTTTGCCCCTCCCTAGACATCAACCAAGGGTATTGTGAGGCTCAAATCACATCACAGATGCAAAGCTCTTTGGAAACCTCAAAGCACTATATACAAATGCCAGTAATTATATTGTTATCCCACAGTCCCCCAGCCCTCCAGTGTGGTGATGAATTCATTCCCTGATTCTTTTACTGCACTTCTGATAAGCTCAAGCAATATTTATAGGGCAATACAAGGCTGTGCTGGGATATGTTTAACAAGCAGGAAAAAAAAAAACTGTTCACTCACACACTTAAATTTAATCTGCATTATTAACACTTTCTTAACTCTAGACAATAGACAAAATTATAAATCAGGCCCTAATTTGTAGTGATTGCTTATTCCTGAGGTATAAATGCACATACTAAAAATTTAACAACCAGGCTCTTTCTGCCAGTTAGAGCTGGCCTCATCACACCCCTGTAGTCAACTCAGTGCCAGACTCGGCATATACCTGAGGCTCTAGTCTTGCTCACAGCAGCTCAGAATTGCCTACACAAGGAATTCGCTTGCCTCAGCATTCTTGGTAGCAGGGCCCACCAGCCCATGCCTGCATACTCCCATTAGGTCACTTTAAAGGGAGAGATCACCCCCAATCAGACCCTGCATCTGCCACTATGAAGCCTGTGACTATAATCAGTCACTGGATCATTTTTTTTTCTAACTCACTTTCCATTAGATATTTGCTAGAAATGTGCATACTCGGTACCATTTAAGGTTGTTCATTAATCATTTCTATGAGAAGGATGGCAGTCTTCCTATAATGTGTACAGTCTACCATTTGAAAAGAGCTGTGGGACCACAAATTCTAACTGAACCAGAACATCACTGTAAAAAAAAAGCATCTAAAAGGAATTTATCTAATTCTTTCAGCAGACATTAAAAAGTGGTTCCACCACAACAGGTAAGAGACTGGAGTCCCATGTGAGAAGTGTTAGCAGTCACCTGATTGAGATGATGAGATCCAGCTGTGGCCATGTGGGTCTGGGGCTGATGGGCTGTGAAAGCAGACATCAGCAATGTCAAGAAGCAGAGTATATAGGGGGCTGGAATAAGCCCTTTGCTCTCTCTATGGAAAAGAGAAAAACGAAGAGGGGCTGAAGCTGAGGGATGTATGCATGTTAGCTCTAAGGGAGACCATTCCAACCGCAAGACGAGTTATATTTTGGAATGGATAACAGAGAAATATTGTGGAATCCACTCCCTTCGAGACCTTTAAAGCTAAGGGAGGTTTTCATCTGTCTGAAATGATTTAAACATGGTTCTTCTGAGAGACAAAGGGCGTGATCTGCAGCAAATTTTTACTGGGCTGCAAAGTTTTCACAACCAGAAGCCTTGACTTTTTTCAAAAAAAATGTTAAATGGAATTGAAAAAAATACTTATAAAATATTTTTAAAACCATAAAAATATAAATATAAAAAAACTTCAGTCATTCCTCTTCCTTACGTCTTCCTCCTCCCAGTCTCCTATCCTTCCCTGCCCCCAGCTGCAGGGTAGATGAGTCCATGACAAAGAATGTAGCTGTTTTACTGTTCTGCAGCATAGTTTGGGTTGGGAAACACTGGATAGAAAATGTCATAGGTTGGGACTACTGGGGAGCTACTGTGGTAACATCTCTCAGGAATAATGATATAGAAGATCTTTGAAGAAAGGGAAATCTTTCTCAAAGAACTTCAGGTTTGGTAGCAAGATAAAAGATCCATTCATTTGCTGCTGGTTCCATTGTTCAATTGTTCATTCATTCAAAAAGCATTTTTTTAAAGACATCCCATGCTAAATTCCGTGAGAGGTAGGAAATTTAAGACCTTGCCAAGCTTATAGTCCAATAGAGGGGAAAGGACACAGATAGTTAATGACATTGTACAATATTACATGATCTCAGTGTTAGGGGAGTCATCATAGCATACTAGAAAGAGATTTGGAGTCAGGGCGCCTGAGTTTGAATCGTGATGCTGTCACTAAGTGTCTTGGGACTATCAAACCTTTCTGGGTCTAAAATGAGGCAGTTGGACTGAATGACTTCTGAAGTCTTTTCCAATGTTAAATTTGTGATCCCTTGTTCCTCTGAAATCTTTCTCCAGGTCCTCTCTAGACTTAGAATTCTATGGTCTTTTTCTCTCTCATGGTCTCTCACTGTCTTTTTTCCCCTTTTTCTCTCTCTCTATCTCTCTCTCTCTTGGCATCCACTCTGTGCAGTGGGAAGAGGTCAGTGGCTATGATGAAAACCTGAACACTATCCGTACCTACCAGGTGTGCAATGTCTTTGAGCCCAACCAGAACAACTGGCTGCTTACCACTTTCATCAATCGACGAGGGGCCCATCGTATCTACACAGAGATGCGCTTCACCGTGAGAGACTGCAGCAGCCTCCCAAATGTTCCTGGTTCTTGCAAAGAGACCTTCAACCTCTACTACTATGAAACAGACTCAGTTATTGCCACCAAGAAGTCTGCCTTCTGGACGGAGGCTCCCTACCTCAAAGTGGACACCATTGCTGCTGATGAGAGCTTCTCCCAGGTAGACTTTGGGGGAAGGTTGATGAAGGTCAACACAGAAGTGAGAAGCTTTGGGCCCCTCACTCGGAATGGCTTTTATCTCGCTTTTCAAGATTATGGGGCCTGCATGTCTCTCCTTTCTGTTAGAGTCTTTTTCAAGAAGTGCCCCAGCATCGTGCAGAATTTTGCAATTTTCCCAGAGACCATGACTGGGGCTGAAAGCACATCTCTGGTGATTGCTCGGGGAACATGCATCCCCAATGCAGAGGAGGTGGATGTCCCTATTAAACTGTATTGCAACGGGGATGGAGAGTGGATGGTGCCAATTGGGCGCTGCACCTGCAAAGCTGGCTATGAACCTGAAAACAATGTAGTCTGCAAGGGTGAGTCTGACTTGGGTCTCTCTAGGTGACTTTGGGATTTTGTTTCTTGCCCAGGTAAGGGCAGTGATGTCTTCCCATTGTTTACCTGCCTCTGAAAACAAGAGCACAAGTAAAGTAAATGGGAAGCCACACTTTCTTAAGTAAGGCTTCTGACAATTCTCCCTCCACCCCCAACCTATTACCATCATTAAGGATTGTCTTATGTAAATTCTTGATTATCCACACTAATCCCAAAAATGTAGCATTATATATACAAAATATGTGTAGTTTACACAATTTTTGGAGAGGTAGAGTAGTGTGTGTAGTGGACAGAGAGCTGGCTTCAGAGTCAGAAAGACAGGGCTTAAGTTTTGCCCCTAACACACAACAGTTGAGTGATCTGTATAGGTCATTTAACTTGTGAGCACACAAGGGAATTCTCTAAGATTAAAAATTGCAGAGTTGGTTTTGATATTTATTTGTGGAGGAATTTCATCATGAGGGTCTCCCTACACTGATGAAACCATAAGACTGGGTTTGCTTTGTTTTGCTATTGTTTTTGTTTTTTGGCAAGGCAATCAAGTCCAAGTGACTTGCCCAGGGTCACACAGTTAGTACGTGTTAAGTGTCTGGGGTCCGATTTGAACTCAGTCTTCTTGACTCCAGGTTGGGTGATCTATCCACTGTGTCATCTAGCTGCCCCTATGTTTTTTTTTTTTAAGTCATATAAAAACCCTTTATATGAGGTATTAGTGTGCCATTAGAACTTTGGAGATATATATCCAGCCAGACATGCTCTCACCACCCTCTTCCCCAACCTAAGTCTGATGTTACCTGGTTGGTCTAGGTGAAGGCAGACTTCTAATGTCATAGATGAATGCTTCTTCTATACCTTGATAAATCTGTGGTCTCAGATGTGTGTGCTTCTTCCATCAGGGAAGATCACAGCCAATCCCACACTTTCTCATCTTGTCTATGCCCAACTATAAATTGTCTTGACCCTTGTCTATGCCCAACTATAAATTCTCTATAGAGATGAGGTTCTTAACCTTTTGTGTATGTTATGGATTTCCTTGACAGCCTGGCAAAACTGTTGACTCCTGCTTAGAAAAAAATATTTTGAAGTACATGAAATAAAATGCACAGGATTACCAAGGAAACTAAATTTCAAGAAACCAAGTTCATGGACCCCAGGCAAAGAACCTCTTGGTGTTAAGAATCTCTCCAACATGATAGAAGTTCTGGATTTCTGTGCAGTGTTTGGTTGTCCAGCTGTTGTCACTTATATATGACCTCTCCTTGTATATATGACCAGGTCGTTCAAGTATAATTGAGAAAAAGCTGTCTTTCTAAGGAATTTTAGCACAATCCGGACAGTGAGTGTCCTAAAACTAGTACCAAAATCCCTTGGCTTATTAACTCAAATCTACAATGGTTGGTCCTCTTCTCCAAAAGTTCTATGTCAGGTCCTAGACCAAATTATTAAAAGAAAGTTTTGTTTTTCCTGAAATTTAGACCAAAAAAATAAATGCCTTGCAAAATGGAACAAATTCCATTCCTGAAAGATGCTCAGGATGATAAATTGGTACACGAATACTAAAAAGTCAACTTGGGTGCATGGGTATAGCTAAGACATTTTTCTCTAAATGGAAAAAAATGGACTAATTCATTCTGTCCTTCAGCTTAAAGTATTAGAGGTCTAGATGGAGATTCCATAAGTTCTCCTTTCTGATACCTTTCTGGAAAGGAATGGCCAGGAAGTGCTGGGAAATGGGCACTGGGTGAAGTGAGGGTGGTTGGAAGGGGGCAGAGCTGAATAAGAAGCTAGGTTCTGTCCCCTTTAAAAACCCATATATTTCTGGCACAGAAGTCTTTTGGTTTACTCAGGGATAAGATGCTCAGTGTGGAATGCATACACTATCACCTGACTCCCTTTCTCTGCCCCTTCACCCCACCAAAAAAAAAAAATCCTTACACTTTCACTCTGTTTGTTGTTGCTGGGGATTTAATTGCATCTGCACAGTGTGTACCTAAGTTACTTTTGTTGACTTTTTTTTCCATTGGACCAATGAGTCTCCAGTCCCTTTCTTTTCTCCTTCCCTCCCCCACCCTGTGTTGTCAGCACAGCAGAAGTCCACAGGCCAGCTCTTGTGTTCCTTCCTTGTTTATTTTGCACAAACACTGAGGAGAGGCTTCCAGCCCTGGAATAATAATGGGTGTCAGTTTATTCTATGGATGCCACTAATTGCCTGGGCTGGGGCAGCTTATGTATCTCGAATCTCAGAGAAAATTGAGTGTGGCTTTGGTGATACTATTGAATTTCCTGATTATGGATATGAAGGATGTATGAGCTTGAAATAGAGCAAGTGTGTATAGGCTGGGATGGGTGGGTGGTTGTGCTGGTGGAGATGCTCCAAGGCAAATCACCAATCAATGCAGGCTTTTTTAACTGGCCCAATTTGGTATCTTAACTCTTCCCTTTGTTCTCCTGGGGTTTGGGGTGGGACAGATTCTGGCCCTCCTTTGTGGTATGTCAATGCTGAGGTTGGAGCTGGGTCTGGGATAGGCAGCACAGCCAGGCTGATCTCTTAAAGGACCAGAGCAGGTGCAGCAGCTGCCACACAGACTTTTAAAAGCAATGTTTGTGATTTTCCCAGCTTCAAAGACCTACACAGTACTGCACTGGCTGACTGGTCTTTCATTTTTCTCATTATTTCCCGAGCAAAACGGCAGGAACCAGATCAAGCATTGATTGGTTCTGATTTAATTGGGATTCTGGGAACAGGGCTCCATTTCTTTCAGCTAATTGGAACTTTTCTGTCTTTTGGGTTCTGCTGTCCGAGCTGCTGGCTTGTTACCTCCTGACAAAATTCTCAGAGGGGTTATGTGTACAAATATGTAAATCTTGTTGCTGAACTCCCTCCCTCCACCCCTTACCTATGAGTTTATATATTCCTTGTCAAGGCTATTGTGACTGCAGCCCAAATTATCTTTCTTTTGCAATTTGTGGCAAAAATTGTTGGAGGTAGAAAGAAGTGAGATGCAGTCAAAAACCAGAAACCTTCCTGATTTGCCACTTCAAAGACAGTAACTCAATGTCTCCATAGCATTTCTCTCTTTTTTTAAGCTCTTTGGATGTCTTTTGTCTTTTACACATCAGTTATTTCCCAATATACTGTCCCCACTGAGCCCTTTTGTAACAAAGAAAAATGGTTTCTGAAACTAGATAACAAAGCAACCACATGTGACAATATATGCAACATTCTGCTCACATAGTCACCCACCTCCTTACCAAGAGGAGAGAATGTGTTTCATCGTCTGTTTTCTGGAACTAAGACTGGTCCTTGAATTAATCTGAGTCTGGCTATTCAGTGAGATTTCTTGATGCTAAAATCTGCAGTGGCAAGTAAGGCTGAAGGCAGAATCCAACGCCCTCATCAAGCATGGCTACTCTGACTCAGCCATATTTACCATTGCTTTTCTAAGGTCTTCAAGTAGTTCTACGTACTATAAATTGCCTTACATTTTTTTTCTTCAAGAAATATCATCGTAAAGTAAGGAAAGGGCAGATATTATTCTTTTTTCTTATTTGCCTTTCTTTTTGTCCACAGTGCTAATAAATGGCTGGTACATAAGTAAATAGCTGGCACATAGATGAATAAATGAAGCATTTATTGAGTGCTTATTGTATGTGCTAAGAGCTGGGGATACAAATGGAAAAGCAAGAGAGTCTCTGCTCTCAGGGAGCTCACATTCTAATGGGAGAGAGAACACAATTAGAAGGTTTCAGCTGCAGGTCAGATGGGAAGGTCCCATGCTCTGTAAGGGGTGGCAGCAAAGCAGATGGTGATGCCTCATCCTTAATCTCATTGTACTGATTCACATTGGTTCTTTTTTTTTTTTTTGCCTTTTGGTGGGCAATTAGGGTTAAGTAACTTGCCCAAGGTCACACGGCTAGGTTTTTGTTTGTGTGTGTTAAGTGTCTAAGGTCCTTCTGACTCCAGGGCCGACGCTCTACTCACTGAGCCACCTAGCCGCCCCCATTCACATTGGTTCTGATGGTGAATCATTAGACAGTGCCAAGGACTTTGGTGGAAGAACTTTCTTTTCTGGGTCTTCAGTAGCTGTGCCTAAAGTACCCACACCTCTACAGAGGTGGCTTCCCAGGATGATGTCTGAGAGTACTAGGCTGGAAGAATTGCCATTCCCAAGACTCTTCAGTTCAAGGTCCCAGGCTGTCCCATCAAGACCAGAGGGGAGATGGTGGTCAAGGTGGTGGTAATGGTCCCCTGATGCTTTAACTAGGCTGGCTTGTCTACTATGTGGGTAGAAGCTGATTAGTTTAACTGGCCCTTTCTCCTTAGGAGTTCCTTCCCTAGATGATGGCTATGAGGAATGGGATAAAGGAGGACCAATGGTCTGGGGATCTGGGAGGGGGTTGGGCTGCCAATTCCAAAGCCCATCTTTATCTATCTGTTTGTGGCAGTTGGTCAGCAGTTATTACTAGAGGTGAGGAAGACAGCAATGACTTTTCATAGTAAATGCATAACAAATCCTGATTGACTTACAAATACATAAGGGTAATTAAACTACCTTCTGCCCATGCCCACCCCTTCCCCCCAGGGCCACTCAACTATTCCATAACTAATATGAAGGCAGGAATGTTACTGAATGACTCAGTATCATGCAATGAAAAGAACATTGGGTTTGGAATCAGGGGAATTGGATTCATATCCTGGCTCTGCCATTTACCACCTAAGTGACTTTGGGCAAATCATCTTATTTTTGTGGCTCTCAGTTTCTTCATCTGCAAAATGGGGTGGCTAGATTACATGAGCTGTGAGATCATCTGGGTGTAAATTTCTGTTCCTAATTTAGTGTTCCATAAACTGGACCTCTCATGTGCCCTGCCTCAATTCTAATATGTGTGACAGGAAGAAGGCAATTGTGACAGAAAGCACAGAGAGCTGGACTTCGAATTAGGAAGACATGAGTTCAAATCCAGCCTCTGACATCTATTAGCTGTGTGACCTTAGGTCTTTCTCTGAGCTGTAGTTTTATCATCTGTAAATGAAGGGGTTTCACTATATAACCTCTAAGGTCTCTTGAAAGTCCAGATTTATATTCCTGTGATCCTATGAGAAATGAGGGACAGGTAGCAGAATGTAAAGAAGATACCCTTTAGGACCACTCTTGTCATCTTTCTGTTTGCCTGCTTTTATTAAGCTTCACAGTTTGTGTTAATCCTATGGTCAGAACTGAACCTCCAGCTTAGTGGAGGGTGGCTAAGAGGCTGGAGTAGAGGAGGTAGCAGAGGCTATCCTTTCCCTCTGGTTCACATTGGGCAACCAGGCACCCAATTGGAGGTCTGTTCAATGTCTTGCACTCTTTGTTGACAGAGAGTTGGAGTGTATTTGAGTGAAACAAAGATACTTCATGGACAAGCTCTACTTTAATATCATAGAAAGATTTACCTGAACTACCTGGAAATGTACCAGAGGGATGTGTTACTTGTGTGACCTTGGGTTCAGTGAGCTAAAGGTGCCTTCTAGATTTTGACCCAGTGACATCCTAAGTTATCTTGGACAAGACCATAAAATGTTAGGGATGGAAGGGACTTTAGAACTTATCTACTTCAATCTTTTCATGTTCTATATGAGGAAAATGAGGGCCTCTCAGAGTTGAAGTGACTTGCCCAAGGTTAGAAAGCTAGAAAAGAGGATCTTGGACTCAGGGACTCTGATTCCAAATCCCATTCTCCTTTTGAAGGAGCTGGTCTACTATCAATTAGATATTCTGTTCAAGGCTTTGTGGAACTGTTCAATTCTTTTTCTAGAGATCAAGTTGGTTGCAGAAATAAGGCACATTATAGACAAAGTTAGATTATCCATTTTGAAATATAGTCATGCAGAATTGTTTGTCTTTCCCTTCAGGATGTTTGCATCTGGGTACCTCTATTTGTGAGTCTTTCCTTGGTATGTAGGGAAGAAATAAGATCTTTTTCACTGGAGGATTTTTTTTAATGAAAAGGACAGACTTTCATCACAAGATTCAAACATATATGCATATATATGTGTATTATATATATATATATATATACATATATATATATATATATATATATTACTTTCTCTTTATGACAGATAAACCATTTCCTGAGTGTTTTTTAAGTCCTTGGTAGTTTGGTGTTTGCAAAGACACTTGGAGACCAATTAGCCTGCCCAGCCAGCAAATACTGCCTAGAGGTTTGCCTGGAGCTGTTACTGGCAGAGGGGAAGAAGACAGAGAAGAGAAACAAGAGGGTAGGCTAAGAAAGTAGAGGCAGAGGAAGCTATGGGGCTAAACTAAGCCCAGAGGTTTAGCTGGTACAACCTTGACTAGGTTACATCATGTAACTCCGCTCTGACTCAGTGTTCAATAGCGTCCTTTCCCTTACTTCAGCAGAAGAAGCTGTATCAAAGCTTTGTAGTCATAAAAATTCATGTTTGCATACCGTTTTGTGACTTACAGAGTGCTTTTCATTGCACCAATCATCATTTTATAGATTAGGAAACTGAGGCTTAGAGAAAGGTAACTGAACTAGGACTCTGAGTCCACTGTTTTTTGTTTTTTTCCTCATCTTGATGTCACCAAATTAGGCCTGCCCTAATGGTGTTCTTAATGGAAGAGAAGGCTTTTAATTAATATGGAAATTCCAACCAGTCCTGAAATTTTTGGTGGTAGTGGTGGGGGTGGTGGACTGCCAAATCTAGGCTTTTGACAGGCATTTGGACTAGTGGTCTTATTGGAAAATTTGACCCACAGAGGCCTTAGATGGAAACTCAGTGAAGAAAAAAGACATAGTGGCTTTGTTGGCAGGAGTGAAGTTCCACGCAGTCCAATAAACCGTGCTGTATACCAAACTTACTGCATGAGGTATTCTATTGTGCTGTGCTTCTAAGTATAAACAATCCAGTTTACTTATGGGATACCCTGCAGTAGCTTAGATTCTAGCCCAGTTGGGGGGTCCTTGAGGCCTAAGAAGGTTACCTTATAGAACCACTTACTTAGAAGGGACTTTAGCTGTCTCAGTTCATGCCCTTTACGACATCCCCACGCCAAGCCTCTGCTTAAGGACCCTCACTGAAGGGCGACTTGTTGCTTCCCGAATCAGCTCATTCCATTCTTAACGTAGTGGGCCCCCCTCCTCACCCTTATGTTGACCCTAAAGATGCTTCTCTGCAAGTCCCATCTATTCCTCCTGGTTCTGTCCTCTGGAAAAGTCAGATCCTGCTTTTATGAAATATTCCTTCAAATACTTGAAGACAATTTTCTTCCATAATAATGTAATGTTTCAATAGTTGTGAAGCATTTCACATATACTTTCTGATTTGATCCTCTCATTATTAGCCCAATGAGGTAAATGCCATCATAATCTCCAGTTTAAAGATAAGGATAAGAAAGATTAAGTGATTTGTTCAGAATCACACAGATAGTGAGTACCTGAGGCAGGTTTTGAATTTAGGTGTGTATGCAGTGGATAGAGTGCCAGGCCTGGAGTCAGGAAGACTCATCTTCTTGAGTTCAACTCTGGCCCCAGACACTTAAGAACTTTGTGATCTTGGGAAAGTCATTTAACCTTGTTTACCTCAATTTCCTCATCTATAGAATGAGCTAGAAGAGGAAATGGCAAACTATTCCGATGTCTTTGCCAAGAAACCCCAAATAGGGTTATAAGGAGTTAGACATGAATGCAAAACTTTACACTTCCACGTTTAGTGTTCTATACACTACATCACCTAATTGCTTCAAGTCTTTCTTCTCCAGTCTAAATATCTCCTTATTCCTTCAGTCTTACTGCATATAATATACTTCCAAGTCTGCTCACCATGCTGGTTAACCTCATCTGTATATAGTGCAGCTTATCAATATGTTTCCTAAAATGCCAGTACCAGAACTGAGCACAATATCCCAGATATAGTCTGATCAGTGGGACTGTTGCACTGTGTTTCTATCAATGCCACTAAGGTAACATTAGCTCTTTTGACTGCCAAATCACAATGTTAATTCATGTTGACCTTGAGTCCATTTGAAACCAATTTATTTTCTCTAGGTTATCCTAATACTTAGAAGGAAATGACAATGATGTTAATTCAAGGCCCTTAAAAGTGAGTTCAGCTAGAATGTTTCTCCCTCATCCCTGCCCTATCAGTCTTCATCATTTTGGCCTGATCTGCTAGCAGTGTTCAGAGAGGTGGGTTTTTTGTTTTTTTGTTTTTTTTATTTGCTACTGAAAACCTTACTCTGTCCATCTAGGCTGGATATTCTCTCAGGTTACTTTCAATTCTAAAATTTTGTGATTCTTAGACTCTAATCAGCTAAATGAACACAAAGTCCCAGATTTAAGGTTTTACCCAAGTGTTGTCCTGATTTTATAGTCTTTAAATGCCTTCTAAAGTCTCTTAAAACTCTGAGATTTTATGACTACTATGTTTTTTGCAAAACTCCAAAGCACATCAATCATTATTCATCATTATGGGGAGTGATACTTCATGATAACACAGTGAATCTGTTTCAACCAAAAGAGACTGGCAAACATAATTACTAAATGGTACATTATCATCAAGAAAATTATTATCATAAATTAAGTCAGAAAAATGAATGAAGTTGATTCAAGAGAAAATATAGTATGTATTTATAAGGATCCCTAGTATCACACTTGGCACCATAATAGCAGGAGGCCCTTTCACCAACACTGTGGGATAGGCACTGTTTGTGATATGAAGAACTCTAGTTGGTGAAAAACAACAAACACATATGACACAGTTATAGAACAAGTAAAAGCTGTATCACCAGGGGCTGATTACACACAGGACAGAAGTTTATAGAAGAGAAAAACCAAAGCAGCTTGAAGGTTTTAGAGATGGATTCATGGAGCAAGTGGGACTTGGATTGGACCTTGAAGGATGAGTAAACATTTGAATAAAGAGAAGGAAGCAGGAAAGTGTGTTTTGGGTTGGGAGAGAACTATAATCAAAAGCTCAGAGGCCAGAATGAACTCTGGCATGTTGGAAATATTGTGAAGAGGCTGTACTCTCTGGAATCCAGTTGTTTGCACTGGGAAAGAATAGAGTAGAGAACTTCTACAGGGAGAAGCCCAGATTCTGGAGAATCATGAAAGTGAAGCAGAGA
Organism: Gymnobelideus leadbeateri; assembly: GCA_011680675.1. Classification (NCBI taxonomy): domain Eukaryota; kingdom Metazoa; phylum Chordata; class Mammalia; order Diprotodontia; family Petauridae; genus Gymnobelideus; species Gymnobelideus leadbeateri. The sequence continues at coordinate 49,792 of WOXC01000772.1, forward strand.
AACTTGGACTTTATGTACAAGACCATGGGGAACCATCATAGATTCTTGAGTTAGGGAATAGCATGATGTGCCCAGATAACTGTGTATTTTTCATTGAGAAAAGAAAGGTCATAGAAAACAAACAAAAAATTTGTGAATGAATTAATGCAAATTTTGTCCAAATGAATGGAAAGTACTTTAAATACAAATCTTAATTATCCTTATCACTCCAGAAAATTTGATAAAGGGCATCCTTTATCATCCCCATTTTTATGCATATCAAAATGAGAAGCAAAGAAGTTAAATTACTTGTTCAAGGTCACATTTTAGGACTAAGAACTAAAGCCACTTAACTCCAGGTATACTGAGCTTTCAGGAGATTATAGGCCAATTTAATTCTTTCCCAGTTTGGAATCAGAGCAATTAATTTGCCATTGGATGATTTTAGATCTGAACAAAGAAAGTAATTAGTGAACCACCCTCCATTTTTTGTGACCCATTCATTTCTTTATTAAAATCAATGAGGTATAAGTGGAAAACTCATTGGCAACCCCCTCTCTCCGAAAACTTCTGTCCAGAGGCATACTCACCTTTATACTAAGCCCAGGCTTGTGGCTTCTGCCATCTTCAGCTGCTGCATTTCTCCCTCATTTACACAAGTGCCAATTCTCACCTGTCTCCCACTGGGGGATATCTTAGGTAATTTTTCACCAGCATGCAAATTCTTCCCCTCATGAAACCCAAGAGACCCTTTGAACTTGACAACTGTATCGAAGCCTTCATCAACTGAGCAGCTGAGATGAGGCACTTTATAAGCCTAAGGGAATCATCTCTAGAAATTTTTTTAGTATTTGAAGGTAGAGAAAATGTGCCTAATTCAATTCCTCTTAAAGAAGAGGCTATTATTAGCTAGCTTTCTATATCCTGGTCCTCACCCTCTGGCTGCCATTCCCTCCTCAACCCATGTACCCCTATCCTCCTCTAATCCTAAAATAAAAGCTGGAGATGCCATGGGTGCTGTTAGAGCAGAGTTCCACCATGCTGATAGTCAAGTTCAGGGGGCACTTAGGGAGCTATTAATACTACCTTTAATCAGCAGTTAGCTGGTGAGTGAAAGACACAGAAATAGCATGATCTTCATCAAGGGGCATTTTAGATCCCAGAGAGATGAGTGCTGTTTGGGGGTCAGGGAAACCAGGGTCATTACCATCATGGCACAGTAAGATGAGCTGCATAATAGGATTTCTCAGCAGGTTATTTCATTTAGAAACCTCCAGGTTCCTATCTGTTCTAGGTACTCTCCTACTGAATTTAGTAATATGTAGCATAGTCTGAAAGACGGCTGAATTGGGTAAAGTGTAGTTGGCTGGATGGGATGGGCTGTAAAACAGGGCATAAACAGTAGTAAGCTATGCTGGAAGGTTGCTCCTCTGAAGTACCCAATTCCAATATGCTGGCCAGCCATGTGATCTAAAATGAGACACTACTTGCTGAAGCTGAGAAGAGACAAGACTTGTGATTCTATTGAAATATGAATCAGCTGATGAGGAAACATCCTCAACCAAAGCATTCTGGTATTTAATGGGCAATTTCTAGTCTTGGAGAAATGCCTGGGAAGCACCAAGAACTTAAGTGACTTGCTCAGATTGGCATAGCCAGTATGTGTGGGAGGCAGAACTCAAATCCAGCTCTTCCTGCTTCTTAGCCCAACTCTTTACCCACTGCTCATGGTGGTCTCTGGAGGATGATTTACTGAATTCAAATTCCAACAGCATCAATTTTCCTTTTCCATATAATAAATAAATATAGTTGGAAGTGGTGGCACATGCCTATAATCCCAACTACTGGGGAAATCGAGACCAATAGATCTTTTGAACTCAGGAGTGTGTTTTTTTATGCATTATTTTATTTTATTGTATTTATTTTTATTTATTTATTACACACCCAGTGGTAGTGTGCTAAGCTGGTTGGGCATTTGCACTAAATTCAATATTAATATTGTCAGCCCCTGGCAGCAGATGGCCCTTAGGTTGCCTAAGGAGGGATGAGTTGGCTTGAGTTAGAAATAGATCAGTTCAAAGCTTCTTTGTCAATCAAAGTGGGACCTGGCCCCATAAATATCTCCTGTGCTTCCAGGCTAGGGGAGAAAAGGAAACCTATGTTTTGTTTTTTTGTTTTCATTTTTTAAAGAATGAATATAACATTCTATAGAATATAAGCTCTTTGAGGTCAGGGACCACTTTGTGCCTTTGAATCACCAGATCATCTTGTACACAGAAGGTGTTTGATAAGTAAATGTTGAATGACATTAAGTCGAATGAGGCTAACACTACTTGCCATCAACTGGACACTCAAGTATAAGAGAAAATCTCCCTAAATTTCCATGTCTGTAAAACTTGGAGTTCTTTGAAGATGTGGGAAAGATATTAGAGATATTATAAATTTGGAAATAAACTTTTGTGTAGTTGCATTACCCCTCAATGCCAAACAATATTTTTAAAGACTTGGGCACCTCAACTTTGTGTCCCTATCTTTAGCACCTAGCATATACTCATGGGCTAAATAATAATTATTGATAATTGTTATTGTTGATAATAATGACATAAGTACCTGTAGAATGATTAACGTAAATGCTAAAGCTATTAGTACTGAGCTTAACAAACAACATCATTTTAATATGAAGCAATTAAACACTTCTGGGGTATTTACTCTGTATGTGGCAGTGTTCTAGGCACTAATGGAAATACAAGGATTAAATAAAATGCAGTTCTTGCCTTTATAGGAGTTAAATATCCATTAGATGAGAGAGGATACAGAAATTGGGGTTGGATTTTATTAATATACAAATGATTAAATACTATACTATAACAAATATATATATATATACACAAAATACTATGGTTTTATTAATATACAAAATTACCACTGTCCGTATATGTTGATATCCCCCTCTCTGTAACTTATTTGCATCTTTTATCATCTTAAAAGGTTGCCTGAGTGTCAGGGAGGTTGCTTCTAGCCCAGCTTCACATGGCCAGTATGTATTTAGAGTGGGTCTTTTTTCTCACGTCTTCCTAGTTCCAGGGATGACTTTTGGCCATCATGGAAAAAATCTCAGGGAGGCTTAACCTCTCTACCATGTGATACTACTCATTATCTGAGATGAGAGATGAAGAGTTATTTATATATCTCTGTGCATGAATGATGACAATATAAAGTGATATACAGACCAAAAGGGAAGGTATAAACAATGTGCAAATAGAGATTAAAGAAAGGGGGGGAAACAACCACATTAAACTGGGGGGCTCAGAAAAGGTTCCATGAAGGAGGCAGCAACTGAATTGATCCTTGAAGAAAGGGGAGGATTCCAGTAGGCACAGATACATGGAGAGTCCATTCCAGGTTATGGAAGAATGATGGCCTCAGTAGAAAGAAAACGTAATTTCTTTTTCTATTTGCGTGTCACTTGTTATATGTTGGAGTCATCTTTTTCTCATTAGCTCTGGGTACAGTCATAGCCTGAATGGGCAGTAAAAGAGAACCCTTGACCTTAAAGCTTTATAACAACAGTAAGTCCTCATTAACTGAGGAACAAGGATTCAGAAGGACTCCGGTAGTGGTGGGTGGGGAGACCCTGACAAGGGAGGGGATGAGAAAAACAATGAATACTTGCTTATATATTATAGACAATATTAAGCCCCAGGCTGACTGTCTCTGTCTACATCTTGTATGCTTTTCTCCCACAGGAGTTGGGAAGTCACTAAATGTGGAGCAATGAATAAGAAAAGAGAAATCAGCAACAAAGAGGTTCAACCCAGCCTGGGATCTTAGATGTAGAAGGACATCTAGGCCAACAAGTTATTACACTCTCTCTCATTTTGCAAATGAGGCGACTAAGGCATGGGAAAATTGAGGTACTTGCTTAAGATAACATAGGTAGTATGTGTCAGAGCTGAGATTTTACTCCAAGCTCTTGGATTCCAGAACTGATGATGATGATGATTCCACTGCCACAAGCCAGCTTCCCTTACATTTACCTGTGCCACACTGTCACCATCTCCAAAGAAGAAAGATCAAAGGATTATAGAATGTTTAGGTCTGAGAGGGACTTCAAGATCAGTTAGAAAAACCTCTTTGTTTACAATTGAGAATTTTATAATTGAAAAACCAAGACCTAGAGAAATGAGGTGATGAGGCACACATTAAGGCTGTAGAAGAATTGGGATGCGAGCCTTGGGCTCCCTCAGTGGGATGAATTGAAATAGTCATGAAATGAACACATTGTAGCATATGATTGTGATGGAAGACTGTTTTTTTTAATTAAATTGTATGTTTATTTTTAGTTTACATCATTCATTTCCACAAGATTTTGAGTTGCAAATTTTCTCCCCATCTTTGCCCTACCCACTACCCCAAAACAGCGATCCCACTGTATACCCCCTCTCCTAATCTGCTCTCTCCTATATCCTCCCCCATAGCCCCTCCAACTTTCCAGTAGGGCAAGATGGATCTCTATCCCACAGTGCCTGTATATCTTATTTCCCAGTTGCATGTAAAAAAAAGTATCTATCTATCTATCTATCTATCTATCTATCTATCTATCTATCTTTAAACATTTGATTTTAAAACTTTGAATTTCAGATTCTTTCTCATGTTCTCTCATCACCCACCCTTACTGGGAATATAAGCACTTTAATATAGGTTGTACATGCAAAACATTTCTATAGTGGTATATTGTGAAAGACTGACTGTATTTTCTTCTATCCTATCCCTCCCCCACTTGTATTCTCTTCGTTGACCCTGTCCCTTTTCAAAAGTGTGTGCTTCTAACTTTCCTTCCGCCCAGCCTCCCCTCCCCTCCATCATCCCCCCTCTTAATCCCCTCCCCATACTCTTCTGTAGGGTGAGATATCCTATTTAGTATGTATGTGATTCCCTCCCTAAGCTAAATTCAATGAGAGTAAGGTGGACCCATTCCCTTTTGACTTCCTGTTCTTCCCTTCCATTGTAACAGTTTTCCCTTACCTCTTCTATATGACATAATTTACCCCATTCTGTCTCACCCCATCTCCTCTCATCATATTCCTCTCTTACATCTCAATTTCATCTTCTAAGTATCATCCCTTCCTATTCAATGGGTCCTGTGCCCTCTGTCTACGTATATATGTAAACACACACACACACACATTTATATTCCCTTCAACTATTCTCATACTGAAAAAAAATTTTCATAAGTTACAATTATCATTTTTCCATGAAGGAATGTAAATAGTTCAACTTTGATAACTTCCTTATGATTTCTTTTCCCTGTTTACCTTTTCATGCTTCTCTTGCTTCTTGTATCTGAATGTCTAAATTTCTATTCAACTCTGGTTTTTTCAACAAGAATGCTTGAAAGTCCTCTATTCCACTGAATGACAATATTTTCCCCTGAAACATGATACTCAGTTTTGCTGGGTAGGTGATTTTTGGTTTTAATCCCAGTTCCTTTGACCCCTGGAATATCATATTCCAAGCCCTTTGATCCCTCAATGTAGAAGCTGCCAGATCCTGTGTTATCCTGACTGGGTTTCCACAATATTCAAATTGTTTCTTCTTGGCTGCTTATAATATTTTCTTCTTGATCTGGGAACTCTGGAACCTGGCTAGAATATTCCTAGGAGTTTTCTTTTTGGGATCTTTTTCAAGAGGTGTTGGGTGTATTCTTTCAACCTCTATTTTGCCCTCTGGTTCTAAAACATCAGGGAAATTTTCCTTGAGAATTTCTTGAAGGATGATTTCTAGGTTCTTTTTTTGATCATGGCTTTCAGGTAGTCCAATAATTTTTTAAGTTATCTCTCCTAGATCTGTTTTCCAGGTCAGTGGTTTTTTTAATGAGATATTTTCACATTGCCTTCTATTTTTTCATTTGTTTGGATCTGTTTAATAGTATCTTGATTTCTCATAAAGTCACTAGCTTCCATTTGCTCCAATCTAATTCTGAAGGAATTATTCTCCTCAATGAGCTTTTGAGATTCTTTTACCATCTGGCATATTCAGCTTTTTAATGCATTCTTCTTCTCATTGGAGTTTTGAGCCTCTTTTGCCACTTAGGGTAGTATATTTTTAAGGTGTTATTTTCTTCCATGAGGTTGTTGACTCTCTTTTCATGATTTTCTTGCATCATTCTCATTTTTCTCCCCAATTTTTCCTCCACTTCTCTCATTTGGTTTTCAAAATCCTCCTTAAGCTCCTCTATGACCTGTAACCAATTCATATTTTTCTTGGAAGCTTTTGGTACAAGAGTTCTGACTTCATTGTCTTCCTCCTGTTCCATGCTTTTATCCTTTTTGTCCCTCAAAAAAGAATACAAAGTTGGATTGCTGTGCTTGCTTGCTTACTTTGCTTGCTCATGTTGCCACCCAATTACTTGACTTTTGAGATTTTTGCCACAGTAGAACTCTGCTTCCAGAGAAGAGAGCTTTGTCCCAAATATCTGGGGTTTTCTCAGCTAAGGAGCTATTAGTTGGTATTAGTTGGCGGCCCTCTCTGAAGCCTCCACCAGCTCTGGCACCTGGTCACACACCCCAGAACCTCCACTCTAGACAGCAATCCAGATCTAAGCAGGTTAAAAGAAGAGTGATTATCCCTCAGAATGGTTGCTTTGTCCCCCTACAATCTGCAGGCCAGGAGCTCTGAAGCAGCCACATCATGGTGGCTACCTGGCTGCCACACTTTAGCTGCTTCTCCCTCCAGGGGCAGAGGCTGAACCACACTCCTGGACTCCCTGTTCCCAAAGTCTACACTGACCTCTCACTTTGTCTTTGGCATTTATGGGTTAATAATTCTAGAAACCACCACATCTGCTATTGATCTATTCTCCTGATGTCCCTCTAGTTGAGGCTGGTCAGGCTGCCCTGAGGCTAAAACCACAGGCAACCAGAGGGCTGGGTTCAGCTCACAGCACACTGTGATGGATTCTTCCTGTCCTCATGCCAGGCTGCCTTCAGCAGGAGTTTTGTTTCTCTCTGTTACTTTGTGGGTTCTGTAGCCCTAAAGTTTGTTTAGAGTCATTTTTATAGGTATTTGAGGTGGTTATGGGAGGAGCGCAGGGAGGTTTCCTGCTTCTACACTGCCATCTTGGCTCCACCATATAGAGGATTATTGTGTTATAAAAAATGACAAGGGGGAATATTTCAGGAGGAAAAAAAAAATTAGCAAGACCTATATGAACTGATGCAAAGTGAAGTGAGAAGAACCAGGAGATCATTGTGCCCCGTAGCAGCAATGTGGTGATGACCAACTATGAAAGAATTTACTACTTTGACCAATACAATAATCTAAAACATTTCTAAAGGACCCATGGTAAAAAAAAATGCTCTCTACCTCCAGAGAAGGAACTGATGGATTCTGAGTACAAATTGAAGTATAATTTTCTTACTGTCTTTATTTTTCTTGCTTTTAAAAATATAGCTATTATGAAAATATGTTTTTCCTGATTTCACATGTATAATTGATATCATATTGCTTGCCTTCTCAGTGGGTATAGGAGGGAGTGGGAAGGAGGGAGAGAATTTAAAACTCAAATATTGTAAAAGAAAAAAAATGTTAAAAATAAATAAATAATAAATTAGAATGTTAAAAAAAAGAAAGTCATAAAATAACTGAACACCAACATTTCCTTGCACTGTCCTAAATTATTTCTCCCATAACATACCTCATGTTTTGGATGTACATTGGACTCATACTCTGCTTATGACCCCTTTTGGTACAGAGGTTAAGCTGAACTCTCATACCTATTTCAATCTGTTCCATTAAAGAAAAACCTTTTAATTCTAATATTAGCCCTGGTGCCCAGAAAAAAAATACTTCTTTTGGAATAAATAGAGTTACTATAGCTATCATGTCTACCACTCTTTCAGGCCTCCAAAATCTTTACATGTGTTATTTCATTTGATCCTCCTAATAATACTATGAGATAGGTGCTATTATTTTCCCCATTTTATAGATGAGAAAATGGAGGCTGAGAGAAGCTAAGCAATTTGCCCAGCTGTGTGAACAGCTAATAAGTGTCTGAGGCAGGGTTGAAGACTTTGGACTTTAGGGCTGTAAATCTAATTCTCCATCACTGTACTGCCTCTCATGCCTGAAAGTGCGTTCAAGCCCAGAATTTAATATCTTGTGACTTTATAAGACTACTGGCTATTTTAAGCAATTAATTAGTAGATAGATGGACTTTTTTCATGTTCTTAAAGATCCAGGGAACTGATTCTGTATATTCCTTTGCTAACCTGGTCAAGCCTCCCTGAGACTTTTTTCCTTGGTGGCCAAAAGAAATGTAAAACCATTGCTGACTATAGGCCACTTTTCAGAGGGCCCCTGGAAGAAAGAGCACCAGCAGACTGTTGTACCTGGGCAGCAGGAACCATATTAGTCAATCATTTCCCTGTTGAGAAATGGTTTCTCTTGTCTGTCCAAACTCCTCACTGAAGTATTTTAGTTAATTTCTGAGGGATTGAATGTCAGTCAGTCAATAAGCATTTATTAAGGGCTTGCAGTATGTTTGATAGAGGCAGTTAGGTGGCTTAGTGGACAGAGCACTTCAGTTTTCACTCAGAGCTCAGCTGCTCTCTCTCTGGGGGTGGATAGCATTTTTTTTTCATCACAAGTCTTTTGGAATTGTCTTAGATCATTGTATTGATCAGAATAACCAAGTCTTTCATAGTTGATCATTGCAGGCCCAGAGTCAGGAAGACTCATCTCCCTGAGTTCAAATCTGGTCAATAGACATTTTCTAGCTGTGTGACCCTGCTCAGTCACTTAACTGTGTTTGACTTAGTTTCCTCATTTGTAAAATGAGCTGGAGAAAAAAATGGCAGACCACTCCAATAGCTTTGCCAAGAACACCCCCAATGGGGTCATGAAGAGTTGAATGTGACTGAAAATGGCTGAACAGTTGAAATGTGCCCGGCATTGTTCAAAGTTGTGGGGATATAACAAAAAACAAAAAAACCCACAAATAATTCTCAAAACCCCAAAGAGTTGGGGACACAACATAGAACTATCTAGATAAGTACAAGAGATAGCAAAAGTGAAACAGCTCCTGCCTTCAAGGGGCTTATCTTCCACTGCCAGCTCCCATGAAGCAAGGCCTCTCTGTCTTTCTTTTTATGTTTTGGCCACACTACAGCAAAATCTTCCAGATCACAATTACCCAAAAAAAAACAGGTAGAAAGTGCACATCTTTGCCTCAGTTGCCTGAATCATAGATACTTGAATTATGCAGACATTCACCTAGGAAGAGCCCACAAAATATTCACATCTTATGACCATAATGAAAATTCTGCTGGCCTCAGGGCTGTCTGAAACCCTGGGGAGCTGGCCAACTCCTTGGAGGATAATTTATGTTTTCCTGAGTATTCACTAGACTTGCTCCTGGAGCACTGTGAGTTTTCAATCTCTATCAAGTGATTTAATCTTTTTGACAAAGGAAGCTTCCCCTTGATCTAGGAATGCACAGAAGAAAACGCACTTCTGCAGAGGAGAGTGGGCACAGGGAAGCAGGGCCAAGACAACTTTGAAAAGTCTTCTTTAAATTGCACTGTCCATCAGTCAGTAAGAGCAAAACTAGGTCTAGGCTTTTTATGAAGATTGGGAACCAAGTCCATACAGTTGTGTGAGAGAAACAGGTAGGAAGGGGAAAGAAAGAGGAAGAAAGACAGAAGATAGAAAGAAAAAGAGAGACAGAGACAGAGATGGAGATACAGAGAGAGGCAGAGAGAGGGAGAGAGAGAGGCAGAGAGAAAGAGAGAGAATTACACAGAAAAGAGTGTGGATGTGTGAAATAAGTTTCATTTGGAAATACTTTCCTTTGATTGCTTCTCTGGGAATAAGAAGGAAGGCCTCTGGGTATGGATGATTAAGTCAGACCCTGAAGGACATTGCTTCAGCTCAGACTTTGAATTCTCCATGCAGGGATCTGAATTTTCTGTTCTGAGAGAATTCCTTTGAAAATAGTAGACTTTGGAGTTCAGTTCTCATTCCCCTCTTTTTATTTATTTATTTTTTTAGACTGGGCCTCCTTATCTCATCTAGGCTGGAGGTACAGCAGCCACTCACTGCCCAGGGTCATTGCATGGATGCTTGGACCTTCTCTCCTTTTACAACCTGGAACAGCTCATCCCTTAGTCTGATTAGTTTGTTTGATGGCCTCCCACTCCTAAGGTTTCACCATATTGGTGGCAGAGCTAGTATGGATACCCAATTGGCTTCTTTTGCCCTACTGTGGCAGAGAACTCCAAAGGTTGATCAATATACCAACCTCAGCCTCTTCCATAGCATAGATTACAGGAGTGAGCCACCATACTCAGCCTTTTCTTTTTAAATTAAAAAAAAATCATTGATGTCCTTTTTTATGTTGCTGGTGTTCCCAGTAACTCTCCCTCTCCTCTAATAGAACCCATTCTTGTAATATAGTTCAGTTAAGTATGACAATTCAACTCTTTGGGTACATCTGAGTATATGTGCCTTACTTCACATCTATATTTCACCACCTGCCTAACAAAAGGAAGAAGACAAGCTTCATCATCAGTCCTTTGGAGCCACATTTGGTTATTGCATTGATTAGAGTTCTTAAGAGTCCTTTGATGTTGTTTTTCATTACATTATTGTGGTCATCATATAAATCATTCTGGTTCTGCTTACTTCATTGTGCATCAGTTCATATAAATCTTCCAAAGTTTCTCAGAATTTTCATATTTATTATTTTTAAGGTGTAATAATATTCCATTATATTCATATGATACATTTTTCTTAGCTATTCTCCAATAAATGGATTCCAACTTTTTTTCTAGTTTTTGAACTATAAAAAGTAATGCTTTAAAGATTTTTATTTATGAGGGACCTTTCTGATTGTCTTTGCCTCCTTAGAGCAAAATACCAGTAGTGGTATGAGTGGGCCAAAGGGTTTATACATTTGCTAGTACAATTATAATTTTTTTTTCTGGAAGAGTTATCTCCACCAACATTGTATTAGTTTACCTGTCTTTCATTATCCCCTCCAAAAGTCTATATTTTCATCTTTTGTTATCTTTGCCAAACCGATGCTTTATTTTATTTCTTCTTCTTCTTCTTCTTCTTCTTCTTCTTCTTCTTCTTCTTCTTCTTCTTCTTCTTCTTCTTCTTCTTCTTCTCCTTCTCCTTCTCCTTCTCCTTCTTCTTCATCCTTTATTTTCTTTTCTCTGACAAAGCTTTTTTTTTCCATTTGTATTTAAACACTTGGGGTGTTTCTATGATGCTGCTTGTGAATTTGTTCATTCTTGCTTCTCAACAAAATGGGAAGTTAGAGTGACTTAATATCATAGGACCAATAATCTTCCCAATTCTCAAACTGTGGCTATTGGAGAAATATGTGATTTAATTGAAAATAATTCCTGAAAAATAATACAGTCTCCATAGAACTCATCCTATAGATCACTTTTATATAAATGACCACATGTAGATATTGGGGAATTTTTCTAATCTGCTATTTAAAGTTTATAATGTTTCCCACCTATTTTTTTCCTTTTCCTAGCTTCAGGGAGTAATAATAACATTAAAAATAATTCATTAATATAGTGCTTTGTGGTTATTATTGTTATCCCATTTAGCCTCTATAATAATGCTATGAGATAAAAAAGGCAGATGTGTTTGTCTTCTATTTACAAATGTTGTAACTGAGCTTCAAAGAGAGGAAGTGATTTGCCCAAAGTCTCAGAGCTAGCAAGTGGCAGAGCTGGGGCCTGAATTCGAGTCTTGTGATTCTAGAATTTTCTCCATTATGTTATCTCCACTACACCAAGGAACAGAGAAATCATTTTAATATTATAATGAAAGGAAATAAAATGGAAAAGAGTCCTAACAGGAAGGTAAAACTCTTATACACATATGGTGAATTTTCTGAAAACAAATATTGATTTTTGGATTATCCATAGCACATCTGGAATGCACTTTGCAGAATCCTTCTCTTTCTTCAAAATTCAATTCAAGTGGCAATTTATACTGGAAGTCTTCAACAGTTACCCTGATTGAAAGGATCTTTTCTTTCCTCAAGATTTTCTTAGAGCATATTATCTGAATCTTCCCTTTTCCCTCATCACTACCTAATCCATGGTGTATTTTTCTGTGTGGGTGTCATACCCCTTTACCCTGAAAACTCTTGAATGAAAGCTTCTTGTGTTAGTTTATCTGAGTATCCCTAATGGCTAGCACTGTATGTATGTATGCACCCACACACATATAGGCATATACAAGTGTCAATGTATACATGTAAGCACATAGTACATGTATGGAAAAGAATCAGACTCAAATATCTAGATACATTTCAGCATGTGTGTAGTTATGTTTGAGTACATATGTGTATGTATATATACATATATATGTATACAAACAAATATGCTTGTATATGCATATATATAAATATATGTGCATATATATATGTATTTGAGTATATGTATATGTGTGTATAGAGCAAGGAAGCAGCTAGGTGGCACAGTGGATAGAGCACTAGGCCTGGAATCAGGAAGACCTGAGTTCAAATCTGGCCTCAGATACTTATTAGCTATGTGACTCTGGGCAAGTCACTTAACACTTTTTGCTTCAGTTCCTCATTTGTAAAATCAACTGGGGAAGGAAATAGCAAATCATTCCAGTATCTTTGCCAAGAAAACTCCAAATGGGATCATGGAGTGTCAAACATGACTGAAACTACTGAATAATAATAACATGTGTGTATACATCTGTATGCACATATAGATATAAAATTTGGAATATATGCACACATGTACATACATATACAATTGAATACACATGTGTATATAGGAACATATATGTACATGTAGTTAAGACTAGTTCTTGTACATACAGGCATATATGTACACATACAATCATGCTTATATGCATATATACATACATAAATGTTTGTATACATACATATATACTATGCTAGGAGTCAGGGATGCTAAGATAAAGAAACTAACACAAGGAGCTTTTGTGTCTCTGTGTATACATATACACATATGTAGATATATACACATGTATATATAGACACATACACAATACATGAGTACACACATGCATACATACACACATGTGAGACTGGTTGCCCATATAATGCCTAGGCAGTGTAGCCACTCACTGGCATACTAATGATTGATGTGGAAGTTGTTTTACCTGCTGGACCCTTCTTAACCTGGGGGCCCCCTGCTCCCTGGGATCCATTGTGTTGGCTCTGATCTAAGTGCATTAAACTCAGAATGCTCAGGTTTTAGTAAACCACCAACCTCAGCCCTCCCAGGAGCAGAAATTCCTATCATGTATCACCATGGACAGGTAGGACAGTATCTTAACAAATAACAGGCCTCCTATTAATTTGTTGAGTTGAATCAAAATGGTAGCCTAAGTCAGTCAGTTAACAAGCTTTTATTACATATTTACTTTGTTTCAAGTTAAGCACTAGGGATATAAAGAAAGGCAAAAGAACCATGTCTACCCTCAAAGAGCTCACCTTCTAATGGGGGAGGTGTGTAAATAATTGTACATAAAAGATATACAGAGGTAACTTTTGAAGGGGAAGACACTGAAAGGGATGGGGAGAGGAAGGGACACTGCGAGAGACCTCCTTCAGATGACGATATTTCCATTGAATTTTAAAGAAAGCCAGGAAACCTGGGAAGAAGTAAATAAAAGCATAGAACTGGGAGACAGGATGAGGAACAACCAAGTTTCACTTAGTGCCTGGATTCTTAACTGGAACACAGATAGAAAGAATGTAGGGTCTCAAGTTCCTCCCTGGAACCTGGAGATTAATAAAGAAGCAAGGAGAAATGTTGAACCATCTGATGAATTAAAGGAAAGTATGAGTTTGGCATGGCTTTAGGATGAGTTTGCCTCTGATTCTTACCAGTTGTGTAATCCTGGCCAAGTCACTTAAACTTATGGTTAAGTTGCAGAGAAGGCACTGATCCACCTTGGTAGGAAGATACCTTTTTTTGTTTGTTTTTATTTTTGTTTTTGCTTTTTGGAGGGGGAAGGGCAGGGCATTTGGGGTTAAGTGACTTCCCCAAGGTCACACAGCTAGTAAGTGTTAAGTGTCTGAGGCCATATTTGAACTCAGGTACTCCTGACCTCAGGGCCGGTGGTCTATTCAGTGTACCAACTAGTCACTCTGAAGATATCTATTCTTAGAATGATGGAGAAAAATCCATCAAGTTCATCACTTGGGTGGTAAGAATGTCTTGGAAACATATCTCAGGATGAGGAAGTAAGCAGCCTTCAGCATTAGAATGGGAAGAAGGATATTTTGGAACTAATGAAATTCAGGGAAATCAACATTAGGGACACAACAACACGAAAAGAGCATGTGGCCCTTTAATGGTGGAGGGGGGGAGGCAGAAATAGTGACTATAGCGTTAACCCAGATGGAAGAAGCAGTGACAAATGATGTCTCTCTGTTGTCCAACTCGGTGACACATTTTGTGCAAACACTTGAAAAAGAAAACAGAATGGTAGTGAGTACATTCAGAAGCTATCTTCTCTAAAAGTTGGTGATAATGCCTTTTTTATGTCTGTTTGACAGAGGACATAAGGTCAGTAGAATGTGTGTATTTGAACTAGACAATTACAATCTGCTCATGGCACAAAATAGGAATTCTCACTGAAAATTGCCCATTGCACGAAATATGCATGAATACTGCCAAATTGTGAACTTGGCAAAATTTGGTCCCCTTTGCAAATTAAGGAATTTCAGGATTTTGTATTACATTTGTGAGTATGTGAGCACACAGATAAGGACAGACAGACACAGAGGCACACATAGACACATACATCTACTCCAAATGTATATATACTTATAATTATTCTTTTCTTTTTCATCTGTGTTTCTGTTTATCTCCATCTGATGAATCATGTCAATCCTCTTGTTGTCTTTGTCCTTTTTATTTTTTATTTTTATTTTTGCTTTTTGGAGGGGGGAAGGCAGGGCAATTGTGGTTAAATGACTTGCCCAAGGTCACACGGCTAGTAAGTGTTAAATGTCTGAGGCCGGATTTGAACTCAGGTTCTTTTGACTCCAGGACTGGCACTCTATTCACGGTGCCACCTAGCCACCCCTGTCTTTGTCCCTTCCAAAGACGATTTATCTTTCCCTTCTTTTTCTAATTCCTAGGGATAGCATAGAAATACTTTTTACTGGCAAAACTTTAATGACGGAATGTAGACCATTTCTTTTCACTGGTGACTCTCTTAAAAAAAAATCCTGGTGAACAGTCCAGGTGATAACTGTCATTTAAAAACATACATATACACACACACACGCGCGCGTATACAGATATATACATATGTGTATATGTATATGTATATATACATATACATGTACACACATATAGTATATTTCATATACATGCATATACATACATATTCAGAACAACAATAATTGGATATGTACAAATGGTCTCTTACAACACAACACACATATATAGGAAATAAAGGTCTCATTAACTTTAATTGAAACAAAATTGGAAATATTCCAGTATAAAGTGGTTATTTGTTATCAGAGTTTTCAAGTGAATTATGTAGCATATACTTTATGATTCAGAAAATGCCTTTCTCTTTTATCCCTCCCTCTCTTTTATCCCTCTTCCTTTTTTATTTTCTCCCTCCTCCTCTTTATCCTTCCCTCCTTACTTTCTTCTTCCCTTCCTCCCTCCCTTCCTTCCTTCCTCTTTCCTTCTTTCCTTCCTTCCTTCCTTCCTTCCTTCCTTCCTTCCTTCCTTCCTTCCTTCCTTCCTTCCTTCTTCCTTCTTCCTTCCTTCCTTCTTTCCTTCCTTCCTTCCTTCCTTCCTTCTTCCTTCCTTCCTTCCTTCCTTCCTTCCTTCCTTCCTTCCTTCTTCCTTCTTCCTTCCTTCCTCCTTCCTTCCTCTTTCTTTTCTTCCTGCCTTCCTTCCTTCCCTCCTTCCTTCCTTCCTTCCTTCCTTCCTTCCTTCCTTCCTTCCTTCCTTCCTCTTTCTTTTCTTCCTTCCTTCTTTCCTCTCTCCCTTCTCTCTTTGCTCTCTTCTTTCCTTTCTAGAACAGCTCTATGTAAAACATTTATAATCTAACAGGTAAAGGACTGACCTTACATTAAAAGACCCTGGGTTCTTAGCTTTGTGACCACATACAAGGTACTGAATTTCTCAGTGTCCTGAAACAACTCTCTAGAAGTTTCCATGTTGGGAATTGCCAATACAAAATTACAGGTCTGGACCATACCAACTGATGCTTTTGTGTGTCCTCTTCTTCTTGTCTGGGGCCCCTATCTAACTCCCCTCATCTCTGTGTCTTCTTTCTTAGTCTTATACTTAGGAGAATCCTTTTTAAAAAGCTCCCAGCCTTTTGAGTCAACAAGTTTTTAAAAGTCGATAGCCAGAGTTGTTCAGTACCAAGTGTAATATTTTAGATCTTTAAAAAAAATGCCAAGTTGGTAATATTGCTAGTGAATTTGCCTTGATTTTTAATATTTTGAATATTATATTTTCTTCTTTTCCACCATACTTTCTTCTGATTTGAATTTTAGCCTCTTTCCAGTGTGGTATAGCAGAAAGAGTACTAACTCTGAAGCAGAGGATCTGGGTTAGAATTCTGTTTCTGATATTTACTACCTGTATAAATATGGATAAGTCATTTATCCTGTGTGGGCCTCAGTTTCTTCATCTTGAAAATGAGAAGGTTGGACTAGATTGCCTCTGATTTCCCTTCTAGATCTATCTTGAGGATTGTAATCTACAAGCCTTTTTTTGTGAGATAAACAAGAATAATGCTAATTTTCTAGGGTAATGATAAATTGTTAGTTTTACATTACAAATATGCAACTATATCAAGTCCCATTCAGGTTCTGTTTTTCAGTGTCTGTTATGATTCCACCCAAGATGTCATAGCTCTCTGTCCACTAGGAAGTAAATAGAGATGCCCTTCAGCTTTGATTCAAATGGAATCATGAAAAAATCTAATCTGGGCCTGACCTGGTAGGTAAGAATAATGCAGTCCTGTTACAGGACCTTCACAGAATCCTAGATCTAGAACAAAGAGGCCATCTAGCTCAACCTCTCCATTTTCCACGAGAAAACTGAGGCCCAAGAACATTATGTCACTTGCCTAAGGTCATCTAGATAGAGCCAGTGCTGGTATTTGAACTCCATAACCAGGGCTCTTTCCTCTGTATCCCACTTCCTTGCTTTAGTGGACTTTTTGCAGTCTTATGTGTCAAATTTAAGGTTTGTTTCCCAAAGTATTTGTGACAATGGAACTAAGATTATACCGTTGAAAATCAAAGAATCAACTCTTCTTAGTCCTATGAAGAAAGCAGGAATTCCCACAGTTTAGTACTTTGGTTTACCCTCCATAATTTCACTAGATGGACCTTTCCATTACACATCCCCTCCTCCTTGCCCCCACTCACCTCCCACCTCTCCCCCTGTCAGTGACATACTCTACTTTCTCAGTAGCTTATAGTTCTTCTGGGCTCGTCTGCCTTCCCCCCACAGCGAGCTCTTAAGACAGACATTGTGTACTGTTTGCCAACACAGTGGCTCAGGCACATGGAGGGGGTTAGGAAGAAGCCATCTGCTCCCTCCTTTCACACAGACCTTTGCTTTTTTCCCTTTCACACCCACTCTCTCTCTTTCACTCTCTTTTTCTCCCTGTCTTTGAACATCCATACAAAACAAAACAAAACCAAAAAAAGCGGTGGCTAATTAGAGCAAGGGAATGAGAGGGTGAAGCTGAAAGAGGGGACTGAGGAGGACCCATGCAAATCAATCAGCCCGTAAAAGCAAAGAGGGGAATGAATAGGAAAGGAGTTTCCTTTAAAAGAGGCGGGAGGGAGATATTTTGACAAAATAAATCACAAAGGTCCTTCAAAATGGGGTGAAAATGGTGGGGAGTGCTTAAAAAAGAGCTTCCTCTGTAAAAAAAAAGGGGGGGTAAGCAGAAAAAAGGCAGCAGAATTCCTCTTATACCCCCACTGCTTACTTCTTCCTCCCCTCACTCTATCTTTTTCACTTTTTCAATAGCTTCAGTCCACAATAGTCTCCATTATGGAGACTAAGTGTATCATTTTAGTTGATAATTTCTGTTCCGGCTCACAGAGAATGTGAAAATAAGCGACTTCTCTTCTCTCGGAGGACTCTCTGAGAGAGGGACTTCCAAAAAAGCAAGACCAGCTGAGCCACCAATAAAAGGAGTGGGCTGAAAAAAAGTCCCCCAGGAGAAAACTAGGCCACTCTTTCGAGGGTTTCTTTCTTTCTTTCTTTTTCTTCCCCTCACTCCCCCTCATTGTAATTGTTTCGCTTGGTTATTTCTTTTCCTTTTTGTGAGCTGTTCTATCCACTACCCCAGGCCTCTCTGAGAAACCCTGATGGCTGAGGCTGGCTTTAAATGTGGAAATGTCCACCCGTGGGTAGGCCTACACAAAACAGTAGCTAACATTCTTGAAACAGTGCTCCCTGTGATGGGCATGCTTTAAAAGCTGCTTGTGCCCTACCACAGAGGATTTAGGACAAAAAAACCGTGAGCAATGAAAAACAAAACAAAAAAAAGGCTGCTTGATAACTTGGTTGGGACTGTCAGGAAACATATTCCTGTACCACTGGTCCTACTCAACAAGGGCACTCCACAAAACAGTGTATAAACAGGCAAATGTCAGAGGAGCATCTCTCAAGGCCCTGAAGAGATGCACCAGAGGAAAGTGGTAAATGGTGCCTCACTTCACTCTGCTTGCCTCAGTTTCCTCATCTATAAAATGTGCTGGAGAAGGAAATATCAAACAACCCCCATATCTTTGACAAGAAAACCCCAAATACAATCGCAAAGAACATGACTGAAGAATAACTCAACAAAACAACAGAGGCGTATATGTATGTATATACATGTATAAACATTTTGCATTGTTAGCTTGGGGGAGTGAAGTTTTGAAGGAGGGAATATATGTGTGGATGTATGCATATATACATATGTGTATACATGTAAGTTACAGATGTGAACATGCAAACATACCTGTGTGTTATGTATATTCATACATTGACAACTTTTTTCTCCTTCTCTACTCTATCCATCCACTTTAGGCTGAATATAATTGTATTTTGGGTTCTTAAGAGCATTAAAGACAGCTACTTTATAGTAACAAGTCAGAATTATATGTTGGAAGGAACCTTTAGAGGCCAACAGGTCCATCTCTACCAACCCCATATTACAGAGGAGTAAACTAATCTTCAGAGACCATAGTTATATAATTTAATCCTCACAGTCCTGTGAGTCAACTGATAAAGTTATCATCCCCCTTTCACCTATGAAGAAACAAAGACTCAGAGAGGTTAAAATAAGTTGCCTAAGGTCATAATGGCAAAGGTCTGCTTTTTGAGTCTATGCCTAATATTCTTTCCAGTATGTCTTACTATTTGATGATGAGAGACAGAGAGAGAGAAAAAGAAAAATGGGACTTTCAGTGTGTGTGTGTGTGTGTGTGTGAGACAGACAGACAGACAGACAGAGACAGAGAAAGAGACAGGGACAGAGAGAAAGAGGGAGGGAGAGAGGGAGAGAGAGAGAGAGAGAGAGAGAGAGAGAGAGAGAGAGAGAGAGAGAGAGACTGAGAATTATATTTATGAAAGAATCATTATGTACAGTGGTTTTAATTTTTAATATGGCTCACTAGGACCATGTTCTACTTTTTTCCCCCTGGCCATTAGAAGGGCCAGAATTTAAGAAGGCCTCAAAAGACCAAACTAGCAATCCATATAGTGCATTTACGAATACAATGAAAATTGCTAGTACACTGCTAGTACAATGAAAATATTATTTCAAAGTAAAAGTGTATCTGCTTGTAATTATTTGTATTTAAAGCATAGCTAGGAGAAATTTTAGTAAAATTATAAAAAAGATTCTTGGGTCAATTTATACAATTGATATTCCTGATGCTTCTTTTTTTTTTTTTTTTGCTTTTTGGAGGGCAATGGGGGTTAAGTAACTTGCCCAAGGTTCACGGCTAGGTTTTTGTTTAGGTTTTTGTTTGTGTGTGTGTGTTAAGTGTCTGAGGCCGCATTCGAACTCAGGTCCTTCTGAATCCAGGGCCAGCACTCTACTCACTGTACCACCTATTCGCCCTTCCTGATCCTTCTTAAGCTGTTAGAGAAGACTCTTGGTGCTGTGTAGAAAGAGGCTTGATTTGGAGTTAGAACTGGGTTTGGATCCACGTTCTTACCTTCATGGCTATAGCTACCATTTTCCTTATCTACAAAGTGAGGAGGTTGAAGTACATGGTTTCTAAGAGCTTAGAATCTGTGATTCCTTGCCAATGTTCATGATCTCTAAAAGCAGAGAAAGACAAAAATCCAGGCAGTGGATTATTTTTGAAAGAGAGTTAGGTTGTTCTGCATCCTAGTCCCTCTCCTATCAATAGCCAGTTATGGAATGTTGGGCATATTATCTGCCTTCTATGGACCTCAGTTCCCTCAGCTGTAGAATTAGGGAATTAGACTAGATGGCCCCCAAGGACCCTTACAGTTCTGCTATCTTATGATTTTAGGCTCACACTCAGTGGAATGATCCAAAACGAGAAGGTGATCATCCTTAGTGCTTTACTTTCAGGATGAAGGTACCCAGCTCAGCCAGGAGAATCTCTTGTAGGAAAGTGGCCATGACACCAAACTGAAAAGGAATTAGACATGCAAAGCTGTTGGGAAAACAGCCAGCATGTTGCCAGGCTGTCATTCCCAGGAGGATAGGGTATAGGAGCCAGGAGATAATTAATCCTCTCTCCCCCTCCCTCCATACCACCAAGCTATCCTCAGTGCTGAGTTTCCAGAATGTAAGAGAACTATGAAGAACACAGTGAGTATAGTAGAGGATGGCAAAAGCTTGGATATCAAGAGGGTTAGATAACATTCGCTAACTATTAAGTATTATTTCTCATGAATAAAATTTCATGAGAAATAATCCTATCTATCGAGCTATACAAAGGGTCTTTAGAAAGACAAAGGAGATAGCCAGTTTTCTGACCAGCATAGAAAGAATGGATTTGATCCATTCTGCCCTTTTTGAACTTAATTCTGTTTACCTAGGTAAACAGAATGAACTTCTTGGCCATATAAACAATAGGAATCTTGTTATTGTTTAAAAAGGAAAGAGTTTAGGCTGAATATAATTGTATCATACATCATACAGAGTTCCTAGTAGAGAGAAGCCTGGCCATTCATGGTCATACACAAATCCCAAACTTTACAAAATTAGATTTCAAAAATCAATAGGAAATGTTAGTATGATTCCATGGCCTGGGAGCTAAAAAGGGAAAACAGAACACCAGGGATGAGAAATTTTTAAATATAGAAAAGATTTGAAAAGAAATTCTTACAATAGAATTCCTAAGGATTCCCTCCTTCCCTCCCCCCGCCAAAAGAGGAAAAAAGCAAGCATCATGGTGTGATGGAAAAACACTATTCTGGAAGTCAGGGTTCCTGGGTTTGGGTCCTGACTTTGCCACTTACTAAACAAGCGGCCTTAGACAGGTTATTTAGCCTTTTTGAGGTTCACTCTGCTCATCTATAAACTGAAAGTGTTAGGATGCATTATCCCAGAGGTCCCCCCTATTTCTGGAATACTATGATTAAGGAAAATAAAAACTGATATGAATGAAGAAAACTTCCTGATGAAGTCAGCTTTCCAAAGGACCTGGAAGATGGGCAAATAACGAAAGATAAAAGAATGGCAGGCATCTATGAGACTGAGGGAAGTCTAAATCCCTAAGACAGTAAGAATGGCTTTTAGAGGTTATATATGTTAGCTTCGAGATGAACAAAGGGCAGGATGCACTGCTCTGGCAAGCTGGTGTATAGCTGAGTAGTGACCAAGAGAAGGCCAGGAATACTCAACTTTTATGTTGCTTTAGCTGCCTATAAAAGGTAGGGTAATCTTCAAACTGCATAGGCTGAAACAAACAGGATAAAGGGAATAATAGCTCAGGATAGGTGGCGAGGCATTAAAGGAGAATTCAGCTTTAAATTAGTTCTAGTAGCCAGGCCCATACAAATTACATACTACAGTGTCAAAGCTCATGCAGAGAGGCATCTTTAATGGTTCGTAACCCTTGAGAAAGCCTGGAAAATGGGGGATGTACCATCAAATTGAAGATAAGCAAATGCTGCCCTGGTTTTAAAAAAGGGGAAGAGAGAGAATATTGGAAATTAGAGACCAGTCAGCTTGACATCAATATCTGGCAAATTCTGGAATGGATTTTTCTTTTTAACAGATGGTTTTTTGAGCATTTAGAAAACAATGCAGTGATCCCTAGGAGGCAACATGAATTCATTAAGAGCAAGTCGTGCCAAACTAACTTCTATTATTTTTCCAATTAGCTGATTAGATTTGCAGATAACAAATCAATAATAATAATTGACTTTTTAAAAAATAGTGCTCTAGGGTTGACAAAATAAGTATTATCTCATTTGAGCCTCACAACAACTCTGAGAGGTAGATGCTACAGTGATTATTCTGTTCATGAGACTCAGAAAGGTTGGTTGACCACAGTTAGACAGCTTATAAGTGTCAGAGACAGGATTTGAATTCTGGTCTTTCCTGAATGCAAGACGGGTTTTTTTTTTTTTTTGACTGACCCCTCTCTTCCTCATCTTACAAGGGTGTTTTCAGTGAGCTTAGAAAAGATAAACTTACTTTTAATTAGAAAAAAAAAACCTAACATTATTTTATCCACCTGTACCATTAGTCCAAAGGACATTAATGACCTGACAATTTCTCTCTGAACCACGTCAAATAAAATGAAAGGAATAAGATGAAGATACCTTGAGGTGACTTGATAATGAAGTGGAGAGCACATCGGACCTGGGGTCTGGAAGACTTGAACTCAGATGCCATCTCAGATCTTATTTAAAGGTGTGTGTGTGTGACCCTGGGCAAGTCACTTCACTACTACTTTCTGCCTCAAATTCCTCATCTATGAAATGGTGATAATAATAGCACCTCCTCCCAGGATTTTTATAAGGATCAAATCATTTCTGAAGTGCTTTGTAAACTTTAAAGTGCTGTATAAAAGCTATTATTATCCTAATTACTGAGGGCTGCCAAGTGGTGTGATAGATAGAGGGGCTATGTCTGGAATCAGGAAGATGAATCTTCCTGAGTTCAAATCCAGCCTCATACACTTACTAGCTGTGTGATCCTGGGCAAGTCACTTCATACTGTTTGCCTCAGTTTCCCCATCTATAAAATGAGACAGAGAGGGAATGAGTCCAGTATCTTTGCCATGAAAACCCCAAATGGGGTCATGAAAAGTCTGGCATGACTAAAATCATGATCATTATTATAATTATTAACATGTATGTAGCATTTTAAAGTTTGCATAACTTTTTATATACATTATCCCATTTCAGTCTGACAATAGCCTTAGTAAGCTGGTTGATTATCCCCATTTTACAGATGAGGAAACTGAAATTCAGAGAAGTTTTATGACTTACCCAGAGACACTCTAGCTAGCAAGTGCTGATGGCAGAATCTGAACCCAGACCTTCCTGATTGTAAGTGTAGCACTTTCTCCACTTTATCACTCTCAAAGGTAGAGTACATTATCAATTTCAGAAAAGCATTTGGCGAAGCCTCTGGTGACATCCTGGAGTCATATCAGTATGTCAGGGATCTATGAATTCCCTTCACAAACAAGGATCAAATCCCCTCAAAAACCCAAAGCAATCTTAGGGAGTGACCTGAAGTTTCTGGTATATAAAATACTAAGGTAAACAGGATGGCTGTCTTAGAATTACAAGTGCTTATGTAGTTATGCTTAAAGGTCACTGATAAATGGCTATCTGATGACAACCTGGATGGAGGCCTCCAGTGGAATCCATGTGATCTTAGCGCCATTCTGTTCATCATTTTAAATAAATGACTTGCATGCTGACATTGAAGAGGTTTGATTATTTAATTTGTAGGTAATACAGCATTGGAATGGAAAGCTAATATAATAAATGACAAAATCAGGATTTTAAATGATCCTGTTATGCTAGTCAACAGCTAACAAGATGAAACTTAGAAGGGCTCCAGGAAAAGTCCTGCACTTAAGTTCCCCCAAATCAATCACATAAACATGGGATGGAAGAGACTGGTCTTGAGAGTTGTTCACATGAAAAATATATAAAGGTTTTAATTGACCACAAATTCATTTTGTAGTCCTAACAGCCAATGGTAGCCATTTAAAATGGTGGTATTTCAGAGCTGAAAAAAATAGCTTAGAGATGTTCTAGTCACACAAATCATTGGGAGTAGAAGTGAAAAGGATCTCAGAGGGTCCCCTAGTCTGACCACCTCATTTTATAAAAGGAGAAACTGACAAGACAGGATAAGTGACTTATCCAAGGTCACAGAGGTAGCAAGTAGCAAGGCTGGAAACTGATCTCAAGGCCTCTGACTCCTCTGACTCTTCTGACTCTGTTGTTTCTTGTCCTCTTCACTTTATAGATGAGGCATCTGAGACTCCAAGAAGGCAGATGCCCTACCCAAAGTAAAATAGCTGGTAAATGATAGAGCAGAGACTCAAGCCCAGGTCTTCTGATTTGCAACTCAGGGCTCTTGCCTTGCTTCTTTGCCAAAAAAGCTGATACAGTTTGGGTCAATATTAATGGAAGTATAAAATGCAGATCATGGGAAGTAATTGTTCTAATAGTGGTCAGAGAATATATGGAGGATTCTGTTCAGTTTTGGTCTTTATATTTTTAGAAGGATACTAAGAAACAGGCTCATTACTAGGTTGACTTCAGGATGATTTTTTTTTTGGCCATAACAACTCTCTAGTAATATTTAAATTTATGGAAGAACTATGGAAGTCTATGTGGGTGAAGGGTATAAGTGCAGCAATGTAAGTATAGATTCATGAAGAATTGACAAATTAGGTAAGGGGCTATGGTATACAGTTCTGGAAATCATGTTATATAAGGAATTCTTAAAGGAACTGTCAATGTTTGGCCTGGAGAAAAGGAAGAGAAAGAGAGAGACAGAGAGATAAAGAGACAGAGACAGACAGAAAAACAGAGAACGAGACAGAGACAGAGAAAGGAGAGATATACAGAGATACAGACAGAGATCATAGTTATCTTCAGATTATTGAAGGACTACCATGTAAAAGGGCTTCAGAAGTCAAAATTAAGATCAATATAGGGAAGTTTTAAGGAGATAAATTTCTATTCAATAAAAGAAAGGTCTTTATAAAGAGACCCATCCATCAATGAAATGAACTGCCTTAGGTAATCAGTGACCTTCCCATAACTAGAGGTATTTAAGCAAAGATTGGGTCTGTTTCATTGTTTTAACAGGTACATATACATTATCTAAGAAGCTAGAACAGATGACCTCTAACATATATTTCAACACTAAATTCTGTGATTTTGCATGTTAGTAAAATTCTTCACTGGGATAATAATAATATAATAATATCTTAAGGAATAATATATTCCTTACAATATAATAATATATTAAGGAATAACATAAGGAAGAAAAGAAACTCTTTCCCTGGACATTTTAAAGCAATAGCAAGATTTTCATCCCTCTGAAATGCTTTAGGCATTATCCTAATTAGAGGCAGAGGGAAGAGCTGATGACCTTTGGAGGGTACTTTGAAATCAATCCATTCAACAAAATTTAAAACCTGCTTCTAGTTTCAAAATTCTGTGATTTAGAGAAAAAAAACAAAACAAAATAATGGCCAGTATGGGAAGTAGGTACCATTCTTCTAATTGTATCTATCAAACCAGATGAATAGTGGTCCAGGCAAGTGGAATTGGTTTCCCATTGGCTGTTAAACTGAGTAACATATTAGCACAATGTTCCTTTCAATTAAGGATCCCCCCCCCCCATTACAATGCAACTCTTTACAAAACACAACAAAACATAATATATTCTATCAGAGCACATTTAAGGTTAAGATACAATCTAAAGGACCTACCACTCTATCTGCTAGACCTCTTCAATGACTTAAGTTTAGATCTGATACTTGGTACTTTCAGGAGGAAGAACACTGAGCGACCAGTACAAAATGCCTCCTTGGATGTCATTCTTAAAGCTAAGAACAGCTAAAGGGAAGGAATACTAATGGTTATTGCTTACTTCAATGGAGAATAGGAGATGCTGATTGGGAGCCTATCAGAGATCACTGATCTAGGTCTAGAAGGGATCTCTGAGGTCATTCAGCTCAAAACACTAATTTTACAGTTAAGGAAACTGAGGTTCAGGTGATTAAGGGACTTGCCCAAGTTTCAGCATTCCCAAGGGGGAAATGACCCTTTCTCTTTCTTTCTACCTATTTGGTTTGGACAAGCCCTTTGAAAGGATGTGGGTGAACCAAAGAAATTCCAAAGAAGATACTCAGTCATGTGGCATAGATATTAAAAGTACAAAGTCACTATGATGGTGTGTAGGTACTTCCCTCTCAGACAAAGTGTTTATATTGTTTCTCCTCTGTAGTCTGCTTGGAGTGTCCTGCCTCCCTAACTCTGTCTTTCTGCTCAGGGTTTTATTGAAAGCCCCTAGACAATAGTTCTTCAGGGCACAGTGAGGGCCCTTTGTCTAGGTGTTTAACTGGTTAAGAGTTTGAGAGTTAAGTTAAGGAGACTCAGGGTTAACTCACTGAGGGGCTTCTCTCACCCTTCCACCCTGTTCTCTGGAGCTCTCAAGGATTTATGCAAATACAACTTTTCTTTTCCTCTTGCTTAAACCATTTGTTCCCTGAAACCCAAGCTTTATCCTCTCCTCACCCCTACTCCCCCTGAAAAATGAAAAGTGCCCGTGATGCCCTGGGAAAATCAGCTTCATGTTCTAATCAATTAAAAAAAATCCTAGGTTTTAAAGAATGGTTCTAGGGGCAAACAGGAGAGAACAGTGGAGCAGGTGTTTAGAGAACGAAGTTAGTTAGAGTGAAGGTTTTAAAATAAGCTAATAGTTCTTAATTCCAGGGCGGAAGCTTTCTGGGTAAGGCCTGGGGGAAAAGCAAACAAGGTTAAGATACTACCCAGAAAAGAAAATAAAGAAGCTGGACTAAATGAACAGGGGTTTTAGAGGCTCCTTATCTGCTTTAACTTAACTTGATCTCTCTCTCTCTCTCTCTCTCTCTCTCTCTCTCTCTCTCTCTCTCTCTCTCTCTCTCTCTCTCCCTCCCCCTCTCTCTCCCTCTCCCTCCCCCCTCTCTCTCCTTCTCCTTCCCCCTCTCCCTCTCCTTCTCCCTCTCCCTCTTACTCTCTTTCTCCTACAATGAAAATACTTTCCATTATTTTTTTCTGCCACTAAACAGTACTTTTGGTTACATGTGGTACTGTGCCCTTTGGCTTTTGGTTCTGTAGGATATTTTGAGCTTAGGTACTAAGTACACTTTATAATACCACAATTCCTATTAATTAATACATGAGTGGGTAGGGGGTTGGGTGGAAGACAACAGCAAGTTAGAATACCTTCTAATCTACTCTTGTAGAAAGGTTAGAACTGCCTTGCATATCAGGGATGAAACCCCTAAGAAGAGAAGGCAGTCTTATAACTTGACATTTATAGAGGTGGAAAAAAGAACTATTTGTTAAGTCCTACTATGTGCCAGGCACTATGCTAAGGGTTTTACAACTATAAGCTCATTTGATCTTGCACAAGAACCTTGGGAGGTAGGTCAGGTGCTACTATTATTCCCCATTTACAGTTCGAAAATCTGAGGCTCAGGGTCACTCTAGTAGGCGTCTGAGACTATATATGACCATAGGGGCAGCTAGGTGCCACAATGGACAGAGAGCCATGCCTGGAGTCAAGAAAACTCATCTTTCTGAGTTCAAGTCTGGCCTCAGATACTTACTAGCTGTGTGATCTTGGGCAAGTCACTTACCCCTGTTTGCCTCAGTTTCCTCATCTGTAAAATGACTTGGAGAAGGAAATGGCAAACCACTCCAGTATATTTGCCAAGAAAACGTGAAATAGGGTCATGTAGAGTCAGATAGGACACATGACAACAGCAACAACTTCCCGTTCTGGGTTCTATCCACTGCACCACCACATAGTACTTTAAAATTTAGAAAGCATTTTTAAAACATCTCATTTGACACTCAGCCCTCACTACAGTGGATAACAATACTTATAGTACTTAGTATTAATAGTGCTAAGAGTACTTAGAGATAATTGTACTTAAGTATTGTTACCCCATGTTTTGAAGATGTGGGAACTGAGATTGGTAGAGGTCAAATGATACATAGTCCTATAGATAGAGTTTGAGGCAGGATTTGAACTCAAGTCTTTACTGACTTCAGGTATGGCAAAGTGCCTTTAGCATTCTAGATCTCCTTTACAGGCAACATTCTAGAATCCTGACAATCCTAGCTTTCTATCATCACTTAAAAAGGGCACTCTTGGTTTTTTCAGTCTAATTGAAACATTTAATTTTCTTCTAGGGAAATCAAGTTTTGTCTGTGCTGATATGTGCTCATTTCTACCACTGGGTGGAACAGGTTATCTAATTTTCTCCTAATAAACTTGCATTGGTCTGGCAGAAGGAGTGACTGCTTTTAAATCATCAAACCTAAAAAGGGAAAAAATCCTTATAATATTCTTTATATTGTACTGTAATAAAGACAGCCATTAACACTTGTAATAATTTCACAGAAGAGGAACACCAGCAGGGCTGGTAAATTTTTAAAATAAGTTTTATCGGTTTAAATGAAGCTCTTAATTACAGATTGATAAGGGAAATGCTCACACAGTTAGACATTTTTCCTTGAAAGCCAGCTCTTCCATCCAGACATGCTGGTCACTCCTCCTTAGGGTCAAGGCCAGTTAGAAAGATACTGAAATAAAAATTTCCCCTACATTATTTAAGAAGCTTGTTTGCTTTTACACTTATTTCTTCCTTTGCTAGCAGCCAGTACTAGTTCATAAACCCCAGCTTGAAAGGAATCATGAGACAGGCAACTAATACACACTCACCATCCTCCTAACCTCATCACTAGAAACCATTACTCTGGCCATAGGCACGTCTTGGGTGGATTCCACTCCCAGGGAATCCTAATATTGTCTCCAAGGCAAATATGGGACACTGCAGTATCTTTGAGGGATAGGGCCTAAGGTTATTTTGTCACCAAGGTATTTCCCAGTCTATGTATCATTTCCACATTTGGCTCAATTGTCTAGTTACCTTTCACCTTTCTTCCTCTTTCTTCAGCCTTAGCACGTCTCCTCTCTTTGCTCCCTTTGCAACCCCAGGCACCCCATCCACAGATAAATTTGGAGTCTGGCCCAGATGGAGAATAAATCTGATGCCTAATTGAGCTGGGGGCAACTCTCACTATAAATCACTTCCCTCTGGGGCTGGGGGAGTGTGTGCTCAGACTAATGAGACTCTTTTGCTCAATGTTTCCCCCTTGTGGTCACAGGGTTTTCTCACATGTGCATCTACTAAGAATGTCCAGGCTCATAAAAATGGACATATCCAGAGGCTCCAGGGCTGCTTAGAAACAGTGTCATGTCAGAAGTACTTGCTTTTCCAAAACTCTCTTGATTTGTGCTCTTTCCTGCCTCGATAGGATGCCCTGGGAACAGGCTGACAGGAGATGTAGGTATCAGAGTAGGGTGGGGATGGGGAATACTTAGATCTTGAGCCTTCTGAAATTCCCTTGTGAGCATGCATGTGCTCAGATTGATAAGGGATTCTGGGATTCTCTTTTAAATCATCCCTGTTCACAGAGAGTCGATCAGTAGCCCCAGATGGGGGTTGGAGTAGGGGGTGGGAGATCAGAAAGAGAAAGAGCTAAGGATTTGACTAACCTTGTGTGTCTGCATGTTTTGGGTTTTACAAACAATTATCTGATCATAAGTTCAAATACTCTCAAAAGACTAAAGTATCCAAGAAGAAAGCATTTCTAGAATGAAGGATCCAGGAAGAAAAATCTTCTAACCTCTGACTCTGAAGCCTAGCTCTTGGGGGTTGTATATTTTGGAGGCAAACTGAGGAAGTGCTGACTGGGCTGAAAATGACATCTGGAATATTTTTTGCAGGAGGAGATGATCTAAAGACCATTTTTAATCATGTATCTTGGCTCATAGGATCACCTGAGAGGGCTATCTGTTGCTGGTTTTGTCCTCCTTTGTCTATGTGGAATGACAGACAGGATCTCCTTGTTTTCCCTCTGCCAGCCTTCTAATTACCCTTCCCTTCCTTTTTCCTTCTTCCCATTCACCATTTTCTTCTTTTCTCCTTTCCTTACTTACCCTCCTACTTAGTTCTCCCTTCCTTTCTCCTTCCTTTATCTCACTTGCCTTCCTGTTCAACCTAACAATTATTTATTGATTGCCTATGAAGTACGAGGCACTGCCTGAAAGAATAGGGAAATATAAAGGCAAGTCCTGCTGTCCAGGAGCTTACATTCTACATGGGGATAAACTATGTCAGGAGGTAAGTATACAGTAATCTGAGGAAGGAGGAAGCATTAACAGCCCAGGCTTCCTAAGGAAGGTGGCAGCTGGGTTGGGAGCCATATCCAGTTATCCTGATCTCTATCTGACCACTGGACCCAGATGGCTCTGGAAGAGAAAGTGAGGCTGGTGACTTTGTACAGCCCTCCCTCACTGGAATCCAATTCACTTGCACAATTTGGCCTCATCTTCCTGATGTCATGGTGCTCTTTGAGAACAAAGGACAAATAACACACAACACCTGGGTTAAGTATTTTGTTTTTTTTACCTTTCCATTTTATTTTATTTTTTAGTTTACATCATTCATTTCCACAAGATTTTGAGTTACAAGTTTTCTCCCCATTTTCCCCTACCCACTACCCCAAAACAGCAATCCCACTAAATATCCCCTCCCCCAATCTTCTCTCTCTTATGTCTACCCTTCCCCACTCCGACTTTCCAGAAGGGCACGGTGTATCTCTATGCTCCAGTGCCTGTATATCTTATTTCCCAGTTACATGTAAAATAGTAATAATAATAATAATTGTATATATTTTTAAACATTTGATTTTAAACCTTTGAATTCCAGATCCCTTCCCTACCTCCCTTGTCACCCATCCTTACTAGGAAGACAAGCAATTCAACATAGGCTGTACATGTGTAGCCATGCAAAACATTTCCAAAATGGATATATTGTGAAAGACTTTATTTCCCCCCATCCCATCCCACCCCCCACTTGTTCTATTTTCTACTTTGATCCCGTGCCTTTTCAAAAGTGGGTGCTTCCAATTTCCCTCCCCCTCAGCCTGCCCTCCCTTCCATCATGCCCTTTTTCATCCCCTTCCTCCCTACTCTCCTGTAGGGTGAGATAACCTATTTAGTGTGTATGTGATTCCCTCCCTAAGCCAAATTCATTGAGAATAGGGTTGACTCATTCCTTTTTGCCTTCCTGTTATTGTCCTCAATTGTAACAGTTATCCCTTGCTTCTTCTGTATGAGATAATTTCCCCCATTCTATCTCTCCCCATGTCCTCTCATTATATTCCTCTCTCACCTCTTAATTTTACCTTTGAAGTATCATTCCTTTCTATTCAACTGGTTCTGTACCCTCTATGTATACCTGTGCATGCGCGCGCACACACACACACACACACACACACACACACACACACACACACATATACATTCTCACATATGCATTTATACACTCATATACCCTCCTATATCGATATATGTGTATGTATGTATGTATATATATACATTTCTATTCCCTTCAACTATTCTCATACTGAGAAAAGTTTCATAAGTTACAATTATCATTTTTCTGTGTATGAATGTAAGTAGTTCAACTTTGATAAGTTCCTGATGATTTCTTTTCCCTGTTTACCTTTTTATGCTTCTTGCTTCTTGTAATTGAATGTCAAATTTTCTATTCAACTCTGGTTTTTTCATCAAGAATGCTTGAAAGTCCCCTATTCCATTGAATGACCATATTTTCCCCTGAAACATGATACTCAGTTTTGCTGGGTAGGTGATTCTTGGTTTTAATCCCAGTTCCTTTGACCTCCAGAATATCATATTCCAAGCCCTTCCATCCCTCAGTGTGCAAGCTGCCAGATCCTGTGTCATCCTGATTGTGTTTCCACAGTATTCAAATTGTTTCTTCCTGGCTGCTTGTAATATTTTCTCTTTGATCTGGGAACTCCAGAACCTGGCTATAATATTCCTAGGAATTTTCTTTTTGGGATCTTTTTCAGGAGGTGATTGGTGGATTCTTTCAAATTCTATTTTGCCCTCTGGTTCTAAAACATCAGGGCAATTTTCCTTGAGAATTTCTTGAAGGATGATTTCTAGGTTCTTTTTTTTTTATCATGGCTTTCAGGTAGTCCATTAGTTTTTAAATTATCTCTCCTGGATTTATTCTCCAGGTCAGTGTTTTTTTCAATGAGATATTTCACATTGTCTTCCATTTTTTCATTTGTTTGGATCTGTTTAATAGTATCTTGATTTCATAAAGTCCATAGCTTCCATTTGCTCCAGTCTAATTCTGAAGGAATGATTCTCTTCAGTGAGTTTTTGAGATCTTTTTCCATCTGGCAAATTCGACTTTTTAAGGCATTCCTCTCCTCATTGGCTTTTTGAGCCTCTTTTGCTATTTGAGTTAGTCTATTTTAAGGTGTTATTTTCTTTAGTCAGGTTGTTGACTCTCTTTTCATGATTTTCTTGCATCATTCTCATTTCTCTTCACAATTTTTCTTCCACTTCTCTTATTTGGTTTTCAAAATCCTTCTTAAGATCCTCTATGGATTATAAGCAGCTTATTCTTTTCTTGGAAGCTTCTGGTGCAGGAGTTCTGACTTTGCTGTCTTCCTCCTGTCCCATGCTTTGATCCTTTTTGTCTCCAAAAAAGGAGTCCAAAGTCGAATTACTGTGCTTGCCTTGTTTCCCTCGTTTGCTCATGTTGCCACTCAATTACTTGACTTTTGAGCTTTTTGCCACAGTAGAACTCTAGTACCAAAGTGGGGAGCTTTGTCCCAATTACTGGGATTTTCTTAGCTGCTGGAGCTATTAATTGGGTGCCTTCTCTGAAGTCTCCCCACACTCTGGCAAACTGATCACATACCCCCAGGACTTCCACCCTAGATTGCAATCCAACCCCAAGAAAGTTAAAACAAGAGCGATTACACTTCAGACTGGTTGCTTGGTCCCCCTGCAACCTGCAGGCCAGGAGCTCTGAAGCAGTCACTTGGCAGTGGCTGCACGGGCAGCACCTCAGCCTCTTCTCACCCCAGGGGCAAAGGCTGACCACACTCCTGAATTCCCAGGTCCCAAAGTCCATATTGCACTGACCTCTCAGTTTGTCCTTAGCATCTATGGGTTGATAATTCTGCAGACTTCCACAGCTGCTAGTGATCTGAAGTCCCTCCAGCCAGTGGCTTGTTGTGGCAGTCCTGAGGCTAAAACTTCTGTCTCTTGTGGGCCTGGGCTCAGCTCCCAGAGTGCTGTACTGGCCCCTTCCTGCCAGCCTGCTGGACTGTCTTCAGCAGGAGGTTAGCTTGGGTTATGTAGCCAGAACCTTCCAGTCCCAGCCCTGCAGTGATAGGCCTGGCAATGGCCCTTGTGGTTGGTGGGTCAACTTGCCCCCACATTGATCAGGCCTCCTCAGGGCCTCTGTGCTGGCCCCCATTGTCTTCGTGGCCTCTTTGCCAGTCCCCATGGGTTAGGTATTGAATAAAACCAGAGATTCTAAGAAGTAGAGATGGCTAAGGACTTTATTCCAGGCATGGTATATACAAAGGCTTAGAGGCAGGAGGCAGCACATAGAGTTTGGACAAAACGAAGTAGAACAGCTTGGATGGAAAAGAGAATGTGTATTAGTGGGCAGGGTATTTTCAAATAATTAGTCAAACAAACTCTTTTTTTTGCCTTTTTTTGGAGGGGAGAAGGCAGGGCAATTGGTGTTAAGTGACTTGCCCAAGGTCACATGGCTAATAAGTGTTAAATGTCTGAGGCCAGATTTGAACTCAGGTCCTCCTGACTCCAAGACCAATGCTCTATTCACTGTGCCACCTAGCTGCCCCCAAACAAACTCTTTTTAAGACCACATTATGTGCAAAATAATGCCCTAGGGAATGGGTGAAAAATGAAACAGTTCTAGCCTTCAGGGGGGTTACATTGGGAGGAAATTGAAGACCTTCATGTGAATAAGCAGATAAGAAATAAATACAAGTTAGATATTGGAGGGAGGGCATCAGTAAGGACTTCACATAGGTACAATTTGGGCAGAGTTCTGAAGGAAAGAAGACATTACAAGAGACAGAGATGAGATGAGAGTGAATGAAGGACGGCCAGGGCATAGGAGCAGAGAGGGTGATGGGAGAGCAAGTAACTTGGAAGGAACAATAAAAAAGTAAAGGCAGGTTGGGGCCAGGTTGTGAAAGGTTTTAAAAACTAAATAAAGGAGCTTATATTTGAACCTAAAGGCAAATAACTCTGTAGAGGTAGGCTGAAGTCAGATTGAAAGAGCTTTACCCGAAGCCTTCTTCCTTCACATCTCCCTGGGCTTTTTTCTCTTCTTTGACAGATCTTCTTCTCTTCCCTCATCATCTTTCTTTTCTAACTCTCTCTCGGCCTTGAATCCCTTTATAAGCTCCTGCCCTATCTCTCTTTTAATGAGACTTTCACATATGATATTGATTTGCAGTTTTACAAAGCTCACATTGATTTTTTGGGGGACTTGTCATGATCTTATTTAAAAAGGTAGAAAGAGATCAGTTTCCTATATATCTAGTTGACTTTGTTCTATCAAGTTAATAGTCAATGTTAGGAACTTCTTTTCCCCAAGTCTAGGAGCGCTTGGGGACCTTTGATGTTCCCTCTAATGAGCAGGGTGGTTGAGGCCTTATTTTGCTTTCATAACCCTTCAAGTGTAGGCAACATGTACAGGCCATGAATTGAGAAGAATTAATTTTCTCTGTCACATCTTAAGAGTTTATACGAAGGACTGGATTTGAGGACATTAAGAAAAAAAAAGTTGTATTGGAATTGAAAGGACACAAAGCAGAAATAAATCAGACTTGTAGATTAGCAAAGGTCTAGCCTAGGCAGAAATCATATAGTGAGACCATGAATAAAAATAAAAGTGAGCTTACAACCACTACTACCATCGCTATTATTACCACCACCTCCAGCCCCACCATCACTTCTCCCACCATCATCTCCACTCCCACCCCTACTTCCGTTGCCATCATCTCTAATACCACCATGAACGTCACCATGACCATCATCTCCTCTATCACCACCATCTGTACCACTTCTACTAACATCACCACATCTGCCTTCCAACACTGATATCTCCCCTTTTCTGACACTTGCTGCTCCTGGCCAGTAGCATCCCCTCTGAGATATAGTTGAAGGTGATGATACCTAGCAGATGTTTGCAAAGCACTTTGCATCTACCCCAGGATTTAATTCTCACAGAAACTATGAAATGTTTAAATAGTGGATCATTTCACTCAGTTTACAGGAGAAAAAAGGGAACTCAGAGAGGTCAAGTGCCTTCTTCTAAAGTCATGCAACTGGTAAGGGGCAAAGCAAGGACCTGAACCCTGCGTCTTCTAATGTTCAGTTCCGTGCTCTTTCCATTACACATTATGCTTCCTGAGGAAACATCCTATAGGTTAGTTAAAGCTATTGAAGGTTAGCAAATTTGGTTGATCTATCTGCAGGTGGGATTAAAGGGAAAACAGCCTGAAATTAATAATGGTAGTAATAGTAAACAATCATGATAACAACAACAAGCATTTATCTGAAAATTTAAGACTTGCAAACACTGCTTTTTTGTATCCTCATAAAAAACTTGGGGAAGTTGGCATAGCTATTATCCTCATTTTGTAGATGAGGAAATTGAGGCAGACAGAGATTAAATGACTTGCCCAGGGTCACACAACTAGTAAGTGTCTAAGGCTGGATTTGAACTCAGGTCTTTCTGACTCCAGATTCCGTGCTCTATCCCCCTGAGCTTCCTAGCTGCCTCTAATAGTGAGCATTTATATAACACTTTAAAGTTGTGCATATTATCTCACATGATCCTCATAACAACTTAGTGGAGGCAGTTTGTTAATATACACCTCATTTTACAGATGAGGAAACTGAGACCAGCAGAAATTTAACAAGTAGCTCAGAGTCATATAGATAATAAATGCCTGTGTCAGGATATAACCTCAGTTCTTGTTGACTCTAAGTCTGTCTCTTTATTCATGATACCACCTAGCTGTTCACATGCTACAGTTCAATAATAAATGGTCATTTGTTCTGTTGTATAGTTTCAATGAGTTTCTAAATATGCTTACATTTTCTCTCTCTCCCTCTCTCTCTCTCTTTCCCTCCCTCCTCCTCTTCTTTTTCTTCTCTCTTTTACTTTCTTCCTCTTTTCATATCTCTTTGCTCTCTCTTCTCTCCCTTTCCTTCTCTTCCTTTCTCTTTCCTCTCTTTTTTCTTTCTCCTTTTTCCCTCTCTTCCTCTTTTTCCTCCTCCTCCTCCTCCTGTTCTTTTTTCCCTCCTCCTCGTCCTTCTCTCCTCATCCTTCTCTCCTCATCCTTCTCCTCTTCCACTTCCTCCTTCTCTTCCTTCTCTCTTTTACTTTCTTCCTTTCTCTTTATTCTTCTTTCTCTTTCATCCCTCCCCCACCCCCTCCTCTCTCTCTCCAAGTGACAAGACAGAGTAAAGAGCACCTTGATACCATGTACAGATAAGACCAGATTGGAAGGTGTTATAATTACTGTCCAAGATAGTGAGATGAATACATTTAGAATTAGCTGGGTTAAATATATGAGCAGAAAACAAGAAGGTGAGATATATCCTGGGGAAATTAAAACTTGGTATCCTGGGAAGATGATGTCAAGTGTATCTGCTCAGAAAGAGAAGAAATTGGGAAGAGAGTGAGTTCTGTTGAAATGACAGACCACAGATTAGATAAGAACCTACACTGTACTTCAGTGCTTCTGTGGACTGCATACAAAGCAAAGTGGGGAAAAGATAACTGGAAAAATTGGCAAGAGAGATGAGCAGAATTGCTCCTCTGTTCTCAGTGGTAATATTTCATACCCATGGCACAGCAGGGAGCCAGGATGCTCAAATAGGACCCCAGGAAAGCCAAGAGTAATATTGAGATCTGAACAACTTCTGTTCTATAGGATATAACAACATAGTGTTAAAGCTGGGTTTGACTCAGAAGCAGTCATGTGGTATCCTCCCCCTCCCCTGACAGGACAGCAATTTGTGCAGGTGACTGATTTAATGACTTGGATTGATGTGGACACTGATACAAATGTATAGGTAATCCAACCTTTTTTGTATTCAACAGTATGGCAGGACCCCAGGAACACAGAGAAGGGGGCCAGCCCCTAACAAAACTCAATAATATGAAATCACACAGGGCTGATTTACAGAGCTAGGTTAAAGAAGATCAATATGGTCAATGGGGCCAATGGTGATAGAATCTGTAGGGAAGACAAAATGCTACCAAAATAACTCAGGAGAGTGGAATGGCATTAAAGGCAAGGAAAGAAAAGTTCATGCCAATTGTCAGGGGAAAACTATTTTCCAGCAGTGAAAACTACCAGATTATGGAATAATACACAAAAGGTAATGGAGGAAGCTGTTTCTCTTAAAGAATGCTGAGCAAAATTAGATTTTTCACAAAGATTTCTAGCATAAGCTAGATTCTGTTATAGATGGATTAACCAAGGTAAGCAGGTAAGCAGCTTATTTGCTCCTCCACCTGACACAAACAACAACATTCATTCATTTGTCAGACCTTCATTTAGTATCTATTATGTACTGGGCATTGGGGGGTGGGGAAATGGATTGGATCTGTGATTTCATTGATATAAGGAAAAAAGACAAAATATGAGGTGGTCTTTGACTCCAAGGAGTATTATATAATGATAGAATTTACATTATATTGGGGAAAATGGGTATGTATTTGGATAGCACACACACACTACATATATATGTGTATATATATTATGTATAGTGTATATTTGTATATATATGCAGTGTGTGTATATATGTAGTATATGTATATATGTATATTTCTATATCTATACACATATACAATTTCTTGGGTGAGAGAAAGCAGGGAGAGACACTTGGTCAGGATGGACTTTCTGTAGAAGATAGTACTTGAGGTGAACCTTGAAGTAAACTAGAGATTCTGCAATGTAGAAGAGAGGTTTGGGGTACATTCTTCCTAGAATAGGGGACAGCCTGTGTAAAGGTGTGGAAAGGGAGGTGGTAGTAGAAAGTTGTTGTCTATGATAAGCAGCAAATATTCCATTTTAACTAGGATGGAGAATGAGGGGAAATGATGTGCATCAGCCCTGCAAAGTTAGGTTGGAACCAGGTTAGGAAGAACTCTGAATGACAAATAGAGGAGGCTGCATTTTTTCCTAGAAATAATAGGGAGCTCTTGGAGTTTCTAGAGCAAGAGAGTAACATCATTTTGGATTCTTATTAGCTTCCTTTCCAATTCTCTCACATTGCCTGTTTCAGCTTTTAGTCCTCAAATGATCTCTAGTTAACTTTGTTTAAAGGTTGCATCAGGAAGGGCCAGCTGTGTCTCTTCAAACATATATTATCAAAACCAATAGTTGCTTCTGAAATATTATTGTAGCTAGTGTTCTGTAATGCTACTTTCCTGGCCATCCTCTGACTGCACTGAAAATCAACATCATCAGTATCCAGCTGATAGGTATCAAGATGAGAAGGCAAGACTTTATTTCAAAAACTCATTTGCAGTTCTCAGAAATTTTTCTTTGGTGAAAAAATGATTGCTTGCAATGTTTTCACAACAATGGCAAACCATTTGATAAGGGCAAACGTTTGGGGGTCTTTCTGGAGGGTTGCTGCATTCTCAGTTTGGAGCCAGAGTCAATCTGTTGGCAAAAAATGACAAGGTGGTCATTTGGAGTTCTATTATAGTGTGTAACCACTTTCAAATAATAATTCATTGGTGTGTATCTTTCTGAAGACATCAGTTACTGAAGCAACACCCTGTACCTTGACATTGCTGGTTAATTCAGACTTGGAAGAGGAACCCATGCAATTGAACTGAGAATCAGCAAGGCACAGAGGATAGAGGACAAATCTTGGAGTCAGGAAACTGGGTTCAAATTCTGCTTACTTGCTAGGTGAGCATAGACTAGTCATTTAACCTTTCAGTTTACCCCAACCACCCCTCCTGTACTCCAGGAACTCTATAATTCAGAGGTTCTCACAGTGTGGTCCCTGAGACACTTTTAGGGGATGAGGTCAAAACTATTTTTATAATAATATGAAGACATATTTATTTCTAACATGATGAATATCTATAGATATAACCTACATATATAAAAGATCTTTGTGGGTCCCCAATAATTTTTTAGAGTGTAAAGTGGTCATGAGACTAAAATTTTTGAGAACTACTGGTATAAGTTAGAGAGGAGCTGCCAATCTACATCAGTGGAGGAAGTTTCCATACCAGGAGTTCCCCTCCTAGATGAAATCATATGTCTGGACCAAGTAAAGAGATGAAAAAAAAATCAAAACTCTGCACTTCAGCAGGGGTCAGAAGAGCAAGTAGATTGTAATATTACCAAAGGAAAATCTTATGTGTCCACAGAAAATCCATGGCTATGAGTATAACTTTTTTTTTTTCAATTTGGAGCCAAATGTAGTTGCTAGACTACAAATGATCAATTACCTCTTGTTGCAAAATGCATTCCTGAAATTGGCTTTATTTTAATATCACCTTACTGACTCAAGTCAGTATTGACCCCAAATAAAGGCCAATTCCCTTGTTCCCAGCCTCTATTTGGGGGGGACGGGGGACAGCTGTTGATTCTAATATTCATCTGGTTCAAACTGTGCATGATTTTCCTTTCTTTAATTTCTCTGGAATCTGTTTCTTTTCTCCCCTCCAATTTTTCACTTTCACCCCAGCTTTATGTCTTGTTCCTATGGACTCATACTAGAAAAATTTTAATTGTTCTCTGCTATGAAATTAAGTCTAATTTCAGTTCTCCTTCTGCACATGCTTTCTTCCTAACTTTGTTTCTCTGTCTCTGCCCCTCTCTTTCTCTCTGTCTCTGTCTCTCCTCTGTCTCTCTGTCTCTGTTTCTTTCTCTAGTCTGTTTCTCTGTCTCTCTTTCATGGTCTCACCATTGAGCTTAAGACCCCTTCTTCCTTCTCTGTTACTTCTTCATTTATTTCCCTTTCACCTCCTAGTCCTACGTACCTGTCACTTCCCCCTCAAATAAAAATTTGGATTTTGTAACTCTCCAGCTGCTTCTCTGGCTGAGCAGTGACTGACAGAGGGGTGGGTGTAAAAGCAGTAGTATAGCTAAAAGTTGGGGGCCTCCACATTAACATTTCATAAAGCTGTCCCTTATCTTTAGTGAATTACAAAATCAGTATATTCTCATCCTCTCTTTATTGCCCCCCCCCACTCCCAACAAAATGTGGGCTGCTTAAATGGTATTCATGGGGGGAGGGGCGTATAGGGTTAGGGAAGTCCTTATCTGGCATTTTCCTCCTTATGTTCTGACTTTTAGAATCCTAGGATATCAGCCCCGGAAGGGATCTTAGAAAACCATCTAGCACAACCCTTTACTGATAGAGCAAATGAGGCCCAGGGAGAACAAGCAACTTGTTTAAGATCCCACAGCTAGTAAGGGGTCTTAATTCCAATCTAAATCTTGGATTCTTCTAATCC
This sequence comes from Gymnobelideus leadbeateri, assembly GCA_011680675.1. Taxonomy (NCBI): domain Eukaryota; kingdom Metazoa; phylum Chordata; class Mammalia; order Diprotodontia; family Petauridae; genus Gymnobelideus; species Gymnobelideus leadbeateri. The sequence goes on from WOXC01000772.1 coordinate 90,485, forward strand.
AGATTTCCTGACTCCAGGTCCATCATTTCCCCACCATATCACACTGCTAACTTTCTATTGCCTTTGATAATTTTCCCGCATGGAACAGAGCCAGAAAAATAAGGAAGTTACATGCCCTGAAGGAACTCTTGGTAGCCTGAAGGATGTAGATGAACCTTTCATTTGTCATTCCTCATGTCCAGAATGCTTCACCCCTTCACCTCTGACTTGACTCAGGTCAAATCCCACCTTCTGTAGGAATCTTTTCCTAGTCCCCCAACTACTGATTCTGTCCCGTTTCCCATGACCTTTGTGCACTTTGTATATATATTTCTCTCTAATTTAGAGTGAGGTACCTGCAGCCTCCAGGCACATTTGGCCTCCCATGAGACTGTGAGCTCCTTGAAGGCCAGACTGCTTTTTTTTTTCTTGCTTTTCTTTGTATCTCCAATGCTTAGCACAGTACCAAGCACATAGTGGGCACTTTGCAAAAGCTTGTTGACTGACTGACTCAATAGGGACATAAATATGCTGGGAAATGCAATGTTTTATGTAACTGTGGAAGCAATAAGGTTCAGTGGTCAAAGCAGGGGGTCAGGACAACTGGGCTCTAGTTCTGTATCAGCCACTATCAAATCTTTTTACTTCTTTAATCTGCAGTTGTTTACTTATTCTTTTTTTTAATAAATAAAACAAGGAGTTGGAGTACTTGGTTGCCAAGGTTCTTTCTAGTTCTAACATGAACCCTCACTACAAAAACAGTATCTATAATGTTGAATCAGCAAAGCCTTTGAGTAGGCTTGGAATGATGCTTAGGGAAGTCATACTGTAACTTCTATGTTGGTCTTTTTGCATCTTGAATCTTTGGGAGCCAGAACCTTACAGGTACTGCTCAGATGGTATTTGTAACTATGCTTTTTGTTGAAGGCACCGCCATCTTGTTGGTCACCTAGATTCCCAACCTTGGTCTGCCCTTGACTCTTCCCTTAGCTTTCATATTCAAGCAGTTGGCAAGTCTCAATGACTCTACTTGTATAATAACTCTTCCATCAGTTTCCCCCCTTTTCTTTACTCACAGGACCACTGTCCCTGGTTCAGGCCTAAGAGCCTTTCATTTGAATTATTGTGGCAGCCTCCTAACTGGCTACCTTGCCTCCAGTCTTTCCTTCAGTCCCTCCTCTACATAATGGCCAAATTAATATTTCTACAATGTCCAATTACTTCATTCCTCTGTTTAAGAATTCCTGTGGCTCTCTTGGTCTAGAAAAAATACAAATGCTTCCTTTTCTGTTTGTGCAAGCCAGCTCCAGACTATCTTTGTAGTGTTATTGCCCATTATAGTCTCTCAAATACTATATATTCTAACCAAACAGACCCACCTATTGTTCCCTATATGTGGCATTCTATTTTCCTTCTCTGAGGAAGGGAACAGCAGTGTCCTCCAGGCCTAGGATGCACTCCCTCCATGTATCTACTTCATAAAATACTCTTCTAGGATACTTTATAAATCTACTTTGTCTTTGCCAAAGCTTAAATGGAACACTTCCTGCTTCAGAAAGCCTGTCCTGATCCCTGCCCCTCCCCTTCTGTCTTTGCTACTACTACCTTCCCTTCCCTAGAAATTACTTTATATATGTTTTCTTTTCTTTTTTTTGGAGGGCAGTTGGGGTTAAGCAACTTGCTCAAGTTGCTTAACACAGCTAGTACCTGTTAAGTGTCTGAGGTAGAATTTGAACTCAAGTCCTCCTGACTCCAGGGCCAATGCTCTATTCACTGCACCACCTAGCTGCCCTTTACACACACACACACACACACACACACACACATATATATATATTTTTTTTCTCTAAATACTTTTCCGTCAATGTGATGGTTCTCTCCAATAGAATGTAAGCTCCCTGAAGGCAAGGGATGTTTGATTTTTGTCTTTGTGTCCCCAGTGATGAGTATGGTATCTGCATATTTGTTGTTTGGGTATTTCTGACTCTTCATGATCCTGTTTGGAGTTTTCTTGACAAAGATACTGGAATAGTTTTTGCCATTTTCTTCTCCAGCTCATTTTATAGATAAGGAAACTGAGACAAAAAGGGGTAAGTGATTTGCACAGGGTCACACAGCTAGTGAGTGTCTGAGGCCAGATTTGAACTTGGGAAGATGAATCTTCCTGGCTCCAGGCTTGGCACTCTATCCATTGAGTCATCTAGCTGCCCCCACTTAGAACATTAGAAGGTGGTTAATAAATGCTTGTTGGGTGAATGGATTAGGAATTACTGCCCCCTGGCTGCTATTTGCTGAAATTCTTCCTCTCCTTCAAATGAGCTGTTTGACAACTGTCAGTCCAATGGCCCCTCATCCTTTGTGTTACCATAATATCACTAATCAGATCACTAGGAGGAAGCTGGGTCAAGATATTGATGGATTTTTCTTTGAAAAAAAAAGAGTCCTCAACTTATATTTAGAACAGTACAGTATCTTCTACCTTGTGATTTGACTGACAGAGAAATTGTATGTAAAGCTATTTTTAAACTGGAATCTCAGGGAAAAGAAATTTAGTGATTAGATCTTTGGTAGTCATAGTGCAATTTAAAAACTTTTATAAAGGAACAAAGATTGACTTAAGAAACCAGATTGGTTTTTAACAGTTGGTTAGCTTTTTCCTAGACTCAAAAATGAAAGTTTTCTGAAATTCGGATAAAACCTATTTTTTGTTATTGTTTTTGTCATTCTCATGTTTCTTAACTGTATTCAGATTCGGGTGATCACAAAAAAGCTTATGGGATTTCTTTCCCTGTCAATATCACAGATTTCAGTTCTGGGTAAGAATGAGACCTGGGAAGTCAGAGAGATTTGCCCATGGCACTGACATAGGTAAGGAGAGAGGGAGAGGTGACAGGGACAATGAGGGCTGCTAAACTCTGGGCTGTCAGTCTTGTGTCCATCATAAAGCTCTTCTGGGTCTTACCCCTTAGGAGTGAACTGACCACAATGGGATATGTCACCTGACCTGAGGATCTGATCCCCATAGAATATCTGGAATCAGCAGAGGGCATCAGCTGTGAAGGTGGATTGGACCGTTTACCCTTTCCATAGTAAACTAAGCCCTAGCCCTCCTTAGTCCCTGTCCTCTTCCACCTTACTTTTCTACATTATGTTATCAAGGCACTAGACTTCAAGTCAAGGAGACCTGGATTTAAATCCCATTTTAGATATTGTGTGATGCTAAAAAAAACAACAACAAAATAAAACCACTTATCCACTCTGTGCCTCAGTTTCCCCATCTGTAAAATGAGAGGAGTGGGACTTGATAATCCTAAGGTCCTTTTCAGCTCTAAATCAATGATTCTATATTCCCATTCACTTTAGATCTCATTCTCTCAAATTCTTTCCATCTTCTGATGCTCATTGAAGCCTAGCTTTCTTCAGAAGGCATCAAGTCTCTTGGCCCCCTCTCAAGTGGAAGATGTTCCTGTCTTTCATAGAATGGTAATAGCTGGCATTTTTAGAGTGCTTTAAGGCTTGCAGCATACTATTTGCATATGTTCTCATCTTCATTGTTGTTTGTTTGTTTTTCCCTCAAAACAACCCTGTGAAGTGGGCACTATTATTTCCCCATTTTACAAATGAGGAAACTGAGCCTAGAGAATTTGAATGACTTGCCCAGGGCCACACAGCTAGGAAGGGTCTGAGGCAGAATTTGAACTTGTGTCTTCCTGACTCCAAGTCCAGCACTCTGTCCACTGTGCCACTTAGCCAACCTCCATATCCTGCTTCATACAGTGTCCTGTTTTTCTCCCTCCTTCTGACCCTCTTGATCCCATTATTAATTCAATAACCACTTCTCTTCCTGTACAAATCCTTCTTTCTTCTATTTGGGGCCCTCCAGGTTACTCTCTCTCCCTCCACTAAGTTCAGTGTCTGCCCCAAATCTTTCTGTATCTCAACCCTTGTCCCTTTCAAATGTCTTGGTCTCTCAGTTCTTCCTGCTTCTCAAACTCCATAACTTCAGTCTCCAATTTATCTAAACCACTCACAAAACTGATCTTACTTTATATCTCCATCCCCTACTGCCCTCCCCTTGATCAGCTGAACTTGCTTAGATGCCAGAATTCTAGTTAGCATCATATGATAAGAGAGTTCCTTATGCCCTGGTAACTATCAGATTTGATTTGAGAGGAGTCCCTTCCTTTCCTGGACCCCTCTATAATGGGTAATGCCATGCTACATAGCATCACAGGATCTAGGTATAGATGATAACAACTAAAATATATAATTCAAATCCCAAAGTGGCTTGCTCAAGACCACAGAGGAGTAGCAGAGCTAAGTTTCGAATTCTGGTCTTCTAGCTCTAAAGCTGGTATTCTTTAGATCACTAAGAATAGAATAGTTTCCTAATTATCTGAGATAACTTAGGGTCAGGCCTGAAGAAAGGCAAGATGATGGATGAAATAAACTCGGGAGAGTCTTGCTAGTATAGAAATTCCAGTGTTTGGTAAAATATTGGATTTTTCATAACTAAAGGGGAAAAAGAAGCATGTTTAGGCATCCAAAAATCATTTATCCTCTAGTACAGGAATTCTTAGCCTTTTTGCATCAGGTATTCCTTTAGACCATCTGATGAAACCTGTAACATACTTTCTCAGAAGAATGCCTTTAAATACATAAAATAAAATATGTAGTATTATAAAGCAAACCAATTATATTGAAGTGCAGTTACAAAAATATTTTTTTTAATTATTTCATGGATTCCAGGATAAGAACTCCTGCACTAGTGATTAAGTCTGGGCAGCAGATTAATAAAGTATTTAGCAAAATCCCTCATACCATGGAGTAAAATCCAAGAGATATCACTCGATGACAGGAAGGCTAAATAGACTCAGAACTGGTTGTATGGAAACACCCATGAAGTATTCATTAATGGTTCAATGGCAACTTGGAAGGACATCTTCAGTGAAATGTCCCTGGGTTCTTCTGCCATTAGCACTGTACTGTTGCACCATTTTATCAATGACTTAGATGAAGCTGTAATTGGTATGTTTATCAAACTTGTAGATGAAACCAGTCTGGGAGGGATAGTTAATAGTTACCACATTAGATGACAGAATCTGTATCCTCAAAGATCTCAGCAAAGCTACAGCATTGGGCCAAATCTCTTAGGAAGAAATTGAATAGAGACAAATGTGAAGCTATAGTTGTGACTGGACAGGAATGTTAAAAATATATAAATATATTTGTGGTTTTTAATGAAGTACAAGTTTGATATGATTTAATGGTGTCACATAGCAGTCAAATGGTAGTAGGCTACATTAAGAAATATATAACACTCAAGTAAAGGGAGGTGATAATCCCATTGTCTAACCTTGGCAGATCACAGATCAACTATCACTTTTAATTCTAGGCAACTCTGTTTGGTAAAGACACTGATAAGCTGAAGAGGATCTAGAGACACATGACCAAAATGATGAGGGACCTTAAGTCTATGCTGTATGAGGATCTGTTGAAGATTTTAGGATTTGGGGACTGGATGGGGAGAAGATAGGCAGTCACAGGATTGTTGTTGAGTCCTTTCAGTCCTGTCCAACTCTGTGAGCCCATTTGGGGTTTCCTCAGCAAAGACCCTAGAGTGTTTTGCCTTTTCCTTCTCCAACTCATTTTAAAAATGAGGAAACTGAGGCAAACAGGGTTAAGTGACTTGTCCAGGGTCATATAGCCAGCAAGTATCTGAGAATGGATTTGAACTCAGGAAGATGAGTCTTCATGACTCCAGGCCTGACTCTCTCTACTTCACCTTTAGCAGTTGCAGGATAGCTGTCTTCAAGTATCTGAAGTGATCCCATGTGGAAAAAGGCATTGGAATTGCCTATCTTCGCCTCAGAGGGTAGATGTAGGAGAACTTCATAATAATTAGTTCTGTCTATCATCAAGCAAAGTATAGATGGCTGCCAATTATTGTGTACATTATAGATTATACATCTTTAAAAATAAATGTATATATTTTGCATTCATTTGTATTTTGTCTCTTCCATTGCCCTACATTGAACAACAAGCAAAAAAAAATGATCATAAACCCTGCAGAGCAAATTCCTGTGTTGTCTCTGTCTGAAAATGTGTGACTGTCTCTGCACCTGAAATTCATCACCTCTCATTAAGTAGATTCTTGTTTATGGTGGAGGTGGATGAGACATCCTCGAAGGTCCCTTCCAACTGAGCTTTTGTGATTCCAAGGAGGAGAGAAGAGGACAGTGCTATGCTTTGCTACAATAGGACTTTATTATTTGGATTCACAACATATATTTCCCAGATCACTGTGGTATAGTGGAAGCAGCACTAACTCTGCTCTCAGAGGACCTACATTCAAATACTTCCTCTGATACTCACTACCTGTGTGTCCTTCACTTAAGTTCCCGGGAACCTAGCTTTTTCATCTATAAAATGAAGCATTGGATAAGATAAATTTTGAGGCCCTTTCCAGTTTTCCATCTATGCATGATCCTATGATCAGACATCCATATTAAAATAATTCTCTATTAGATATAGATTGTTTGCAAGGTATCTGTTTTTGTTTTCAAAATTATTCTCCCTCCCCCTTTCTCTTCCTTTAGTACAAATAGCCTGATGATTTGAATTAGTGCATCAAATATTTATTAAATACCAATTATGTTTGTAATGAAGTTCTGGTGCATGCCTAGAGTGTCTCAGATGGTGTCTCCACGTGGAGGATGGCGGGAACACAGGTCTCTCCACATAGAGGATGGTAGAGAGTGATTTCTGGGGAAATCATGAAGGACTTTGGAGAGACAGACTGTGGAGCAAGTGTAGGCAATTTGAAACTGATTCTGACCAACTAACCACGTGTTGAAAAGGAAACTCTTTGATTGGGGGCAGAGGTTGTCAAAAAAAAGCCTACCAGTTACTATTAAGGCCCCTTTGTCTCTTTGCCACAGTCTTTTTTTTTTCTTTTTGGAGGGCAATTGGGGTTAAGTGACTTGCCCAAGGTCACAGGCTAATTTTTGTGATAAGTGTCTGAGGTCAAATTTGAACTCAAGTCCTCCTGACTCCAGGGCCGAGCCACAGTCTTTTTAGGAAATCTTGGAAACCAGTGGAAGGACTGAAGCCCACATCCTTGCGAATATGAAAGATTCTGAGGGCTCTCAGGCATCCAGACATTGTAGAATTCAGGATTTTCAACCAAGAGACATTAAGGTTCACACTATGAAAGGAGTAGCAACTCCCTCCATATCCCAGCATTCCATAGTCTAGGTTTCACGTCCAGTCCTGAGGAACAAGGAGCAACTTTGGGAGTGATCTTTGGGGTCTCATCCTAACAGTAACTGAAAGTAGGCATGCTACATCTGGACATACTATGTGGGAATGTAGCTACTTCCCCAGACACCTCAGTGGTAGGGCCTAGAATGCTCCCCAAGCCGTAGAGGGGAAGATTTGCATATATTCTGGCTGTGTCTTTGAAGTAAAAATCCTTTAATGAAAGCTAATTGATGTTAAGTAGTTAAATAGACCTGGGGTATTAGTCATTGACCTCCTAACAATGAAATCATGGCCTTTAGGGGCCTAGCCAAAAGTGGTAGAGAAAAAGCCACCCCTAAACCACTCAGGATACCCTAGATTCCTAATGTGGGTGATATAGTGGCCTGCCTCTTAGAGAGCAGCGTCAGAGCATGACTCCTACATGTGCAAGACAGTGTGCTTGAGGCTTGGAAATGTACAGAGATTAAAAACTCAACAAATGTGCTTTAGCTTCTACCATGTCACAACACTGGCTAATGGACATGCAAAGTTTAGATAAGAAATTCTCTCCCCACATGGAGTTCATATTATAGTCAACTAGTAGTGGTTCAGTCAATGAACAAGCATTTATTAGGGGGTTACTGTGTGGCAGGCACGGTGCAAGGTGCCAGGGATGCAAAGAAAGGCAAAGCATGGTCCCTGCCTTCAAGGATCTGATAGCCTAATAGGGAGACAATATGAAAAAAAAAACCATGCCTGTACAAAATATGCTTCATGGGAAGTTGCTAGCAGTGTGTGCAGGTGTGTGGTGGTGTTGTTGTCAGTCTGACTCTTTGTGACCCCTTTGTGACCCCATTTGATATTTTGTTGGCAAAGATAATGGAATAGTTTGCAATTTCCTTCTCATTTTACAGATGAGGAAACTGAGGCAGACAGGGTTAAGTGACTTACCCAGGTTCACAAGCTAGCAAGTGCTTGAGGTCAGATTTGAACTCAGGAAGGTGAGTTTTTCTGACTCTGGCACTCTGTTCACTGTGTTATATAGCAGCTCATATATGTTTTGGGGGAAGAACAGACCTTTTGAGAAAGATTGGAGTGGAGGGAGGGAGAAATGTTGCAGAGGTAGAATTGTCAGGATTAGACAGTAATTGGTTGGGGTTGGAGATGTTAAAAACCAGAGTGATTGGGGGAAGGGTATTGCCATTGTTTAAAGACTTTCAGAAGTCAGGAAGAAGAAAAGGTTTCAGAAAAAATAATGATAGGTTGGATTTTAGATACCTTGAATCACTTCCAGAGTGTGTCTAGACTCCAGGTGGAGATGAAGAACTGCAGTCATTCATCTCTGCTAAGCAGACAACCTGGCAAGCTGAAAGATCACTGACTCTGGATTCAGAGAACCTGACTTTAAATCTTCTGTTTAACACCCATTACCTTTGTAAACAATAGAATATAAGTTCCTTGAGGGTAAGGACCATCGTATTTCTATATCTGCTTTTCTCATGCCCACTATACTGTAGGCATTTAATAAATGATTGATTAATGATTGAATATTTAATAATAATAAACAAATAATCAGTTAATGATTGAATAAATTGATTGATTATGTAACATTAAGGAAAGCATCTGATATTCTGGGTCTCAGTTAATACAGATTTAAAATGAAGGGATTGGAACACATGGTCTCCGAGGTACCTTTTAGCTTTAGATCTAGTATGTTATGAATTCCGAAGAATGCAAAACAATTTTCCCATAAATTCCTAATGAAACCATTCTTTCCTGGCTCGATCCAGGGGAAAACCAAACCAAACCAAACACCACAGAGTAGGAGCCCACAAACCGGAGTTTCAGTACTGTCACTGACCCTAGTCAGTTGGGGGAGCTGGTAAATTCCTAGCTACAGGGGCCCTTTTGGGAACTCTTGTTGACTAGCCACTTTATTGCCTTGGCCTCGGTTCCTGCCACCTTAAAAGGAAAGGTGACAGCCTAACTGACTGGGGTGGGGGGAGGGGATACACTGTGGTTGTAAGAGAAAATAGATGAGAAACTCTTTGATCTCTGCAGAATCATGTAACATAAATTCTAGGTGTTGTTATTACCCGATAATCAGCTCTGTCCCTCCATCTAAAAGCTCGGCTTCTTTGAGCATCTCATTATTGCTAGAGAGCTTCTTCAGTCTGCCACATCCCCATCCACGACAATTAAACACACAGATGTGTTCCTCCTTGCCATGCTCCTGAAAATGAAACAAGTTTTGAAAAAAAATTGACAACCTGGTAACACCCCTCTGGAGGAGACTATGTAGGAAGCCAGAAGGGGCTGCAAAGGGAACGATAAATACTTGTTCTTTTTTCTAAAGGTCACTTTCAATGTGTGTGTGTGTGTGTGTGTGTGTGTGTGTACTATTTCTTAAAAAGATATTTTGAGGGGAAAAAGGAGCATGCAAATATAACATTTACATCTCACAATGTAATGTAGTTGAATAATAATCCTTTCTATTAGTGTCCAATAGAGGCAAGATAGCCCTAAAAACACAACTAAGCTTTCACTTGCTTGTGTGAAGTTTAATTTGTTTCTCACAAATGCTTTGCCAGCAACAAAAGAACAATCTTGTGGTTGAGGTGGCTCTTCTCTAGGTGATAACAACAGGAGGCCATGACCTATATACTATATTAGGGTCTGGCTACTGCAGGCTCATCTGATCCAGCTTCCCAGTGTGATAAATTATTGTTGAAGCAGAGCCATAACTAGGGATTTTTGTACCAGAGGTAGTGTTTGTGTGTTGGGGATGGGGGGGAGTGTGTGTGTAAGAGGAACAAGTGGTACAAGAAGTCATTTCAGTATTAGGCAGGTTGTATAATTGTAAAGGCCAAAGGTTTGGTCATGCCAGGAGAAGGAGTAGTTCATCCCCAAGCCTGCCTCTCTCATGGGGATTGGGCAGGAAGGCAGACTCCAGGCACCATAGCAATGGTGGCATGTCTGTTATCAAATAAAGCTAGTTCAGTACTGTGAAGTATGAGAACAAATAGTCTCTGGAACCACTTTGGAGAGAAAGTGGGCCTCCCTGCCTACAACAATGCCCTGGGGCAAAGCTCTAAGCACCCCAGCCTAGTTATCACCCTAGTCAAGTGATAAACATCCTTTGGGTTTGTTACAGTGCAAAGAGTACCTGATTTAGAGTCAGAAGAATTGTGTTCAAGTACTAGCTCTCTAAGTCACTTTCCATCCATTGGTTGGTCTTCATTTCCTCATTTATAAAACGGAAATGCTAGGCTAGGTGATCTCCAAGTTCCCTTCCAGCTTATGTGTTCTTGTGATTGTGTTCAGACTCTTCCCCTCAACTGCCTAGAGGGTCCTCTAGCAGTTTCTTTTTGTGTCCCCCCCACCAGCTCCTTTTGTGGCAGCTGCAGGGTTTTCTTCCCCCCTGTGTCTGCACAACCATTTCATATACTGGGTGGTTAAATGTGTTGGCAACTTGCATCCTCAAGATAATGTGTAAGTGGCTAATTGCATTTGCTATTTAGCAATTAACCACTTGCAGGTGCAACTAGTTGTGAACACAATTTTGCATGTGTGACTAATTGCAGGTGTAAAATATTCACCTATTCAGTTCCCTTCATGGCTCAGTGGGACTCAATGCTAATTCTCTCTCACCATCTGGGTTCAAACTAAGAGAACTGGCCAGGACAGATCAGTAAATGCATTCCTTTTCTATATTCTTTGACACTGGGGGAGTCTTGAAAACATTTTTGGAGGAGGAAATGAAACTGAAGAAAAGGAGAGATGGGAAGAGCAAATCAGAATGAGATTCTCCAATGAGACTATGTAGGAGAGTCAAATTTGTTGTTGTTATTCAGTTGTGTCTGATTTAGGACCCCATTTAGGGTTTCTTGGCAGAGATACCAGAGTGGTTAGCCATTTCCTTCTCCAATTCATTTTACAGATGAGGAAACTGAGGCAAACGGAGTCATACAGCTAGCAAGTGTCAGAGGTCAAATTTGAACTCAGGTCTTCCTGATTCCAAGCCCAGAGCTCTATCTTAGTGCACCATCTAGCTGCTTTTAAAGGGTCAATTGGATGGCCCAGTGCCCTTCAAGAGAACAACATCCATTAATACTTACAGATCAATCACTCTAAGGCTATCAGTTGGTTTCTTGAGTCTGCCTCTGACTAACTAGTTGCCCATTTGTTATTTGTTATACATGGCCATATCTTTTTGAAGGGAAGTGGTTTTGTTTAATAGTACAAATACTGTCTCTGGAGTAAAATTATATAGGTTCGAACCCTGCTTCTGATGCTTACTACCTGGGTGACGTTGGGGAAGTTATTTAATCTCGATCAGCCACACATTCTCCATCTGTAGAATAGGAGAGTTTTGGAGAGATGGGTAGAAAGCATCAAGAGTTCTTAACCTGAAGGGACAGGAAAGAGAGAGTTCTTAATCTGTTATGGACTCCTTTGGCTTTCCTCTCCTCCCCCCTCTCCCCTCCCCTCCCCTCCCCTCTCCTCTCTTCTCCTCTCCCTTTCTCCTCTACTCTCTCCTCTCCTCTCTCCTCTTCTCTCCTCTCCCCTCCCCTCTCCTCCTCCCCTCTCCTCAGTGCCAAGCTCTGAGCTAAGTATTTTACAAGAGTAATTTCATTTTATCTGCACAACAACCCTGGGAAGCATTACTACTATTATTGTTATTATTCCCATTTTCCAGTTGACATAACTAAGGCAAATAGAGGTTAGTGACTTGTCCAAAGCTGCATAGCTCATAAGTATCTGAGATCAGATGAGCTCAGGTCTTCCTGACACCACGTCCATTGTTCTGTTTATTGCACTGCCTAGTTACTTCCTAGGTGGCATCAGCAAATATTTTTGAAGTCATTTCTTTGGTCCTGTCAAATATGTATTGTCTAATGGTGTTGAAGGTGAATAAAACCCAGATGGTGCCACAGGTTAATCACAGTAAGCTCTCTGAGGCTATTTCCTCATCTCTGAAATGGGAACATTTGCACTTGTACCATTGTAATACTTGTACCACTATCTCATCTACTTGTCTTGGGATCCTTTTCACTATGTACATATAGTCTCTGCTGTTCAACTACATTATTATAAAAATGATATTTTGTGTCTTATTTTTAATTAAAGTTTTGTCATTAATTAAATATTGTTTAGTTGAGTTTTCCTTTCTTTATTATGAATAAAAATGATGTCCTTTATGGTTGGATATTCAATAAAGATTTACCTTAAAAACAAAAGGCTCCCTGGGTGCATACCCTAATGAAATGTGCTGTCTAGGGAATTGTCTGGGAGCACTGACAGATTAAGTGACCTGCCCAGGGTTACTGAAGCAGCCATATCAGAATCGAGAGTTGGATCTAGCTCTTCTCGAAGCCGAGGCTGGCTCTTGAGGCCTGGTTTTGACTATTGCATGACATCATATAAGTAGAAGAAAGTGCTGTATAAATGAGTTACCAGTCTAATGAATTAGACCATTGAACAGAGGGGGGAGAGGGAGAGAGACAGAAACAGAGAGAGAGGAAGAGAGAGAGAGAGAGAGAGAGAGAGAGAGAGAGAGAGAGAGAGAGAGAGAAGAAGAAGAAGAAGGAGGAGGAGGAGGAGGAGGAGGAGGAGGAGGAGGAGGAGGAGGAGAGGAAGAATTTTATTATCTCATCTGATCCTTGTAACTTTAGGAGGTAGATGATATCATTACCTCCAATTTACAGATGAGGAATGTGAGACAAACAGGGGTTAAGTGACTTGCCTGGGATCACACAGCTGGTAAGTGTCTGAGGCTAGATTTGAACTCAAGTTGACTCCAGGCCTGGTGCTCTATTCACTGAGGAGAGATAGATGAAAGAAAGAAAGGAAGGAAGGAAGGAAGGAAGGAAGGAAGGAAGGAAGGAAGGAAGGAAGGAAGGAAGGAAGGAAGGGAAAGAAAGAAAGAAATTGAGAGAGAGAGAGAGAGAGAGACAGAGAGACAGAGAGACCAAGATAGATGAGAGAGGGGGAAAAGAAAAGGAGAAAGGAAGAAAGATAGAGGGAGAAAAAGGGAGGGAGAGAAAAAGAAAGAAGGAAAGAAAGGGATGGAGGGAAAGAAAGGAGAGAGAAAGAAAGAAAGAGGGAAGGAGAGAGAGGAGAGGACAGGTAATGGAATGGAGAGAGGAGAGAGAGGGAGATTGATTCAAAAATGAATTTTTCCAAATCTTTATCATATCAGCTCTGGACAAAAAAAGTTAACTTTGTAGTTATTCAGTCAGCACTAAGTAGAGTTTGACATCAGAGTAGCCTTAAGGTTTAGCTAAGCTTAAAAGTCTCCATCTACTTAAATGCTATTCAGCTGCTAGTATCATCCCCTCTGAGGTGACCTTATTTATATCTCCTCTGTGTATTTTGTCCATTTCTATTGTTGTACATGTTGCCTCTCTATTAAAAATGTAAGCTCCTCAAGGGCAGGGACTGTTTCTACTTTTTCTTTGTATCCCTTGCACCTAGGATGGTAAAGTCGTATGTAATAAGTGTTCATAAATGCTTATTGATTGATTGATGAGTGGAACTGAGATTCGAACCCACTGCTTCCAAGGGCATCATATTTTAAAGAATGATAGTAACAATACCAATAATGACAACATTGAACACACTACTACTACTACTACTACTACTACTACTACTACTACTACTACTACTCTATAATAGGGTAGCAACCCATCCTAGGACCATTTATATCAGAATTCCATCAAACATCATGATGAAAAGAATGAAATAATAGCAATAATATCCTGCATTTTACATATTTTATAGTTTTATAAAGTACTATTCCTCCCAGAAAATTATTATTGTCCTCATTTAAATAGATGAGAAAATTGGTGATCAAAGAAAGGAAGTAATTTGCACAAGGTGACATAACCAGAAAAGGGAGGAGCTAGGATCTGAACCAAGGTTTACTTAACTCCAAGGCCTTGACTTTGGGGTTAATATAGTAACTCCAGCAGAGAAGGAGCACCTGCCATTGGCACAGCAGTTAGCCTCTGGGCATGTTCCATCAGCAATGACTGGGTGCGCTGCTTCCCAGTAGGTAGCAGAGAAGGCTTTGCAAATGAGGTCTGTGAAGAACTCTCTGTCCATTTGGCACCAAAGCTCATTACCATTCACCCCAGTGGAATGTAAGCACATGGGAATGGATGTTAATGCCCAGATATCAGAGGTAGAGCAGGTGGAGGAGAGAATGCATGTCACACAAAAGGCATGTTAAAAAGCAGTGCCCCTCAGGCAAAATGAAGCCCCCGACAAAGGCGAGGAATTTAACTGTCAATAGATGGGAAGAGATGGGCATGGAAAGATAATGTTGGCATATTGAAAGAATAAAGTAGGAGAAGTAATGCCCTGTGAGGGGATTATAAAGATTCAACCAGGGCATGAATTTGCCTTTAGGAGACTGACAAGCATGACTTGAAATCACTAAATCAATCAGGGAAGAACATCCATGACACTGGCAAGTACTGCCAACGTACTGGTGTAGATTGTAACTCCTCCATTCCTTCTTAGACAGTCTTGCTCCTTGAAAGCTGACATTGCTTCATTTTTGTCTGAATCAATGCTTACCACAGTGCGCGACATACAAAGAAACTTAATTCTTGATACCTTAATTGATTCATGCATTGCTGTGGCCACACCCTCTCCCTCAATATCTATCTTGTGGTCAACCCTTGAGTGAGGATCCTTTCCAAGGGATCTCAGAGAAAAAAAGTACTTACCTAAGCAAAGGTGGTATCCAATTATTTTCCAGAAGCTAATTTACATGTGACTATGATAACTACTTGAAAGCTAAAAGCCAGGAAACCCAGATGACTAAAACATTTTGAATACCAAGAGATAGTTATATATGGCCTATTTATGCTGTACCTGACAGAATTGTGAATTTTGTTTTCTTACCCTAAGATAAAAAGTAAGTCACTTCACCCAAGTTGACCTTGCTTTGAAGTAAGACTCAGTCAGTGACCAGATTCAGAAACTTAAGGAAAAGGAAGAGGAATCAAAAGAGCAGAAAAGTAGCTGCTTTGATGAGATATACCTCTTTCTCAAGCATGAATCTCCTTACTGATAAGTGGTCAACCAGTCTGTTTGAAGACCTAAAGTGATGGGAGGATTGACTCTTCCCCATCAAGGAGATAGACTGGATGACACTTGAAGAGTTCAGGCAGTCTTAAATTTTCACCGTCCTATGGGAAAATGTGATACAGGGGGAAAAGGCAGAAATAGATAGACCTACAGAACACAATAGCTTACATTTATTTGAGCGCAAGGAGTGTCATCACATTATAGCCTGGAAGAAAATATATTTCTCCTATGTAATTTCAGACCTCCTCTTGAAATCACTCAGAAATGAAAAGCAATAAGCAAGTTTGCATTTTGTCCATTGACTTGGATTATAAATGCAAGCTTAATGCACCAGCTTAGTATGTAATAATTCAAAAACCAGCTTCTCTACTGTACCCTTTGCAAGGGACTCTTTCAAAACATCTTTTACAAAGTGTCTCTCTTAAAAGGACTAGAGCTAGGAAAGCCTCATTATGGTTGTTACATAAAGCTCTCTTTTTTTTTCTTCCTCTGGAGTGGTAGCTGCTGATTGATCAAGATTGGGACTACTCAAGACAATTTGGCTCTTAGATGTCAGTTTCCCCCTCTGCAAAATGGGAGAGGTAAGATGAGATGTCCAGCTCTAGCTGTAAGAGCCTGTAAGCCTTCCTCAGAATCATCCAATCCATCCCATCATCTCTATGCAACTGAATTATCTCAGAAAACTAAAGTAGGTGTTCTTTCTTCTTCTAAACATTTTCATTGACTTTCCCCTGTGCTCAGAATGTACTTTTCCCTCACCTCTGCCTACTAGATTCCCTCTATTCTTTCCAGATTCCGTTCAGATGCTATCTTCCGCAAGACACATTTTCTAGTCTACCCAGTTGCTGGTGCCTTCCTCTCTATGGTTTCCTTCCCTCTACTTTGTATATATCTTGTATGTATCTATGTTCATGTTGTCTCCTCCATTAGAAAGTAAGACCCTCTAGGGCAAGGACTGGTGTGTGTGTGGGGGAGGGTGTGTGTGTGTGGGTGTGTGTATGGGTATGGGTGTGCGTTCATTTGTATCCTCAGCACTTACTACAGTTTTTAAGTTCTTAATGAATGCCTTTGGTTGTATGGATTAGTAGCATTAATGTGTAGGAACAGGCTGATTTCATACATAATTCTGAACAGTTGTCTCTTATTCAGAATCAACCCCAAACCAGGAAGCTCTCAGATTCCCGGTTATATCTTTCCTAGTTGAACTCGTAATTAAACTGTCCACATGTGGAAGAATTGATATATGATGGTAGAGAAAGAAATCTCTCTGTTCCTATTTACATCAGATGGTTAAAGGAATTAGGGACAAGAAGAAAAAAGTAGGGTGACATGATAGCTGAAGGATGGTCAGAGAGAATTCAATTCAACAAATACTTATTAAACATATATCATATACAAGGTATTGTGCTAGACAAGGGAAGAGGCTTTGGAAGAAGTAGAGGCATATATAAGAGAAATTGGACTGCTTCTGTCCCTGCAACAGAGGGATTAAGACTAATGAGCTAAGTTACAGAAAGGCAGATAACCATTCAACAGAAGCAACACTTTTCTAACTTCTGTCCAATAATGAAATGAGCTACCATTGGAAATTGGGAAGTAGTAATATTGCTGTAACTAGAGGTATTCAAACAGAGGATTGATGACCAGTTATTAACAACATTGTATAAAAGATTATGAATTAGGTAGGTATTTGTACTAAAGGTGAGATGCAGTAGATAGTGGACTTAGGATAAGGGAGTCTTAGGTTCAAATCCCACTCCCGACACTGGGTGACCATGGATAAGACATTTATCTTCTTTTGAGTCTCATTTTCCTTATATGCAAAATGGGGATCATGCTATATGCATCATTGTGAGGTTCTAATTAGATAATTTATATAAACTGCTTTGCAAATGTTACAAGGCTATAAGAATGTCAGTATTACCTTTATGGTCTTTTCCAAGTTGAAGATTTTATAATTCAATAGCCACTTGGCCCAAAATACATTACTCAGAATACATGTGATCTATCCTTGGCATGTTAACCTCAAAACGGATATGCTCGCATTAGAGTCCAGGGTCTAAACTCCCCAGTAGTGAGCAAACTTGTAGTTTTTACCTCTATTACCACTTCTGTTTGCAATATAATAGTTATATTATTACGGGTCATTAGGACCAGTTTATATACCACAGTGGTGGTTAAAAACAATATTTATCCTAGGTCAAAAGAGTAAATGCAAATCCAATTTATCATTCTGCCAAGTTCTATATCCATGATTTTGACAAGCTAACACTCCCTAATGAGGAGTACATCCATTATAAAGAAATTTATCAACTTTCCATGACAAGGATTATCACCCCAGCTAGTGTAATTTATTCCCATATTATTCATACGAATGCATGTACCATCTATACTGTTATTAAATGGCATCTAAATAGAAGAATCTCAGTTCTAGATCCATGCTCCAAGAAGATATTGAGGAGGAAGCACACCGAGCTTTCTGGAATAATTTAGGTGAAACTTGCATAGAGATGATGTGATGGATTTGATGAATCTGAAGAAAGTTTATAGGATTTTGGAGCTAGTGCTGGCCATCTAGTTCACCTCTCCCATTTTACAGAAGAGGAAACTGAGGTCCCAAGAGGTTAAGTGATTTGGTAAAGATCACTCAAATAGTAAGCTGAAGGGGTGGATTTGAACCTAGGTGATTTGACTCTATATTTATCACCTTTTCAGTTGCTCCAATACTGCTTCTGTATTTGAGCCATGCTTTCCATCACTTCTCTATTCATCAACAAATATTTAGGCTCCTACTCTATGCAAGGCACTGTGCTAGGCACCAGGGATGCAAGTAAAAGAGAATGAAACAAAGACTCACATTCTGATGTAATTCTCTACACAAACTTTCTATTCTGTCCAGCTGGATCTATTAATTTACCCTGAACATACCTACTCCTTCTTGTCTACACAAAGCTTTCCATATGTGAAAGAGAAAAGGTTGGATTTGAAAATACTTAAAGTTCCTTCCAACAATAAATTCTAGGATTTGGTTATCTGCTTAGAATGATCCCATCTACTTATTTCAGTTCCCCCCCTCCCTTCAAAGTCATGTTGAAGTACCCCTCCTTTGTGAAACATTCTCCCCCCACCCCCAGCCCTCAGTTATCTTTCCCATTGTAATCTTATAGCAAGAAGTCAATTTGCCAGTTGCATTATATTGGAGAAGCATAGCTAGCATTGTAGGCTTTGGAAAGCAACAGGTCTAGTTCCTTAGAGCTAGCTGGGGCAGACAGGAGCCAGCAAATGTTATGAGACTAGGGTGATGGTTAGAGTCCAGATTCTTATCAGTCAAAATGCCCTAGGAATTTCACTAGGGAGCTCCATTGACTTTTTTATTCTTTATCACGGGCTGTTGGGTCTCTATACTGTTTTATATACTAACTCTGTGTGTGTGTGTGTGTGTGTGTGTGTTTGTGTATGTGCGTGTGTTGGCAAAGATTGGGGTGGGGGGGATTCATGGATATAAATTGTTGCCTGAGAGGAATGGGAAAAATCTCCCAAACTTCAAGTAAGTCATACATTTTAGCAGAAAAATATCTAAAAATTCATTGTTGCCCCTGGAGCAAATTTAGTCAAAGGGAAACAGAGGGATAAGTGGCACAGATAAGTCTGATTATAGGTATTGTCATACCAGCAAAGAGATTAGCTTGTGCCCTCAAAGAAGTGTGGAAGGCCCTAGAAGATTTATGTCATGGCAATGGGTCTCTTGATATGGAGTCTGGACATAGTTGCTTCATGTTGTAGTATGGGCCAGAGAAGGACCAAGAGAGAAGGAACTTGCCCCCTACAATGTCAAGATCCTGAAGCAAAAGCTAGTTGTCCTGGCCTAGTTACATCTCTATACCTTGAGTGGGGTAGGGGAATAGATATTACCTTGTTGGAATTAACAATAAAACTATCACTTGTCCTCTGTGCCACTCATTTGACACATTCTGTAGTAATAACTGCATCAAAACCACCCCATGCAATTTTTAGCTCTGATGCCATAACTATATGAGAATGTATTTCAATCAATAAATTAATCAATCAAAAGTGACAAAAGCCTTTGAAAGCTATTGAGTAAAGTAAAATGATACCATGCAGAAAGTCTTTTTCAGTAGTTTGAGAAAACTTGATCAAATTCCTTGGATCATCTATAAATTATCAAGCTATTTGAGAAAGTTCTTGACTTGGGAGTTTGAAGCATGGCTTCCCAATATATTTCTAAGGAGAAACTACCTGGGAGGGTAAAGGTAGGAACAAGAAACCTCAGTCTTGTCTTCATTCTTGGTCAGGTATCCTTTTCCTGTGTTTGGCTAGAAGAGAAACTTTTGAGCTTCCAAAGATCTAGAAGGGTTTTGGATTTCCCTTCTTCTCTAAGTTTTCTAGATGCTTCCCGAGGTCAGCAGAGAGCATTGACTTTGTCTGGAGCTAAGGACAGAGGGACTAAAGGGACACAAATTCACTATGCTTCAGGGGATCTTCTCTAGCACCTTCCCAAATAGGAGAAAAGGTCTCTGGCAAATAGGAGTTATTGGCTACCTTTTTGTCACATGTGCTTGCTAAACATGACCTTACTTTTCTCTAGATTCTCTGTTTAACAGGCAGGTGTTTTGCAAACTTTTCAGGAAATGTTTGATACTGACTGTTATTACTGATTAATTTAGTAAATCCCCCTTTTCTTAAGCTACTTAAGTTTGGATAACTGAATTGATTCTCAACTGACATCTTGGAAGAAAGCACACCAGTGGGGGCTTAAGCTAAAAGCATTAGTTAACAACCCTCCCCCAGTTCCTCAGGGATAGCCCTAGATCCCTGAAGGTAAAATATTAAGGATCCAAGACTCAAAAGTGGGAGTGGATATTGGCATAAGTATCCTAAGAGCTTAGGGAGATATACTGCACATGAAAAAGGAAAGAGGTACCACCCTGACCCTTGAGGGACTTCACAAGAAAGAAAAAACAGGAAGAGAATGAAATGTCTTCTATAAAGTAACTATGAGATGGTATTCTCACTTCTCTGAGTCTTGAGTACATGGATAATCCTTTTCAGCATTTCCCAAATGATTTGCATGTTCCCTGTCAAGAACACTTCCCTTCTTTTCTTCTAAAAATTTTATTGATATCTTTTCATATTACCTTCATTTTCAAATATATCACTCCTATTTCTCTGCCGAGAGAGAGAGAGAGACAGAGAGAGACAGAGAGAGAGAGACAGAGAGAGACAGAGAGAGACAGAGACAGAGAGACAGAGAGAGAGAGAGAGAGAGAGAGAGAGAGAGAGAGAGAGAGAGAGAGAGAGAGAGAGAGAGAGAGAGAGAGAGAGAGAGAGGGAGACAGAGAGACAGAGACAGAGAGACAGAGAGAGACAGAGACAGAGACAGAGAGAGAGGGAGAGAGAGACAGAGACAGAGAGAGACACAGAAAGACACAGAGAGAGCAAAAGAAACAGAGACAAGAGACAGAGATAGAGACAGAGACACAGACAAGAGAGAGACAGAGAGAGACAGAGTCAAAGAAATGGAGACAGACACAGAGACAGAGAGAGCCAGAGAAAGAGACAGAGACAGACAGACAGAGACAGAGACAGAGAGAGGCAGAGTGAGAGACAAAAACACTTAGAAAGGCAGAGAGAGACAGAGATGCAGAGACAGAGATACAGAGACAGACAGAGATATGGAGGACAGGAGAGACAGAGAGCCAGAGACACAGAGTAAGGCAGAGAAAAAACAGACTAACACAGAGACAGAAGCAGAGAAAAAGAGTAATTCACCAAAACTAACCAATATATTCACTGGCTGACAGTATATGCAGAAGTCCGGACCTATAGGTTCCCACCTCTGCAGAGGAGGAAGGGAGGTATATTTTCTGATCTCTTCTTTACAGTCAGGCATGACCATCATAACTACACAAATGATCAGTTTGGTTGTAGTTTTTTTTTTCCTTTCCATTGATACTATTGTGATCACTATATAATATACATTTTCTGGTTCTATTTACCTCATTTTGCATTGATTCATAAAAATCATTCCTCGCTTCTCTGAATTCTTCCTATCCATCATTTCTGATAGTATGAGATAGTCCATCATGTTATTGTTCCACAATTTGGTTAGTCATGTAGAATCAGTGGATACTTTTACTATGTTTCCTGATTTATGTTACCACAAAAAGTACTGCTAAGAATATTTTAGTATTGGGCTCTGATGTCCTTGGGGTCTATGCTTAGCTATGGTATCTCTGAGTCAAAGGGTAGGGACATTTTGGTCACTTTCTTACCATAATTTCAAATTGATTTCTGGAAAGGGAGGACCATTTCACAGCCCCATGGACAGTTTATTGGTTGGCAGCTGGGTTATTTACCGTGAGTACTTAGCATCAACTCTCTCTTCCTTCCCACTCTAAATCTGCCTTTACTTCTATCTGTATTTTATAAACCTGAATTACCATCCATCATTATGGAAATGCATTTCTCTGCTTTCCTAGCTTAGGATCTTGCTGACTTAGGATTGTTCTTTTCTTCAGTGGTTGATCCTGTTAAGTATCTCAGATGGCACAATGGTTCTCTGGGGGCCCATGCCCTACATGCCTTTAGTTCACATCTCCCTTCTAGAATTCTAATCCACTCAGAGACTGTAGTCTAAGCAGCCCATCCCTGGATACACTGACTCTCCAGTATTTTATGGACTCCCAAACTATCCAAGCCAGTTTCCTTCACAGCCTCCAATCAATCGCTCCCTGTCACAAGCTGATCTAGGTCTAGTTCTTTACTTTCTGGGCCATAAAGTTGTCCTTCCTGTGACTTAGGGGACTCTCTGATGCCTCCAGTTTATAGCAGAAAGATACCTGGGCAGCCAGGCACCTCTATTGGTATGGGGCTGAGCAATTTGGCTGCCTTCTGAGGGCTGGTTTAAGATCCATCTGCTTGCTTGGACTTTTTGCTTAGTGTGGAATCACAAAAGAGTCCCTACCTGCTGCTGTTTTGTGTTTTGGTGCCTGAGTATATGTAGATGATGGTTTGCATGGTCAAATCCTAGGAAATGGAGATGACAATTGATTAGAACCAGCTAACTCTCAGGTACTGATTATCTAAACCCTTCTTTCTTTCTCTACCTGCCATATGGCCATTTTATTGCTGACTATTAATATTAATAATAATAATAACACATTTATGGAGCAACTTATGGTTATATTCTGCTTTTCCTTATTTTATCTCATTTATATGTCCTGTGGGATATGATGTACAAGTTAGCCATCTTTTTTTTTCCTTTTTCTTATAGAGACTAATACATTTGCATAGAGGCAGAATGATTGACCCAAAGTCACCTGGCTAGGGAACTTGTGTTTTGATCACAGGTATTCAACTTCAGGTCTAGTGTACTTTCCCTTATGCTAACTTGCTTGGGAATGGGGAAGGGAAAGGGCAGGAAGACGGAGTCAGGGGAAGGCCAAAGAAATGAAACTCAAGTCTAGACTATTTTGCTTCATGCTTGCAACTTTGATGAAAGGTTTGAAGATAGAGAAGGCTGAACTAATAAGAGGTTTCTTAATGACCTATAGGTTTTATTTGATTCACTTAGTCTTTTGTTTGGGAGATGTAAGTCAAAGGGCAGTCTCTACCTTGTGCTTAATAACTGTGGAGATGGAGGTATGTGTCTACCATGAGTATCAGGACTTTTCTAGCAGCTAAAAATACTATTTCCACTTCTTTCTTGTTTTAATTCATATTAGTTATAACGTATGAATGATTATATAATAAATGCATGCATATATGTACGTACATATACATGTATGTAGCTATGGCATATTTCCCATGTCACCCTCAAACCCTGGTGGAATAAATTTTCATCCCTTAGGTTTATCTTGAACGCGCTTTTCTTTTCTCTTCACATTCTTTCAGTGTCAAATTTGCTTTGACACATCTTGAAAAAAAAGGAGAGCTTATTATTTACTAGGTTCTAAATTCTTCCCCAAATACCATAGATAGAAAAACTAAGAGAGCCCATTATTATCTATATACAAATGACTCCCAGATTTCTATCGACATCTAGCTCTAGTTTCTCTCCTGAAGTCCAGATTTCCATGACCAACTTTCTGCTGGATATCAGGGATTGGACGTCTCTTGGTATCTCAAACTCAACATATAAAAAAATTAAACTTATTGTTTTTTTCTTGATGTCCTCCTTTTTCCAGGATTCTCTATTTATTTATGTAGATGACGCCCAACCATTCTAACCATCCAAATCCACAACTTTGGTTTCATCTTAGACTCCTCACTCTCATTTACTCCACAAATCCAATAAATTTCCAAATCTTGTAGTTTCCATTTCCA
Organism: Gymnobelideus leadbeateri; assembly: GCA_011680675.1. Classification (NCBI taxonomy): domain Eukaryota; kingdom Metazoa; phylum Chordata; class Mammalia; order Diprotodontia; family Petauridae; genus Gymnobelideus; species Gymnobelideus leadbeateri. Next base: position 114,152 of record WOXC01000772.1, read on the forward strand.
GAAGATTTTGATTTTTCCATTTCTCTACTTACAGAGCCTAAGTTGAACATGAAAAACTTAGTTCATGCTCTTGTCATATCCTCTCTGGAATATGGCAATAGCCCATTAAATGGTCTTCTCTCAAGTGTCTCTCTACTCCAATCCATCCACCCACACTCCACAAAGTTGCCAAAATGATTTTCCTAAAGTGCAGATCTAAACAGATCAGTCCTTCTTCCCCTCCCCCCATATGTTCAATTAACTCAGATCCACTCTAAATAACTTCTAGTGTTAAATATATACTTTTCTATTTGTCTCTATTCTCCACATCAATTCCTGACCATCACTCTGCTAAATGTGTTATATTGCCCTATTAGATTATAAGCTTCTTAAAGGCAGGTACATTGTCATTTTTGAACTTATATTGTGAGTTCCAAGTACAGTACATGCCATAAAGTAGGTGCTTGATAAATGGTCATTCATTCATTCATTCATTCATCCTTTGCCTCCTTGGGCATCCACTACTCCAACTGGTATAGCCAGGTCCCATGAAGAGAGGGTGAAACTGCAACTTAGACTGAGAAAATGGAACTGATACATGAAGTAGGCAGGCATTGTGTCCTACTCTGAAGAAAATGACCCTGGGGCTTAATCATGGCAAGCTTGTGTTTATCCTAAATACCAGAGAAGTAGAGGAGGATAAATAAGGAAATGTACCCCAAATCCACATACCTCCTCCTAGCTGTTGGTTTTATTTAATCTTCTCAACTGGTTTTTATTCTTACTGCTGAAAAATGAGGCCCTTATCCATTACCAACCTCATTCTGTAGAGGATGTTGGATCTCTATATCATGTGTTACATCCCTATACTGCTCGGTGTACTGGGGATTGACTCACAGAGATCTAGTTTCCATTCTCAACAATTTTAGAAGCTCAAATAAAGAGGTAAATTAGTGCCCTACCCCCACCCCCAATCTCCATATACATGTAGTGGCTATTGACTTTCATCTCATCAGAAATTAAAACGTGAACCAAATATGTCTCACCTATTCCTTCTGTACAACTGTTACCCAGCAGTTTCAGTATCATAAATTATAGGTTTTTGGCAGTCTTGGAATATATTATTACAGGACATAGTATCAAACTCGCTTAGAGCTTGACACATCTTGAAAAAAAGCAGAGCCTGTTATTTACTAGGCTCTAAATTCTTCCCAAAGCATCATACACAGAAAAACTAAGGGAAAAATATAGAGACCCAATAAAGAATATACATTAAGAAGAATATATGAGTGAGTACTCCCTTAACACCTCGCACCATGTCTGTGCCTGATAGGGAGAAGCTGCTCTGTTGCGCAGCACAAAACCTGGTGCCTGATAAAAAGTTGTAGCTGTAAAAATGACCTCAAGCAGGAAGACAACCAACTCTTACAGCAAAAACCTGGCTCCAGCCTGAGAGAGTGCTTTTCTTTACTCAGTGTATAATGAACCCACTCCATGGGCAGGTATGCCTAACCCCTCTCTTAGGAAGGACTAAGTCTGAAAGGATCATAAAATCATAGTTAGAAATGTGGGGTGTGGGGAAGACATTATTATCTAAAGGAGAATTTTAGAAAGCCTTATTTAATGTGGTGCTGGACCTGAGCTTTGGAGGAAACTAGAGACTTGGGAAGTAGCCATGACTACAGGGTGCATTCTAGAGGTCTCCCCCTTCCTTTGTAAGAGGGAACGTGGAAAATCATAGCCCAAAATAGTGTGCTGAGTGCTTCTCTGAATAGGATATTAGATAGATCACTGCACCTGGAGTCAGAAAGACCTGGGTTCCAATTCTGCTTTAAACACTTAGTAGCTTCCTAACTTTGGGTAAATCACTTAACCTCTCTATCCCTCAATCAGTAAAATGAGGGTGTTGGATTCAGTGACCGCTAAGGTTCCTTCTTGCTGTCCATTTAAGGCATGGAGGTACATTCTGGATTCCCAAGGAAAACATTCCAGAAAGTACCAAAAGTTTAACTACAGAATAAACACAAGTCTTTTGAAGTGGAGTCCTCAGCCTCCATTCATTTTGGAGTTCTGTATAGTAAAGATTCTAATTTCAAACAAGTAGTTATTGGTATAGATGGTTTTATTGCCTAGGTTTTCTGACAGTGTTCTCTGGCCAATAGATAATATGACTTCCTTTTGTGTTTATCATAGTGCCCAGCATTTAGTTAGTAATAAATACATAGTCTATCCTTCTATCTCTCTGTCTCTGTCTGTCTCTCTTTTTCTCTCTCACTATGTATGTATGTATGTATACACACACACACACACACACACACACACGCCATCCCTCTCTCTCCATGTTTCTATTTCTGTCTCTGTTTCTGTCTCTCTTTTTATCCAAAACTGCTTTAAGAAATAGTTTTTAAAGCTCTCAGGCCCAGTCCTCATGATAAGTATTAGTGAGTTGGAAATAAATCTTCCCACATGAAAACCAACTCTGAGCCCTACTTCAAGACTGTTTTCCTGGGATGAAAAACACTCATTTATCCAAAATAGCAATTTGCCCCTCCCAGAACACAGAAGCACATGTTTTGAGATGAAGATATTGTAGGCCAGAGCTGGGAGAAATGGGTGTAAGCATTCTTTAAGTAAGCGCTTAGGGATGCATATCCACGTGTTACCCTAGAAACCCTATTCCTCCTACTTTGGCTCATGCTCAGTGGCCACAGCCTCTCTACAGTATTTGCTTTGAGCTAATTTTCCCACTGACTCCTACAAATGATTCTCTTCCAGAAATAGCCAGTTCTCTGGAGACAGCTGGATAAGTAAAGATACAGCTGCATCTCCCTGAGTACTCATGGGTGAAACCTCTGGAATTTCTCTAGTGCTAATAAAGATACTTTTCGTGGTTTCCTTCATAGGAAAATTTGGCTGCAATAAGAGAAATAAAGAAAACTCTCAGCCTCATGAGGGAAAGTAAACTTTCATCAGGTCAGAGGACCATAAGACCTAGGAATCTAGGAATGAAAGAGATGTTAGATATCATTTAGTCCAGGGAAACTTAACCTTTTTATTTTTTTTTGTCATAGACATATCTGGCCAAGTGTCATAGCATCTATGAACCCCTTCTCAGAATGGTGCCTTTAAATGCATAAAATAAAAATGAGATTACAAAGGAAGCAAATTACATTGAAATTCAGTTATAAATTAAACGGCTTCATAGATCCTATGTTAAGAACTCATGTTAGAGCAAAATCTCTCTTGTTTTGTAGACAAGGAAAATGAATTTTAGGGAACTCATGTGATTCACTCCAGGTCACACAGGTTGTGAGTGGCCCAGTCAATCCTTCTGACTCAAAAACTAGTGCACTTTTCACACTATGTCATTTCCTTTCAGAATAGACGTTTGTTTGCCTGGGAATGGTCATTAAAAGGTCTCTCCAAGCAGGAAAAGGACAAGACTAAATAAAATGACATTTTCTAAACTAAAGCATCTAAGATTTTGTGATCAAGGAGGGGCATGGTGGTATTGATCTAAATCAATATTATGAGCATTTATGAAGCATTTATTTGGCAATCTAGTGACACTGGCCTCCTTTCAGTTCCTTGTGCAAATAAAGAACTTCTTCCTTATGCATCTCCAGAGTCTGGGCATTTTCACTGACTGTCCACTATGCCTGGAATATCCTTTTTCCTCATCTCCACCTCCTGATTTCTCTAACTTCTTTTATGCCCAGTTAAAATCTCATCTTGTTTGAGAAGCTCTTCCTGACACCCCTTCATGCTAGTGCCTTGCTTCTCTTGATTATCTTCAGTTTATCTTGTCCATAGCTAGTTTGTACATGGTTGTTTTCATGATGCCTCCTCCATTAGACTGTGAGCTCCCTGAGGGCAGGGACTGTCTTTTGCTTTTCTTTGAATCTCTAGTGCTTAGCACAGTGCCTGGCATATAGAAAGTGCTTAATAAAATGCCTATTCACAAGACATAATGTTGGGCTCTGGGGATACCAAGACGAAATGAAATACAGCCCTGTACTCAGGGAGCTTATATATTGCTGATAGAAGCTGACATTTGCTGGCTGGACTTTTCATGATGTTGTCCTTCAAATAATTACCTATGCAAAAATAAGGCCTATTTGAGAACCAGGGTTTCCTGCTGAAACCATAAAGAGCATTTGAACTGTGTGCTCTTGGGGTCTGCATTGTTACAAGGTACTCTTGATGAAAATAATGCCTTAAATTGTACTGTTGTGTGCAGTTGGCCCTCCTTGTATGATTTCTACATGTGCACATCAATTACCTGCATTTGGTATAATTGGTCTTTTTAAAAATCATACCTTCTATTTCTACCTAAGAAGATAAATGGATCCTGCTTCAGCCCCAGTTCCATTGATTTCACTTCATCCTATGGTGAAGCTATTATCAACACTAATCTCAAACCCTGTTAGGAGCCAGGAAAGCCTTGGAATATAGAGTACCAATTTCTGCAACTTCCTTCTTATTTTTCTTTTCATCTGCTTTTGTTCTGATTCACCTCCCTTTCTCATTTTAGATTATGATTTGATTATCATCTTCTGAATTATGTTTGGCTTGGCCTGGCCTGATGCCTTTTTCTTCCCTCTTTCTTCAAGGACTGTCTAGTCTGAGGAAAAAGGAACAGAATCCTGTCTCCTAATGAAGTGGTGACCCTGCTCCATGACGTGCTTTTCTTGGTCTTTGAAATGTTAACTAGAAGGCAGGACTCTTTAGATCAGGAAAAAAAAAAACAAACCAAGAGGGGAAGCAAACTCCTTCAGACACATTCTATCTCTCAGCCCTCCTAACTGCTTTTTTCAGGGAGAGGAGAGAATAAAGCAAAGCATAGAAGTCAAAAGTGGAAATGCCACAAGGGATCAGTGAGAGTTCTAATGCAAACCTTCATGTCTGATAAGTGTTGGCTCTGGTTTAGTGGAAAGATTGACTTGGGAGGCCTAGTTCCATTACTATATCACCTTGGACGAGTCCCTTCACCATTCTGGTTCTCATTTTCTTCATCTGTAAAACCAGGGGGTTGGGCTAGATCAGGGGTGGGATACCTGTTTGGATTCAATCAAAGGGCTGTACTTGAGAACCTAGAGGGCTACATGTGGCCCAGAGGCTGAAGGTTCTGAACCCTTGGGCTAGATTGTCTCCGAGATAACTTCTTCTAACTCCCAGGTACTTTGCTTATAAAATAGAAAATTATTTTTCTTTATTGAGGAGTCGTGTATATTTCTTAGGGATGTTTCTATCATTTTTTCCCTGTAATTGCTGTACCTGGGATCTTATAAGAACCCACCCAATTGAGTACTTCTATCAATATACTTAATTATTAGCATAGTTTTTTAGAAATGTATGACTACTTAAAAGAACTTAAATTAGAACAATAGGCTGAGACCACTCACTAGCTGTGACCTTGGGCAAGTCACTTAAACTGTTTGCCTCAGTCCCCTTAATTGTAAAATGGGGATAATAATAATACCTACCTCCAAAGGTTGTTGTGGGAATCAGATGAAATAGTATTTTTAAAGCACTTAGCACAATGCATACAGTAGGTGCTATTAAAATGCTTACTATTATTATTGTTGTTGTTATACCAATCAAAAGAATTTAATTTGATACTGTAATAATTCCAGGATCTATGATTTCATTAGGCTAGATATTCCCTTTGCTGCCATAGAGTAAACCCTTTCATGATTTTAACATGCAGCCTCTATGGGGTACCATGGCTGGAAAAATGTTCAGTCTTCTGGAGGTGAACCTTCTCAGCACTTAGATAGCCCAACATAGAGCTAGTTGATGGCTTGGTCTTTCCATATTGGTAACACATGGTAGTGTTTGCACTACACTGTAGTTACCTTTGAGAACCCAGAATCATCTCCACAGTCATATTCCTTCTTCAGGTAGGGCTACAGTTGAGATCCCTTTGTAGGCTTCAATTCTTTGGGTTCCATAGCACTAGTGACATGGTGGATAGAGTGTTGGAATCTCTTCTTCCTCCTCCTCTTCTTCCTCTTCCTCCTTCCCCAGGGTCACACAGCTAGGAATTGTCTGAGTCCATATTTGAACTCAGTTCCTACTGACTCCATTGCCAATATTCTATCCACTGTGCCACCTAGCTGCTCCTAAGTGTTTCCATTTGCAGTCAGAAAGTTTTAAATTTAATTGCGGCCTCAGACTAGCTCTTGGTGAATTACTTAAACTCTCTCAGCTTTTCTTCATCTTTATAATGGAAATAAAATAGCATCCACTTTGCAGGAATGTTATTAGGATCAAATGAGATACCTTTTAAAGTGGTGATGGGTAAAGATGGTGTTTAACAGGGATAAATGTAAAAAGGTGTATTAGGTTAAAAAACATCACTTACACCATGACAGGTTAGGGAATATTTGGATAGAGAGCAAATCACATGAAAAAGTCCTGAAGATTTTAGGTAACAAGCTCAACAGAAGCCAACAATGTGATGTGACTGCTAATAAGCTTTTTTGTGGGGAGGAATCATTTTTATTTTTGTCACTTTGAACTTGATGAAGATTGTTTAACAGGAGAATTTCCAAGAACAAAGAATAACAGAAAAGCAGATTTCATATGAAACTATGAACCTCTATTATGTATAGTTTGTACTTATTAAAAGCATATAACAATTTTAACATGCTAGTTTCAAAGAAGAGCTAGAAATGTAACATACACTTTGGCTACCACAGAACTCTTGAGTTCAGATGCACAATTCCCACTGTGCTGGACAAACATATTCAGAATATTGTGAGAACAGCATGCATTTAGAGGACCATTGAAAAACTAGGAAATGCCCCAAAGAGGAGAACCAGAAAGCTAAAGGTTCTGAGGACTATGTCATTTGAAGAATGATTTAGAGAATTAGAATTATCTTAGAGAACAGTTTTGAAGTAGTGTGGTTAGGGACGCAGGGAGTGAAACAATAGTTTGCAAAGTTTTTTTTTTTCTTAATTTAAAGGATTCAAGTTTTGTCATGAAGACCACACTTTTTTGTCATATTGGGCACAACCTCACACATGGATGGAAGGTAGAGCCAGACAAGCTGTGGCTCAGTATAAAGCTGGGCTTTCCAATATATGGAACTGTCCAGCAATGAAATGGGCTTCCTTTAAAAGGGACCCAATTCATTCTGGCTCTCATTGATTGACCAATAATAGGTTCCTACCCAAATATCACATAATGGTTATTTTGGGGGTCCTGATGTCTCAGAGTAAATGTAAATAGTAATTGTTTCTCTTTTGACCAGAAACCCTAATGATCTTCCTCTCCCAGTTTGTTTTTGTTTTTGTTTTTGTTTTGTTTTTGTTTTTTGGATTAAAGGGGTCATCTCTTGGCTCACTTAAACAGCCCTAATAACTGAGTGGCCTTTGCCTCCAAGATCTCCCACCACATCCTGGGTCATCTCCAGTCATCCTGATCTATATTGGGCCACTAGATCCAGATGACTCTGGAGGAGAAAGTGAAGTTGGTGACTTTACACAGCCCTCCCTCACTCAAATCCAATTCACTAGCAAGTCATGGCATTACTTTCCTTATGTCATGGTCTTCATCAAGAAGGAAGTACAAATCACAAATCACAAACCACAACCACAACCTTGAAAAGGAGTGAGCTTATTTAATCTGGAGTGTTTAAGCAAAGACTTGAAGACCATACCTTAGAGATATTCAGAAGTGATTCCTAAATTGAGAAGTAAACTATGCCACCCCATTCTGGTGAATGTCTGCTACAATATGTTGCTTTTCTTTCAGGACAGGAAAAATATAAAGTGAGATGAGAAGGTTCTGATGATTCTAGGCCTCTAAGCAGAATTTCCAGAAGTAGTAAAGCTCAGAAATATCTGGGTGTGATAGAAAGAGCACTGGGACCTCAATAATTTTGTTTTGGAAACATGCTCTAAAAGCAGGATTAAAAAGCACATACAAAAAGAGCTATCCATTCAAAGATTCTGATACCAGCATTACATAAAATTGTAAATAGGAAACCATCTCTCTCTCTCTCTCTCTCTCTCTCTCTCTCTCTCTCTCTATATATATATATATACACACACATACACAATAGTAAGGATTGTAAATTTCTTTTGGTTTTTTGGGTTTTTTTACTTTATTTTTGGAGGGGGGAAGGCAGGGCAATTGGTGTTAAGTGACTTGCTCAAGGTCACATGGCTAGTAAGTGTTAAGTGTCTGAGGCCAGATTTGAACTCAGGTCCTCCTGATTCCAGGGCCAGTGCTCTATTCACTGTGCCACCTAGCCACCCCCAAGCATTGTAAATTTCAAATAATATGTGAGTAGTTATAGTGTGGTACATTAATATGTGGAATATACTATAATAAGAGAAAGCTTAGTGCAGTGACTAGAAAACTGCCCTTGGAGTAAGGGTGACTTGAGGGTGATTTAAGGGTGACTCTTTTAATACATATTGGCTGTGTGATGTCAGGTAAGTTATTTAATTTCTCAGTGCCCCCAGACAGCTCTCCTTGATGCTAATACCAAGGAAATCATAGGTCCCTTCCCCCCATAAAAGTATAATAGTATTTGATGGTTAAGAGTGAATAATTAAGAATAGGAAATACTCTGGGAAGACCTTTCTGAAATAATGCAAAGTTGTTGTTGTTTTTTTTTTTTTTAAGTAAGCAGAACAGAATATAGTATGATGACATAAGAGGGAAAAGAAATGAGAATGAGTGGACAAAGATGGGGGCTTGGAGAGAGGGACTAAAAAAGTGTTATAATGCTTTATGCTTAGAAATTAATTAACAAAAATAGAGAGCTAATTTTAATAATCATAGGATATATACACATATGAGTACATATGTGTATATATTATGTATGTATATATGCATATATGTAGATGTATTTATGTATATACACACATATATGTAATCTCATTGATGCTTAGAACAACCCTGTGAAGTAGGTGGTCTTATTATATTATTTCCATTTTAAAAATAAGGAGACAGGTTGAAAGAGGTTCAGTGACTTCCCTAGGGAAGCTCACTTCCCTGCTGGTGTCTGAGGAAGGATTTGAATTCAAGTCATCCTTACTCTAAGTTCACCTTTCAATTTACCCTGCCATCCAACTAGCTGCCTCTAGACAGCCTAAAGATAGGAAGACCAGGGTTGGAGTCCTACCTTTGAAATATACTGGCCATGTCACTCTGCACAACTCACTTGATCTCTCAATGCTTTAAGAGACTATAAATTGCAGAGAAGATGCTCACCTGTCTTTGCCAGAGTTTCTTCATTTGATGAAATCAAGGGCTCAATCCCTAACCATATCCTGAAGTACAAATAGTTATTAAGCAAGTTTAATTAGGTTGTGTTGATATTCAGTGAAAAATTTTAATACATTTAAATACATAAAAGAAAGAACACTGACCATGCTTCTAACAGTATATACCATTTTCTGTACAAATAGACTTTATCCTTCACTGCTAAAAGGAAGGAGTTATGTTTTGTTTTATGCTTTCCAGAGCCAACATCAATTATGATAATTACTCAAAATTCAGTTTTGTTTTACTGTTCTTTTCATGTATATTAAATATAAATTTATATGAAACAATATATACCACATTATTGTTTTTTTTTGTTATTCTGGCTTTGCCTGCTTTACTTTGTATCAGTTCATATAAGTCTTTTCATGTTTCTTGGTTTTTTAAATTCCTAAGATTCTTCATTCTCTACTTTGGAATAATATTCTGTCCCATTCATATACCACAATTTCTTTGGCCATTCATAGCCTATGTGCAGCTACCTTGTTTCTAGGTCTTTTCTACCAACAAAAGTGCTGCTTTGACTATGTTGGCATGTACAGCAATGCCTTGATTAGTGTGAATAACAAATCCTGTAAAGTAATCTTATTATTGAAATTCACACTGCATATTCCATTGAATTGGAGCCAATTACTATATATTGCATAATTATAACTTCAAATAATGCACCTTCAAATATATGTAACCACAGATTCATTAGTCTCACTAATTGGTGACCTAACTATATGAGACCTTTTTTTTTCTTTGACCTTTTTTTTAAGGTCAATAAGACTCATTAGAGAGATTTCTGGGAAAAGGGTATGAATGATTATAAATAGTTTAGCCCCTTTTCGCTCATAATTCTAAATTGTTTCCTACAATTGTTGAAATAGTATTTTAAAAAAAAATCATTTTATTATTCAACAACTAACTTGTGCTGCATGTTTGAAGTGCCCTATCACCCACTGTCAGTCTTGTTTTTGAGTTTGTACTTACAATGAACTCAACACACTGGATTCAGAGTCAGAGGCCCTGCATGAATTCAATTCAACAGGTATTAATAAATAAATGCCTACTATGTGTAAGGCACTGTGCTGAGAAATGTAGATACAATGATCAAATCAAAACAGTTATGGATCTTAAGGAGCCTACAAATAGTCTTCAAATCCCAAGGCTTGCAGCTTTTGTGATGTTGAGTTAGTCACAACTTCTGTGGGTCACAATTTCCTCACCTCAGTATAGATGATATCTAAAGTCTCTTCTAGACATTAATCTTTTGATCTGTTGGGTTCTCATAGCTTATTGAAAGAAGGAATCTCTTCACCTTCCTAAAACCATCAAGAGAGAATAGCCTGAGGAAGATCACTTTCCTTTATATTCCTCTCCTGGCCAAGGATGACATGTGGTTCAATTTGTCACATTTAATTGGTTTATTTCTTCCCGATTTCCTGAATTAACATGGTTAATGGTTAAACACATTATAAACAGGTGCCATGCATTCTGTCCCTGCTGCTTTTGGAACCCTACAGCTGTTTAAGGTCAATTCAGTTAAAAATCAGGGGGATCTTTCTGCTCCCCATCAAAGCCACTAAGTTATTCTAGGAGACAGATCGCTCAGAGGGAGGTTAAACCACACCCTTGAGTTCTGTAGTTCATTCATCTTTAGAAGACACTCCATTGGCAAATTTTAAGTCAGTAGAAACTCTGACACCACATTCTCATATGAATGCACTGAAAATCCCACATACTACCTACCATCTGTGGATTCTTTCTATCATAGTTACCTACTATCCTATGTAAGGTTATCTACAAATCAGCATTGTCTGGGAAAGCAGAAAGACTTTACTGGAATGGCTTATTCTATCTCTCCTCAAGTTATTTCTCTAATGATAGTATCATATTTACACAGAAAACAATCCCCCCAAACCCAACAACTATGGATTTATAGACCTTTGGTCTCATGTTTCTCCATCTCTCTTCCCACTTCTTTACATAATACCCTAATGAAATAAAAGGGGGTGAAGGTGGGGGAGCAGAGATTCCTTTTCCCATTTGGCAAAGGAACCCAGAGACCCAGAAAACTGGAGTAACATCCTCCAAGGACTTTGAAATTTTAGTAAGGGATTCATTACCTAGTTACAATTTAAAAAGGCTTTAGATGTACAAGTGAAAGACAAAGTTCTGGAAGACTGCTAAAAAGAAGCAGGAAAAATAGGGTGGAGGAGAGTCTTATCCCCCTCAGGCACTTGGGAAAAGTGTTGTACTCTTTGTCATTCTGCAATCACTTAGTCTTCTCCTAAAATCAACTAGTTCATGCTTTCTCATCAGAGCAGCTGTGAAAACAGCACTAGGCCTGTCAGGGGGGAATGGGAGATTAGCAGATTGCAGACACCAGGAGATAACAGCCAGACTTGCTGTATTATCATGGTGTGCTTGTGGAATCCATATGTCACAGAACATATCCAGGAGAGCTAGCTCCATTTTTTTAGACAGTAACTCCTAGGGTGAGATTGAGGAAGAAGAGGAGGAGGAAAGAGAGAAGGAGGAGGGAAGGGGATAAGGAAAGGAGGAATATGAGAAGGAAATAGTGTGAAAAAGGGAGAGGATGAGGGAAGGGGGAGGTAGAGAAAAGAGGGAGAGAAGATGGAAGAGGAAGGTGTAATGGGGGAAGACAGGGGAAAGGAAGAAGACATTGGAGAGGAAGAAAAGAGGGAAGACAGCATGGTAAAGGAAGAGGTGGTAAAGAAGAAAAGAAAAAAGTATTGGCATCTAAAGAGGAAGCAGGAGAAGGTGACTATAGTGGTGATGGGTAAGGAGGGAAAGAAGTGTTGGTAAGGATTAGTGGGAGCATGAGTAAAGAGGGAGGAGGGAGGGACAGTGGCAGTCTTCCAGTGGAAGAATGCTGGGAAGTTTTGTCCAGCTCTGTGCCTCCAGGCAGGATTGTGTTTGAAGAATCCAGGCATCACCAAACCTGACTAGAATTCTCAGCTTCTTTATCCTATTTGTAAATATCACCCCAGAGGGAGATTCCACAACCTCCCTTCATAACGTGACTGGCACAACTTTGGCTGCTGCTGTGAGTTTAGCAGATTGTAAACACTTGTACTCCAAACAAGACTGAGTCACACAGATACCAGAAAGATAGCTCCCTTTTCAATTTTAATTATATTTTGACTTTTAAAAGTTTTAGGTAAGTCCTTTTTCATAACATTGTCATACTCATCTTGGAGACCTGGAAAGGTGGCAATTTGCAATAGGCTCCTCGTTGGTCTCCCTGATTTCCATTCCTTCTTCCACATCCAAGTAGATATTCTAAAATAACAGCAACAAACAAATAATAACAACAACAAAAACCAGATTGGACCATAACAGCCTAATCCTTGACAGAAAAATCATGTATTCTTTATTGCTTCCAGGAAAAACAAACAAACAAAACTGAGCCTGGCATTTAAGGCCCTTTACAATCTGATGCCCCTGTACCTTTCTAGATTTAGTTCATATTACTTCCCTTTATGCATTTTCTATTGCAGTCAAAATACCCTGCTAATTTCCTACAAGGTATTCCATCCCTCACACCTGTCTTCATGCCTTTGCACTGGTCATCCCTCAGGTCTGAATTATATCTTTCTCCTCACTTCTACTACTAAGAATTCCCAGTTTCTTTCACTTTTTAAATTTTATTTTATCTTTCAATTAACAAATATTTTACTTTCTTTCTCCCCCACCTATTGCCAACTTAAAATTAAAAAAAAAATTAACAAATACATATAGTCAAGCAAAACAAATTTTCATATTGTCCATATTAAAAAAAAAAAGTATGGCTCAGGGCGGCTAGGTGACACAGTGAATAAGAGCGCCGGCCTCGGAGTTGGGATTATCCGGGATCGAAACCGGCCTCAGAAAATGAGCACCCACGCGTAAATAATGACTAGCCCTGTAACCTTGAGCAAGTTACTTAACCCCAATTGCTTTAAAAAAAAAAAAAAGTATGGCTCATTCTGCCTCTGGAGTCTGTTGTTTCTCTGTAAGGAGACATAGATACTCTAAATAGATCAATGAAAGAGGAAAAGGACCCATATATTAAATATATATATATATATAATAGTACTTTTAGTGGTGGCAAAGAACTGAAAACTAAAGGGGGTAGCCATCAACTGAGGAATGTATGAACAGATTTACTATATGAATATACAGTCATCCCTTGACATTCACAGGTTTCACATTCCTAGTTTTGGTTATTTGTGGGCTGGCCATCAGTAATCAAATGGGGATTTTTGGAAATTTTTGGTGAGCTTCAGAAAATCATATATATGCAAAGAAAACAAAAAAAAATCAGTGTCATAAATCCATAAATACTGCATGTTATTAATCTATTATATAATAATTTACTGCCATAATTAACTATTCAAACATAAACGTATTATAAACAGTTAGATTTTGTTAAGTTTCAATGCGATAAAGAATTACAGGCTACAGGCGCTTTCTGAGAATGCCTTCTCTTTGTCTACCATCCAGACTCAAGTCACATGATTTTTTCCAACACTAATCATTGTATCTTGCACTTTTCTTAGAAGGAAATCTGTGAAGCAATTGCTGTAGTTAAGCTGGTGGCTATGAAGATTCTCCATAGTATGAGAAATACTAATCTATCTCACATAAAAACTACAACTTTTTTATGGGAGTGGCATGCTGTTTTACTTGTTTTGTGTGTTAAATATGATTAGAATTATTAAAAAATGAAGATTTAGGGAAAGGCCTAGCGTTATTTGTGGTCTTTCACATTCCTGATGTCCTGAGCCCCTAACCCCTGTGAATATTGAGGGACAACAGTGCCATAGGAAATGGTGAAGGGATAAATTCAGAGTAACCTAGTTTCTTTCATGAAAAGTTCTGGTGCTACTTCCTGAATGAGGCCTTTCCTGATTCACACCCTACCCACCAATGCAAACGATTGTTAGTTCTCACACTTTCTTGAAATTAGTTTGGATAGCTCCCTCACTTCCTAACCTCCCATACACACACACATAAAATGTAAAACCTTGACAGGTCACTGCTTGTTTCAGGCCTTCCATCCCAAAGGTCTAGCATTGCTCTTTGTCCATACTGACCACTTAATAAATGTTTGTTGAATTGAATTCATTGGTCAGGGGGGAGGGAGACTGGGCAGGAGCAGAGTTTTCAATAAACTAGAGGCTTCTGATTTATAGTCAGAACTGTTCAAAATGGGTAAGGGAAGACAAAATTTGCACGGATGTGAGCTGAGAAGTTCATACCTAGCTTCCAAATTCACAGTGATAACATTGACTCCTTTTTGAGGGCTTATGGCACAACTGGGATTGCATAGACTATGTGAAAGGACAGGATCCTGGCACTCTAGGTCTGGCATTGCAAGTAGGCAGAATGCAGAGATCCCATCGATTCCCCCATGAACATAAATCACCCACTTTTATGGTTCGTTTTAGCTTTTTCTTTCAGTTTTTGCTTTCTGGTTTTATTTTCCATCCTTCTCTTTTAATAGACCTCATGAGGAAGAGAATTGCCAGGCACAGCTAAATCAGAGATTTTCAGCCTGTCTTCAGTGGCAAACACTAGACTACCCTATGAGATTGCTTAAGAACACTACTATATGAAAGAGTCCCTGGGGAGCAATGTGCATTTCATTCACGCAATCATTTGCATATACCTGTATTAGTTATGTACCAGTCCCTACTCTTATCTTCTTATCTTAGGCAATGAAATTTGAAATAGCTCCATCAGAACCATAATCATTTATTTGTCCATTTTTCTTCTTGAGTTGTCTCTTCTGTAACTCATCCCTTCCTGTCACAATTGCAATCCCCTTTTCTCTTTTCTTGGTGAGTGCTGGTTAAAGGTGCTGCCACTCACCATTTTATTTCCCTCCTTCAATTATAGAGGGTGCCTTTGCCTACTTGCACTCAGTGCTCCCGTGTTTTTGAGCAGCTTCCTAAATCATTGGTTAGGAGACCCGCCTATTTCAGTCCAAAATCTCTAGACAACAAACAGAAGGGATGAAAGGTGATTCAAGTCCAAAGTAATCTGAAATCACTGGGATGTGAATGAGAAGATTTTAGAAGATCAAAGGTTGATCCTTAACTGAGGGACATACTATAGTATATTATATTATATATGTATACTAAAGAAAACCAGATGGGACAAAACGGAGATTGGAGAAGCTAGTTCAAAAGTGAGTAAAACAGGGGTGGCTAGGTGGTGCAGTGAATAGGGCAATGGCCCTGAAGTCAGGAAGACCTGACTTCAAATCCGGCCTTAGAATCTTGACACTTACTAGCTGTGTGACTTTGGGCAAGTCACTTAACCCCAATTGCCCTCCAAAAAGCCAAAAAAAAAAAAAAAAAAGTGAGTAAAACACAATTCTTTGGCCGGTGTGCTCAGTGATCCTTTCTCTTCCACCCCATGTCCTCCAGTCTATTTCTCTTCTCCTCTTTTTTCATTCTTTTCTTAAGATCATTAAGACATAACAAAACTATTCTCAGGCTTGTCTAAGTCTCCCCGTATGATCCTTGATGATGACAGGGTTCAGAGGAGACTCATGTATCATGTCCTCATATCTAAATGTAAACAATTTATCCTTGCCTAGTCCTTTATCATTGTTCATTCATGATTTTCTTTTCATGGTTCTCTTTAGTCCTATGCCTGGACTTCAGAGTTTCTGTGCACCTTTGCTCTTTTCCTCAGGAATACTTCGAAGTCCTCTATTTCAATAAAAATCCATTTTTTCTTCTATAGTATTATACTCAGTCTTGCTAGGTATGTTATTCTTGGCTATAAACCTATATCCTTTACCTTCTGAAATATCATGTTCCAAGTTCTCCACTCCTTTATATAGTGTTGTGTGATCATGTGTGATTAGGTATGATCTTTACTGTGACTCAAGACTTCTGACTGAGGAGCCACTTTAATTCCTAAACTTGAATTATTTCTTTCTGGCTATTTGTGGCACTTTTTTTTGCCCTGGATATTTGGGATTCTGACTATAAGTTCTGGAAATTTTCATTGTGGGGTTTCTTTCAGGAGGTAACTGGTTGATTCTTTTTATTTCCTTTATGTTCTCTGGTTTTAAGAGATATGGACAGTTTTCTTTGAAGATTTCTTGAAATTGGATCTTATTTTTGGTCACTAAGTGTTCAGATAATTTGATGATTCTTAAAAAATCTTCTCAATTTATTTTGCAGATCAGTTCTTTTTGTTATGAGATACGTTACATATTCTTCTATTTTTTTCAGTCTTTTGATATTGTTTTTGTATTTCTTGTCTTGAAGCCAAATTGGCCTTGATTCAGTCCATTCTCATTTTCAGGGAGTTTGTTGTTTGGGCAAGGTTTAGTACCTCTTGTGCCAAGCTCTTAATTCTCTTTGTAATTCTTTCTTCCATAGCACCCATTTCTTTTCTAATATTTTCTTCTAGCTCTCTCATTTAATTTATAAGAACATTTAAAAAATTTCTTTTTTAAAATGCATGCTCCATTTCTTCCAGGAATTCTAGTTGAATTTTTGCCCAGGCTATTTTTCTCTGAGGCATTCCTTGGAAATATTTTAGAGCCTTTTTTATTTGTCTTGAGCTTTTTTGTCATCCTGCTAGATCTTTAGTAAAGCCTTTTTTTTGTTTGTTTCCTCATTCTTCCACCCAATTTCTGATTGCAGACTTGATGATAAGGTTGGGCTCTACAGTACTTCTGGGGGGAAGATCTGGGCTGATCCTCTTACTGCTTGGGAGTTTTGAGTGTTCTGTTATACTAGAATCTCAACAAGAGGTTGAGGACTTACAAACCTTCATTTCTCCCAGAGTGGTCTGATTCAGGGCAAAGTCTGATTGCTACTCCCTTGGTCTGAGCTCTTCAAGTTCCTGACCTGGATTTGGGTTTGAGCTTTTGGACTCTATGCCTATCAGTGATCTGGGAAGCTCTGTTATCTCAGAGTGGCAGGATTGTAGACCTCCCTTTCATCTGGGATCCGTGCCCTGGTTTTTCCTCTGCATCCTGGTCTAGGTATTAGAAATGAGACACTGCTCTGAGCCTGGAGTCTGAGCCACATTATTGCCACTGTTGCTGTCACTTCTGGGCTAAACTGACTCTTTTCTTCAAACACTGCCCAGGATCTCCCCACCTGGGAGTGCCAACTTCCTCTACTCCTCTTCTCCCCACCTCCTAGAAGTATGCAAAGTGGGTCTGTAACCTGGAACTGTAAAGAGTGACAAAGCTGCCAATTTTCACCTGCCCCCATAATGGTGCCCAGGTATAGCTTTGGGACCTGCTCTTGCTTTGGTGCACAGCTTTCCCTGCCCATCAGAATGCTTGACTGTGGGTTTTTCTGGCCTGACCTCACCCCCAGTATCAGCACATCATGATTTCTGTCTCCTTATGCCAACCTGGGCTGGACAGGTGTCTCACTGTTACTTTTCCTGGATTTCCTCATCAGGATTCATTGTGGTGCATTTTCTAAACCTATTTATAGGACATTTGTGGAGAAAACCTTGGTTTCATCAATTCTTACTGTTCTTCCATCTTGGCTCCACCTTCATGCTATAGATGTTATGCATGTACTAGATAATGAACTGCATATCAGGAGAATTTGATCCAAGGGATACAGATGAAAGGAATAGAGAGTGGGTGTCTGGAGACAGGAAAACAGATCTTATGGTACCCACCCTTTCCCATTAAGGACTAGGCTTTTTTTAAGGCGCAGGGGGAAAGTTATATAGTACAATTTAAGACAAAGACCTACACCATTCCTGCTTGAAATGGTTTCTTTACAACCCTACTCCCCTACCCACCATTGAAAACAAGCAAAATGTCTCGTAAACTGTCTAAAGTTCTGTAATTTTTAAAAGCTTTGCATGCCACTACTCAGAAATCTTCAGTGTTTCCCTGTTGTCCTTAGGTTAAGATGTAGACTCCTTTTGATATTTTAAGCTTTTTTGCAATCTGGCTCTGGTCTACTTTTCCAGGCTTATTGTGTATTACTACCTTTTATGCATTTTATGTTCCATGCAAACTGTTCTACCTGCTGTTCCTGATATACAACATTCCACCAGTCTTTCCATAGTCTGGTCCTTCATGCCTAGAATTTGCTCTCTTCTCACCTCCATGTTTCAGAATTTCTGTCTTCCTTCAGGATCCAGCTTATGTGCCAAGTCCTACAGAAATCCTTTCCTGATCCCTTAATTGTTAGAACTCTATTTTCAGATGTGTATAGACTCATTTGTTTACATATATTTACTTATTAGAATGTAAAATTCTTGAAGGAAAGAATTTTTCATTTTGTTTTTCCAGTGCCTAGACATAGAAGGTAGTTAATAAATGCTTGTTGGTTTAGACTGGAATGAAATGGGTGAATAAATAAATACCCTAGAATAGATTTGTAGAGTGATAAGGGGGAGATTATTAGCCACTCATAAATTCATGTGAATTTCATCAGTTTGTTTTCCTGACACTTGACTGAGAATCATTGAAAGGAGAGTTTTGATTGAGGGTTTGTGGGTGAAGGAAAGGATGAGAGAGAAATTTTTAACTTGAGATAGTTCAGAAGAGAGAGAGAGGGTAGGAGATAGGGTCAAAATAGAGAATCTGGGGAAGTTGGAAAACCAAATGATGGCAATGGGAAGAAGAGGAAGGAAAGGGATAGGGAAAAGGATAAGAAGGAGAATTGTGTGTGGAAGGGAACTGGAGGGGGGAGATAGGGTGGGAACCATGTACAGGAGAAGATGAGGACAAAAGAGGAAGGGGAGGGGAGGGAAGGAGAGGGGAGGGAAGAGAAGGGAAGGGGAGGGGCGGAGAGGAGGGGAGAGGTATTTATTAAATACTTAGTATGTGAGTTTGTGCCAGGTACTATTGCTAAGTGTTTTATAGATATTATCTCATTAGACCTTATTTGGGAGATAAGTACTATTAATATCCTTATTTTACAGTTGAGGAAAATGAGGCAGACAGAGGTTAA
This sequence comes from Gymnobelideus leadbeateri, assembly GCA_011680675.1. NCBI lineage: Eukaryota > Metazoa > Chordata > Mammalia > Diprotodontia > Petauridae > Gymnobelideus > Gymnobelideus leadbeateri. The sequence goes on from WOXC01000772.1 coordinate 133,369, forward strand.
GTGACTTTCCCAGGATCAAACAGGTAGGGAGTACCTGGGGCTGGATTTGAATTCAGGTCTTCCTGACTCTAGGCTCTGAAGTCTGTCACTGGGCCAGCTACTGCCTCTAGGAGATGAAAGGGAGCCTTGACAGTTCATACCATCTACCCTATCCTCAAACTTCAAACTAGTAAAATCTCCCATAAGTGATCTAACTCCCTAATGAACCATATAAAAACTTGGGATTATTGTCTCCTCCCCCACAAAAAAAACAAAACAACTGTATTACTCTTAGCCATCTTTTGGGCATATTTATATATGTATATTTTATCTCCTCTAATAAATATCTTAGCTGCTTGAGATCAGGGATATGCCATTTTCATCATTGTAATGCCAGGGGCCTTACAATCAATAGATTACCTGGGCAAGGATAAACTTTTAAGTGCCAGATAAAATGTATGGCTAGTTATGATGTTTTTGGCCTTGCACATTTGTACATCAGGAGAAACCATGCACTAAGAGGGTATTGGGAGACCTCTGTCTCTCTATCCTTTTTCCCCCTTGTCTCCACCCTGTTAGGGGAAGAAGGTGAGGGGAGGTTATCTTTACTGGAGACAAAAGGGCTCTGAGGAAGGCCATATGTTTCATGTAAGCCTCTTGCCCTCCCTGATGCCAAATCTAACACAGTGGTACTGGGAGCTATGGGACAGGAAACAGAAGTCATATTTGGGAACACAGTCAGGCTCTGAATTAGGCTGTGTGGAAACAGCTTCCGTGGAGAAACTGCCTCCTCCATCTCCATCTCGCCTATGACAAGCAAATAGCAGGCAAAAGCCAGTTTTTACTTCTCGCAGGATCAAAATATTAATTACCTTAAAATGGGAGCATTTTTCTCAGTCACAATCTATTGCTTCCCATCAAATGTGCCAGTAATTATCATTCCTCAGACCTATGACCGTGAAATGTTTTCTCCTCCAAAAGGTTTTTCAAACCTCCCTCTCTGCCTCTCTCCATCATTAGCAAGGTGAAGCAGCTCCCTTCTCCCTGTATTTCAAAACATATGATGCAAACATATGAGATCAGTGGGGTGGATGTAGGCAGAGCTGACAGGCTTCTTCCCCACTTAGACTGTGAAATATAATTTAAATTTAGGTCTTTCCTTCTCAGAATGAAAATAAGTTATTTTTACGTGAAGAAGTATTTGTTATTGAATTAAACATAAGTACAGGGCACTTCTTATAATTTATAGCTCTATTTGCTGTATGTGCCTTGCGTCATCTGGAAGCCAGCTCGGTGGTATTTTCCTCCATCCTTAATTTGTTATTTTTGGTTCTGTGCATTCTGCCACCCTCGCTTGTCATTTATCTTGCTTGTCTCTTCGAACTTTGTCAAACGTAACATGAAGGAAAGGAAAATTAAAAGAAAACAAAAGAGATATTTTCCAAGAGGGGAAATCAGATTTATCCTGTGGTAATTAAATGTGTAGGAAATAGAGAACAAAGGATTACAAATAGTGTGTGTTTGAATAAATCATCATTATTTTCCCATGCAGCCATAGCACTCAGATGAATCTTAAATTAAGGTGCCTATGAGATAGAATATGCTAGAATGTTGTATAGGGTTCTGTAGTCTTAGCCAAGTAGCTGCCTGTTTATTGGCAAGCTTGCCTTCTGTCCCTTCTTCATGCAATCTAACCAAATCTAGGTCCCATAAATATAGTTATTGTTGCTTTTGTTTTGGTTGGAGGAAGTCAGTAAAGGCTGATGACACAGGTCTAGGAACATGCTATTTTGTAGCTCCTGAGAATCTATATATGAAAGGCCTCTAATCATCTAGGCATTTCAAGGATGCTCACTTGGTAAATTTTTTGTTTTCAATGATCACCATTTCTTCTTCCTCTTCCCTTTCCTACAGTGCCTAGCTAATGTGAAATATCTTGCTGTGCATGGAATGCCACGTATTAAGAGTGGAAAGCAGTCTAATTCATGGTTCCTGTCCTAGAAGAACTTTCTATAATGTACAATAAATAATAGTTGCCTTAATATTCATTTGTGCTTATAACTGGATTTTTTTTTTGCCATACCATTCTATATCTATATTTAAAATCTTTTAGCAGAAAAATCCTAAAGTTTCAGAGATAAGGGTATCTTTGATCTGTCAAATTAGATACAGTAAGACATTTTCCAGAACAGGAAATAAGTATCCTCCCCACTTTGAAAACTGAGCCACAGAGAGGATTTTTCAAATATCTTTGCTGCTAACATTTAAATCAGAATTTAAATCTTTTTAGAACAGTGACAATGTTTACTCACATCTCTCTCCTCCATGTTTATAATCTAGAAGAGGCAATGTTTATATACAGGTGATAGGTTAAAAAGTTTGATGAATATGTAAGCATTGATTCATAATCATTCAATAAAGGAGAAGGAGCAAGCTGGGAAGCCCAGGGCTTCATTTAGTTATGGAAGGCTTCCCAGAGAAGTCAGAAATAAGAAGGTGCTTAACTATTGGCAGAGAAAAAAGCTGGTAGAAAGACAGACTAGGCCCATTGGAAGCAGATGTCACAGCTTTGAAGAAATCACTGAGGACAAAATTCAGACAACTAAACAAAGGAATCTTGAATAAGATCATCTGAGGTGAGCAGGTTTTAGTTTTGGATGTATGGGCTAATTTCTCCTTTTCCAGATAAATGACTTGGTAAATTAAGTCTTACATGTTGTTTCATAAAATGTTTCTTAGATAACTATGGGCAGCCTGCTGACCTCTATAAATATATTATCTGAGGGGTCTGCAGGCCTTGAGGTTGCTGGAGTCTCTGAAGCTGTTGACCACTCCTTCCTTCTGAGTGTTCTTCTTCCTGGGTAGACACAGCTCTCTTCCTATCTCTCTGATAACTCTGCATTGTCTTTTGCAGGTTAGGTGTACATCTTGCCCACTTTGCATGGATATACATACCCCAGAGTTCTGGTTTGTGACCTCCTTTCTTGTCTATATTCTTTTGGTGACTTCATCAATTGTCATAGATTATTGCAACAGTCTCCTAATTGGTGTCCCTTCATCCAGTCTGTCTTCCCTCTAATCCATCTTCCATACAACTGCCAACTAATAGTTTGAATAGATTAGGGATGTTATTCCCTTACTTAAGAAGCTTCCATGGCTCCCTATTTTATCCCTAGGATAAAAAATACACACTACTTTGTTTGACATTAAAAACCCTTTCAAACCTGGCTCTGGGTGTACAGACAGACTTCATATGACTCCCTGTCAGAAGTTTGACATTTCAGCCATTGGCCAACTCGTTGTCCCCTTTTCATGACATTCCATATCACCTTTCTACCTTTGCCCAAGCTATATCTCATGTCTGGAATGCCTGACTTCCTTAGTTCTTTCTCTGGGAATCTCTTGCCCCTTCAAGAATCAGCTCAGGTATTACTTACTACATGAAGTCTTTACTGAGCCCCTCCCCCTGCCCATTCATTGTTACTATCCCTAACTCCTCCCACCCCATTTCTTTGAATTTACTTATTTCTGTGTACATTTCCCCTTTCCAGGAAACATAAACTCCTTGAGGGTGGAGATGGTTTTGTGTGTGTGTGTGTGTGTGTGTGTGTGTGTGTGTGTGTGTCCCTAACATCCAGCACATACTGAGCACTTAGTAGATATTAAATTGAAGCTATTGGATGGAGTTGAATTGAATTGTACATATTTTTTTGGCACTGTTTACCCAGATCTATCTCCTCCCATTGGTCAGAAATGATACAACTATCAAATCATTTTTTGTGGGGGGAGGTGGTGCCACAAGGCCTGATGGAGGGAAGGGGAGAAAAAAGAGGAAGGCGGCTCCAGGTCATAGGACACATCTGAAGCCCTTTGGACAGTGTGGTGCCTAGGACTTGGCAAGGGAGAGGAAGGAAGAGTGGGTGCCTGAACTGAGCAACAAAAAGAAATGAAATCATGAAATTTCTTTTCAAGACCTACCCCTGATACAACTGCATGTATATACTCTGGCAAATAACTCCTCCTCTCTTTGCCTCAGATTCTTTTTATAAAAGTTATTTACTTTTGATTTTTCATTGGAAAGATGGGGAGATTGACTAAATAGTTTCTAACAACTTTCTATTCTATGGAGTCATGTGGAGGTTTTTATTTTTGAAGGCAAGGGAAGAGACCCTATGATGGTTAAAGGATTCAATGACCTGAAGACATCATGTGTTTACAGCTCATTATTAAAGGGAGACAGTCTAAGTCACACATGAAAGGCAGCTTCATTACTTGCCAGTAGAAATTTATTTATTTATTTTTATTTTATATGTTTAAATTTTTTTTTATTTAAACAAATGCTTTATTAACTTCTATTTTACATCATTCATTTCCGCCAGATTTTGAGTTACAATCATTTCCCCCCACCCTCTGTTTTTCCCCTACCCACCCTTCCAGAATAGCAGTCCCACAAGATATCGCTTCCTCCAATCTGCTCTCTCCCATACCTTCTCCCATACCCCCATCGACTTTTCCATTAGAGGAAGGTGAATCTTTGTGTCCCAATGCCTGCACATCTTATCTCCCAATTATAAGCAAAAGAGTATTAATAATAGTATTTATATATATTTGAAACATTTAATGTTACGACCTCGAATTTCAGATCCATTTCCTTCCTCCCTTGTCACCCATTCCCTCTTGGGAGATAAGTAATTCAGTATATGTTGTACATGTCTAGCTATGCAAAACATTATCATAGTAGATATATTGTACAAGGCTGCTTATAATTCCCTCCCACTCATCCCACCCCCCACCTGGTCCATTCCCTACATGATCCTGTCCCTCTTCTATAGTGGGTACTTCCAACCTCCCCTCCCCCCAAGGATGCCCTCCCATCCATCATCCCTCCTCTCATCCCCCTTCCCCCTATTCTGCTGTAGGTTGAGATATCCCATTTAGTATGTATGTCATTCTCTCCCTGAACCAAATTCAATGAGAATGTGGTTTTGCCTTTTTAGCCTTCCTATTCTCCCCCTCCCTTGCAACCACTTCCCCTTGCTTCTTCTACATGAGATAGTTTACCCTACCCTGTCTCTCCCCATCTCCTCTTGCCACTTTCCTCTCTCACCTCATAATTTCATCCCTTGAGTACTCTCCCTTCCCAACAAATTCAACCTATGCCCTCTATCCATATATAACTGTAACCATATACACACACATTCACATATGTATTCATATGACCACACCCCCTTCTTCCATTATTTTCATAGTGAGAAAGATATCATCAGTCACAGTTATTGCTTTTCCATATAGGAATGTAAATAGTTCAACTTTGGTAAGTTCCTTTTGATTTCTTTTCCCTGATTACCTTCTCAGGCATCTCTTGCTTCTTGCGTCTGGATGTCAAATTTTCAATTCAATTCTGGTTTTTTCCTCAAGAATGCTTGAAAGTCCTCTATTCCTCCAAATGACCATATTTTCCCCTGAAACAAAATACTCAGTTTTGCTGGGTAGGTGACCCTTGGGTTCATTCCCAGTTCTTTTGCCCTCTGGAATATCATATTCCATGCCCTTCAATCCCTCAGTGTAGAAGCTGCCAGGTCCTGGGCTATTCTGATTGTGTTTCCACAATATTGAAATTGTTTCTTCCTGGCTGCTTGTAGTATTTTCTCCTTGATCTGGGGATTCTGGAACCTGGCTATAATATTCCTGGGAGTTTTCTTTTTGGGATCTTTTTCAGGAGGTGATCTGTGGATTCTTTCAACCTCTATTTTGCCCTCTGGATCTAAAACATCAGGGCAGTTTTCCTTGAGAATTTCTTGAAGGGTGATTTCTAGGTTCTTTCTTTGATCATGGCTTTCAGGTAGTCCAATAATTTTTAAATTGTCTATCCTGGATAGATTTTCCAGGTCAGTGATTTTTCCCATGAGATATTTCACATTGTCTTCTAATCTTTCATTGTTTGGATCTGCTTAACAGCATCTTGATTTCTCATAAAGTCACTAGCTTCCATTTGCTCCAGTCTAACTCTGAAGGAATGAATCTCCTCAGTGAACTTTTGAGATTCTTTTTCCATCTGGCAAATTCGACTTTTTAAGGCATTCTTCTCCTCATTGCCCTTTTGGGCCTCCTTTGCCATTTGAGTTGGTCTATTTTTAAGGTGTTGTTTTCCTCAGTCAGGCTGTTGACCCTCATTTCATACATTTCCTGCATCCCTCTCATTTCTCTTTCCAATTTTTCCTCCACTTCTCTTATTTGATTTTTAAAGTCCTTCTTAAGGTCCTCTATGGCCTGCCACCCGCTTGTGTTTTCCCCTGGGGCTTTTGGAGCAGGACCTCTGACCTCACAGTCCTCTTCCCCTATGCTTTGACCCTCTTTGCCCCAAAAGTAGTAGTCTAAGGTTGCATTTTTCTGTTTAATTTTTTTCCTTTGCCTTGGCATGTTGCCACTTAATTACTTGACTTTTGGGCTTGTTGCCACAGTATGGCTTTGCTGCCAGATAGAGGAATTTTCTTCCTGAATGTGTGTGTGGGGGGGCAACTTCTGTTTTTGGCAAGCTGGAAACCCACCCATGACCTCCACCCCAGATAACAATCCAGATCGAGGGAGGTTAAAGCAAGAGCGATTACCCCCCAAGACTGATCGCTGGATCTCCCTACAGTTCTCAGGCCAGGAGCTGGAGCTGCCTCTGACAACTACAAAATGGCATGTCTCCTCAGTGGCTTCTTGCCCCCAGGGGAGCTAGAATACTGGTCCCCAAATACTGGTCCCAAAGTCCATAGGGTACTAACCTCTCACTTTGTCCTAGGCATGTCTGTGTTGATAATTCTGGAATCACCACAGCTGCTGGTGTTCTGGGGTCCCTCCAGCTGGCTGCTGGCCCTGCCACCCTGGGGCTAAAACCGTGACTCAGGTGCTCGACTGTGCTCGGCTCTCCATGCTCTGCACAATTCGCTGCTGGCTCCCAGACCTCTGCACTGGTGCTTCCTGCAGGGCTGCTGGGCTGTCCTCAGTGGGAGGTTAGCTTCTCTGTGTTGTTCTGTGGGTGCTGGGGCTCCAGAAGTTGTTCAGAGTCCCATTTTACATAGTTTGGAGATAATCTGGGGGCAGAGTGGCTTGGATGCACTGTTTCTACTCCACCATCTTCTGCCAGTAGAACGTTAAATAACAACTCATAGTAAATGGCAACTTAATATTACAGAGAATTATATTTCTGTCATACTTTGTATAGTCAAAAGAGCATGGGCTCTGAAGTCAAAAAACCTGGGTTCAAATTCTTCCTGATACCACTTGTGTTACTTTGGGCAAGTAATTTAGCTTTCCTGAGGATCAGTTACCTCCTCTGTAAAACGAGGGGCCAGGATTAGATGGTCTTTTGTCTGTGGTTATAAATGGCCTCCTTTGATCCTTACAACAACCACATAAAATAGTACAGGGTGGTGATTATTTCTGTTCCCATTTTACATAATATAACTAAGTCAAAGTGTGTTTCTTGACTTCTGCCAAGATATGGATAGTCAAGACACAAATGAAAGTCATCTGACTCAATATCTTTCTGTAATATATAATTCTAATTCTTTACATAATTTAGTGTTTTTAAAAATGCAGGAAAATAATCCACGATGCGTTCTTTGCTTTGGTCTCAAAGAACTTACAATCTAGCCCTATGCTTACTTTCATATTCCAATGGATCTGTGGTTTCATTGATATGTTATTGCCTCCCAATCACAAGCCATCATACCTCCACATCCTGGTCAATCGGGGTCCATGGTATTCCATATATCCCCTGTATAGGAGCCAACAAATATATTGAAGGCCTTCTTCTATGTCAGAAACTCTTAAACTGGGATCTGTGACTTTGATCTTCTTTTTTAAAAAATATCTTTATAATCATATTTTCATGCAATTGGTTTCCTTTATAATTCTATGCATCAGTTTATGTTTTTAATAGCATTTTTCTAAGAAGGGACCCACAGGCTTTACCAGCCTGCCAAAAGGCTCCATGACACAAGAAACCTTGCTTTAGGCCTTTTCACATCTTTTAGGTTGGTACTAGTGGAGTACTTGGAGGCAGTTAGGGGACTCAGTGGATAGAGCCACAGAGCCTGGAGTCAGGAAGACCTGAATTCAAATCTGGTTTCACAAACTCACTATCTGTGTGACCCTAGGCAAGTCACTTAACCTGTTTGCCTTAATTCATTGGAGAAGGAAATGTCCAACTACTCCAGTATCTTTGCCAAGAAAGTCCTATGGATGTGGCTGAACAGCAACGGAAAGGGAGTACTTGACCTGTCCCTCACATTATTGATCTACCTTCTTTTTTGATTATACAATGATCGATATTATTCCTTAAGCTGAGGGCCTCACTGGAAATGTTCTGCACCTGGGTGCTCCATTCAACTTTCCAAGGCTCATTGGGTCTCCTTGGACATTATGGTATTTAAGCTTGTGACACCATGAAGCATCATCAAGATAACATTTGTGTTGAAAACATGGTTCTTTGCATTGGGATTGTTAAACAAGATCCACTCTGCTCTCTTTCTCCTAGTCAATTGCACGCCCAACTTGCTGTCCATCTGCAGTGTCTGTATAGATATGTGGTTTATATGATAGCTCAATGGATGGTCACCCAACCGTATGTCATAATCTGAATGAGAGGCATTTTTCATTCATTTAGTGTTTCCTGCATGGATCATTTGTCTGATCTCTTTTGAATAATCATGGTTCTCATTGAAGGGGCCCTGTAATGTTTGGAGGGCATGATGATGCAAGTGGCATGAAGCCATCTGTACACAGCAGCACTTCGGGGAACTACCTCCTCATCTCTAGGACATTTCACTTCCATTTAGACCCTCTTGCATGACATCTTTTGTGACAGTGACAAGCACCTTTGGCATACACGGTCCCCCCTCCCCCTTTTTAATGTCTCACCTGATGTTAATATTCAGAGTCAGTGGGCAGACCTATCTCTGTGGCTGCTTCTATCAGCAAGCCATGTTTGATTTTAACATATGCACGTACAACTCTTTGTTAGATAAGAGCCTTTAAGCAGACATTGCAGTCTACCAACTCAATTGCCTTTCTGTAATCCACAAATAGTAAATGCAGCAGGGACCTCACATTCTCTGTACCTTTCTGTCAGTTATATGCCTGTCAAGATGGGGCCTGCTCCAGCAAATCCTATGCATAAGCCTACCTGTTTGCTTCTCCTGTTTTCATTCAGTTTACTCTTGTTATGCATATAGATCATTCTCATACAGATATAAAGATGAGAAAATAGACATATGAATTTATAGTTATTAATGTCTCTAGGTTAGTGTTAATACTGTTATTTTTTCCCATTCTCTTGGCATCTGCTCCTCCCTGTGATAAAGTCATAAAGTCATTTCTCAATGCTTTCAATGTTCTGTTGTCTCCAGAATGAATTTTCTGGTTGTGCATTTGGTCTCATTTAGTGGTCCTTCCCAACTTCATTTTCCTAAGTGTTGTTGTTTTTGTTCAGTCATTTAAGTCCCCTGATGCTTAGTGATCCCATTTGAAGTTTTCTTGGTAAAGATCCTGGAGTAGTTTGCCATTTGAGGGAATTGAGGTGGACAGGATTAGGTGGCTTGCCCAGGGCCACATAGCTAGTAAGTCCTGAAGTCAGATTTGGACTCAAATCTTTCTGACTCTAGGCCTGATGCCATCCAACTGCCTTATTTTTTTTTAAGTGCTTAACCTCATAAGATCATAGATTTAAAATTGGAAGAGAACTCAGATACCTCCTCATTTTATGGATGAAAACGGAGGCCTGTAAAAGTTAAGTAAATTGGGGGTGGCTAGGTGGCACAGTGAATAGAGCACCGCCCTGGAGTCAGGAGGACCTGAGTTCAAATCTGACCTCAGACACTTAACACAAAAACTAGCCATGTGACCGTGGGCAAGTCACTTAACCCCAATTACCCTCCAAAAAGCAAAACAAAAACAAAAGCAAAAAAAAAAGTCAAGTAAATTGCCCAAAGATATAAGTATAGTATCTTTGTATAAGTATAGTATCTATATAAGTATCTTTGTACCAAGAGTTTCACACTCAAAGAGAAATAGCAACAGTAGGAGTAGTAGCAGCAGCAGTAGCAGCAGAATTAGCAGAAGTAGTAACAGTAGCAGCAGAAACAGCAGCAGTAGCAACAGTAATAGAAACAGTAGCAACAGTAACAGCAGCAGTACTAGCAGGAGTAGCAGCAGGAGCATCAGTAACAGTAACAGCAGAATTAGCAGAAGTAGTAACAGTAGCAGTAGCAACAGTAACAGTAGCAGTAGCAACAGTAACAGAAGCAGTACTAGCAGGAGCAGCAGTTGAAGTAGTAGCTGTGTTTTGGTTCACTTTACTTTCCATTAGGCTGAGCTCCTGGAGAGCAGGGACTATTTTTTCTCTTTGTATCCCCAGGACTTTGCACAGTGCCTGGCACGTGTTCCTGTCATATAGCAGATATTTGTTGACTTACTGACTTGACTTTGCAAGGAGAGTACATTTTCTGTGACTAAGATGGTTTCTAGGATCTTCGGGTCACTTCCTAGTGATGACTGATTTGCATCAATGTAATATTTGTGATCTATAGGGATTAAAAAGTTAAATATCTTTACCTCTCTTCATTTGCCACTTTTCAGCTTTGTTGCTTAACTTGAATATTCCCATTGAAGCTCTACTACTTCTACTGTTACTAATACCGATGCTGCTGTCATTCAAGGTGTTCTTCATATTTGGTGTTCGTGTTGACCTTCCTTCTAGTCAATAAATGAATGAATAAAATAATTTAAATGCTTAGTAATTGTAAATGTCTGACCACATACAGACAACTGATTCTAATATGATTACCACATTAAAAGAGAGTTGTTTTTTTATCAAGATAGAGTTAGTTTTCTCTGTTTAGGACATTGTTTGGCACGCACTGTGTTCAGTAACTTTAAACTCTCATCAGAGAAAAAATACTCATGATACACAGGTGTGAGTATTCTAAGATGTCCACAAGCTTTTGGTACTTCTTTTAATTTTGAAAATCTAATCATGGTTTCCCACACATTTTTCATCATCACATGTGCCCATGACCATATTGAAATCATCAAACATAAAAGTAGTGTTGACTTGGTTTGGATGATCTTGTCAAATTTTTCATAAAATTTCTTTATATCTTTTTCCTCTGAAACTCTTCTTCCCCTGCCTCATTTCTTAATTATATATTTTTTAGTTTTCAACATTAATTTCCACAAGATCTTGAGTTAAGTTTTTTCCTTCCCATCTTCTGCCTACCCCACCCCAAAATAGGAAGCCTACTGAATACCCCTTCTCTCAATCTGTTCTCTCTTATATCCTCCCCTATAACCCCCCAACTTTCTAGTAGGGCAAGATGGATTTCTATACCCCAGTGCCTGTATATCTTACTTCCCAGTTGCACGTAAGAAACCTTTTTTTTTTAAACATTTGTTTTAAAAACTTTGAGTTCCAGATTGTTTTCCCTTCTTCCCTCCTCACCTGCTTCCACTGGGAAGATAGGCAACTCAATATAGGTTGTACATGTGTAGTTACCCAAATCATTTCCGTAGTAGTTATGGTGTGAAAGACTAACTATATTTCCCTCCATCCTATCCCACACCCCACTTATTCTGTTTTCTCCTTTGACCCTGTCCCTTTTCAAAAATGTTTGCTTCTAACTACCCTCTCCTCCAATCTGTCCTCCCTTCTATCATTCCCCCTCTTATTCCCTACCCCCCTATTTTCCTGTAGGGTAACATACCCAATTGAGTGTGTGCTATTTATTCCCTACTTAAGCCAAATTCAATGAGAGTCAGGTTGTCCCATTCCCTTTCACCCTCCTGCTCTTCCCCTCCATTGTAACAGTTTTCTCTTGTCTCTTTTATAGGAGATAACTTACCCTAATCTATCTCTCACTGTCTCCTCCCAATAAATTCCTTTCTCACCTCCTCATTTTATTTTTTAGATATCATCCCTTCATATTCAACTCATCCCGTGCCCTCTGTCTATGTATACATGAACATACATATGCCCAAACACACATATATTTATATGCACATATACCCTCCTATACATAATACATATACGTATATATACATATATATCCCCTTCAACTATCCTCATACTGAGAAAAGTCTTATGAGAGACAATTATCACTTTTCCTTGTAAGAATGGAAATAGTTCAACTTTAATAAGTTCCTTATGATTTCTTTTTCCTGTTTACCTTCTCATGCTTCTTGTATTTGAAAGTCAAATTTTCTGTTCAACTCAGGTGTGTTTTTTTTTTATCAAGAATGCTTGAAAGTCCTCTATTTCATTAAATGACCATATTTTTCCCTGTAGCATTATACTCAGTTTTGCTGGGTAGGTGATTCTTGGTTTTAGTTCTAGCTCCTTTGACCTCCAGAATATCATATTCCAAGCCCTTTGATCCTTTAATATAGAAACTGCTAGGTCTTGTGTTATCCTGATTGTGTTTCCACACTACTCAAATTGTTTCTAACTGACTGCTTGCAGTATGTTCTCCTTGACCTGGGAAGTCTGGAATTTGGCTATAATATTCCTAGGAGTTTTCTTTTTGGGATATTTTTAAAGAGGCGATCAGTGAATTCTTTCCATTTCAATTTTGCCTTCTGGTTCTAGAATATCAGGGCAATTTTGCTTGATAATTTCTTGAAAGATGGTGTCTAGGCTCTTTTTTTTATCATGGCTTTCAGATAATCCAATAATTTTTAACTTATCTCTCCTGGATCTATTTTCTAGGTCAGTGGTTTTTCCAATGAGATATTTCACATTGCCTTCTATTTTTTCATCTGTTTGGATCTGTTGTATAGTATCTTGATTTCTCATAAAGTCATTAGCTCCCAATTGCTCCAATCTGATTTTGAAGGAGTTATTCTCTTCAGTGAGTTTTTGACATTCCTTTTCCATTTGGCAAATTCAACTTTTTAAGGCATTCTTCTCCTCATTGGCTTTTTGGGCCTCTTTTTCTATTTGAGTTAATCTATTTTTTAAGGTGTTATTTTCTTCAGTATATTTTTGGTTCTCCTTTAGCAGGCTGTTGACTTGCTTTTCATGATTTTCTTGCATCATTCTCATTTCTCTTCCCAATTTTTTCTCCACTTTTATTACTTTATTTTCAAAATCCTTCTTAAGCTCCTCCATGGCCTGTAATCAGTTCATATTTTTCTTGGAGGCTTTTGACACAGGAGTTTTGACTTTGTTGTCTTCCTCCCACTCCATTCTTTGATCCTTTTTGTTCCCAAAAAAGAATTCTGTGGTCTATTTGTGCTTCCTCTGCTTGTTCCTATTGCCAGCCAATAACTTGACTTTTGAGCTCTTTGCCATGGTAGAACTCTGCTTCTATAATGGATAGAGCTATGTCCCAAATCATTGGGGTTTTTGCAGCTGCAGGAGCTATTAGGAAGGCACCCTCTCTACAGCCCCCACAAGCTCTGGCTCCCTAGTCACACATCCCAGGACCACCACCCAAGACTGAGATCCAGATCCAAGCAGGTTAAAGCAAAAGTGATTGCCCTCTGAATGGTCGCTTGGTCCCCCTATCTGCAGGCGAGGAGCTCCTGAAGCATCCATTCAGTGATGGCTGCAAAGCCACTGTGCCTCATATGCTTCTCACCCAGGGGGCAGAGCTGGACCATGCTCTTCCATCTTTCCCAGTTCCAACAGAGTTCCACATTGACCTTTTACTTCTTGTTTGGTGGTTATGTGTTGAGAAGTCTGGAAACCCTCACAGTTGCTGGCGATTCACTCTCCTGAAGTTTGTGTAGGCTGCCAGTGGTTGTGGCTACTCTGGGGCTGGGAATCTGAGCTCATGTGGGACTGTGCTCAGCTCCCAGCTCAGTGCAAGGTTTGTTTAGAGTCATTTTTTTACATGTATTGGAAGTTATTGGAGCAGGAGCTGATGCCAAGTTTGTGCTTCTACTCCTCCCTCTTGGCTCGGCCTCTGAAATTCTTCTTGATGCATAAACTGGAATTATCTTTATGATCACATCTTTGTTTATCTTCATGAGCACTGCATGATGTTCAAGTGTCCCATGAAATGATACTATTTTTTCGCCATGTGGTACATGATGAAATTGACTTTGCCACCTCCTTTGTACATCTGTTTCTCCTAGGAAAACCTGAGTCTCTCTTCCATTTAACTTCAGCTTCATTTTGTCTTTTACTTTCTATTACTTCAAGGATATCAATATCAATGTGTTTCAGTCCTCCCAACATGTCAGTTCTTGGCCATTGAACAAAGATCTCATATTCACAGTACCTGCAGTTAAGTTAATGTTTGTGAATTATCCTGTGATTCTTAATACTTAATGGCTCCTCTTTTTGGCCGCTGTCATTTCACTGTGGAAATGGCCTGCAAAGTATTGAGGACCATTTTAAAAATTATTTTAATTCACGGATTGCCATGGCCAAATAATTTACCACTTAGTCGCTAACCTACTGGTGATGAGTTAGGTAGGTTGGTCCTTAAGAATCAGATTCAGTCTGATGCCAGGACTATATTTAAAGCTTCCCCACCAAGTTAGAACCTGCTAGATCTTACATCCTGCTGGCATCCTTTTTGAGAACCCAAGGTCATTTCTATACTAATACAAGGTCAGGATGGAAATTTGTGGAGATATACACTTGTGTTTATATGTAAGCAGAAAACTATAATCAGCCAATCAATAAATTCATTCATTCATTCATTCATTCATTATTCATTCATTCATTTGTTTGTTTATTATTGATACTCTCTGCCTACACTGTGCTAGGCATTGAGAATAAAGTAGAAAGAATGAAACAACTAATACTCACAAGGAACTTACATTCTGGTGATGGAGACAAAAAGTATGTGCAATATTAAAAACTATATATGCATACATGTACACATACATATATACACACAAACATATAATATAAATATGAACTGAAGGAATAAAAATCCTTCTGAAGTGATTAAATGTGAGGTGGATTGGGAGGAGGGCATTAGGCTTCTTGCAGAAGATGGTGTTTGAGCTGTTTCAAAGGAAGAGATTAACTATATGAGGCAAGAGAAAGGAGGGAGTAAATTTCAGACATGGAATGTGGCCAACACAGAAAGAGGGGCTGGAGGAACAGAGAAAAGGCCAGTTTTATTGGGTCACAGAATGCATAACAATAAGAACAACAGTAATATCTGGCATTTATATAGCACTTACTATATGCCAAGCAGTGTGCTAAGTACTTTACAAATTATCTCATTTCATCCTCACAACAATCCTGGGAGGTAGGTCCTATTATTATCCTTACTTTATGGTTGAGAAAACTGGGGGAAACAGTGGTTAAGTGACTTGCCCAGGGTCACACAGCTAATAAGAGTCTGAGGCTGGATTTGAACTGGTCTTCATGACTCAAGGGCTATCATTCTGTCACTGTGTCGACTAGAGGGAAGAGTAATGTCCATTGATGCCAGAAATATAGTTTTGGAACAGATTGTATAGTATTTTAAAAGCCAAATAGATGAGTTTACAAATTGAGTTCAATTTTAGTTTTCAAGTTAGACTATGTTAGGTGAGATATCCCCAAAATACTTTGAGGGAACAGTGGAGGAATGGATGATTTTGGCTTAAGACATCAGGGAAAGGTTTTATAAGAGCTGGTACCTTATCCAGGTCTTCAAGGACAAGCACAAACTCAAGGGGAAGGGTGACAGTGTATGTTGGTTTTAGGGAACAGTATGAAAAAGCATAGGAAAAAGGTGGGAAAACTTGAGGAATGGTATAGAGGAGATCAAGAAGAAAATATGAAAGCTTGGGAAGGAAAGGTAGAGTCAGATATGGAAGGACTTGAATGCCAGGTTTGAGGAGTTTTTCTATAGGAATACTTATCCACTAGGCAATAGGGAGCCATTGAGTGTTTGCTTGTGACATGATGACTCCTATTTTAGAAAGATGAATGTGGCAGTAGTGTGACAGATAGATAGAGAAGTGTGGGTGGGATTCCAGGAAGCCAATTAAGAAGCTATTTCCAACAAAAGATAATGAGGGCCAAGATAAGGTGAAAGGAGAGGGGATAGAAAAGAAGAACATAGAGGTATAAGGTAAAAAAAATCCAGAGATAAAAGTGACAGAACTGATTGAATGAGAGAAGGAAAGTAGAGGGAAGAATCAAAGATTACCATTAAGTTATGCACCTGGGTGGCTCAGAGGAAAAGTAAATTTTTTGGTAAAAGATATTGGTGTTAAGCAAATTACTGGAGGCACAAATGCTTCAACACCCCCTCAACAACACCCCTCAACACCCCAACTGTAAAACAGTAGGAATATTACCTTGGCTACCTTTCCTGCCAGGGCATCTGAGAATGAAGGAAATATGGCATACAATACAGGTCCTGGGAAGGTAGGATATTGAAATCCAAGATTTTGGAATTAAGTACAACCCTATTGTTTTCCAACAGTGTTGCAAATAGGTTGAGAAAGGAAAGGTGGGAAGGAAGACCGCTGAATCACCAGCAACATTTCCTGTTATACAAAGCAGCCTCTCACCAACTTCTCCCAGAATCTGACCCTGTTCCTGAGAACTTAATGAGGGTGTCATAGAATCATAGAATTTTATTGCTGGAAAGGACCTTAGAGATTTTAGCAAAATGTTTTCCTTTGTACAGTCTGGTGTTAAGTAGCTGGAGTGCAGCCTCATCGCTCCCCGTTCCTCACTTTCATCCATTTGTGTCAAATCTTCGTCAATATTTAAACATTCATTATTCAGAATTTCATTTCGCTGTTCCCTATTTTTTTAAACTTGGAGGGAAAAATAAGGTTAGAAATCGCATCTTGTATTTTTGAGGGATAGGAATGACTCACTTCAGAGCTGAGTTGATTTACTGGATAAATATATATTTAGGCATTTGGGGACTTTAAATGTGTATGATTTACCAGAGAAATTGGGGGCATCCTTCAGCATCCACTATGCAAAGATATATTGACACAATTTAAGCTGTATGGTTATGTACCTGATAAATCAGCGTGCCTCCTTCAGACCTTCATGGTCCATTGGATATAAAATATGCACTCCCTGCCTGGAAGGAGCTTGGGAATAATAATACTTAGAAGTGGAGCCAGCCCTCTCTTTTGGGGACAGGGCTGGGGGGAGGGGGTGGGGAATCATGGAGGGGAAGGTTAATGTGCACCGCAGGTGGTTTCCAATCTGTAAAACGGACTTGGAGTAGCTCAGGGGGCCTTGAATCTGCATCTGTGACAGGCTTTGAAATCACATCAATAGAAGGTGCTATAGGGAGGTACCCAGTGCTCCTATTCCAGCAAACTCTGCTCTTGCTGGAGGATTTTGGACAGAAAACCTCCTCAGGAAACCCTGGTGGGTGAAACATGGTTCTGTGGGAAACCTTTAAAGCCTTTATGTTTCAACAAAGGCTGACTTACAGGTAGAAGAAAAAGGCCTCTTGCCAGGGTTCTCATTCTTGGCTCCCACCCAAAGCGCTCTCTCCCTCTCTCTCTCTCTCTCTCTCTCTCTCTCTCTCTCTCTCTCTCTCTCTCTCTCTCTCTCTCTCTCTCTTTTTCCACTGGACTTCATTTCAAGGTGAGCTCTTGGAGTCTGGGCAATAGAGGTCTGCAGCTTTATATTCAATAGCTTGCCTTGTCCTCCTCTACCCTCACTAATTCCTTGGGAGGAGGAGGAGGGACTCCTGCAGGTGCTGACTGAAAGATCTTATGAATGGGAGCCCTGGAGGATACTTGAAGGGGCTCCTCCCGCCCAGCTTGGAAGGGGAGGGAGCCAACTCTCGCCCTGTCTATGTATCTTAGAAGGGCCTGGCTAGCCATGCACTGGGCTCTAAGGCCAGCAGGCTTCATGGAGTGCCTAAGTTTTAGAGCAGAGTGAAGACAGAGTGCAGAAAGAGGATTTGGAGAAGAGGAGGAAGGACAGCATTGGACTCATGGGGAAATAGAGTAATTCTTCTCCCTTCCCCTCCTTCTTTTCACACTCTCATTTAGAAGAAAAAAAAGCCTGCAAAAGAAGTGGTGTGCACTGCCTTATTCTCTGTAATTTGATTTCCTATAAGCATATGATTTTTTCCTTAACTATAAAATGAGTGGGTTGGATAGCTAACCTCCAAAGTCCCTTCTCGACCAATAATTCTAGGAAATGTCTAAGCACCACCTGGACTTGAGGATTCCTTCAACCTCTTACTTCTCCTGGGCCTTTCTTCCCTTGTTCCTTCTCCTTCCTGTTTACTGACCTTGCCTGCCTTTCTATTTCTCTGTGCCTTCTGACTTTTCTCCTTTTCTCTGACCCCTGCCTTCCCTTTCCCTTTCCTGGGATGGGGTGTGGGCTGAGAGGGTGGAGACAGATGGAGATAAGAAGGAGACAGTTGTGCTTATATTATGAATGAACTAAAACTCCTACTTCATCAATCTCCCTCTGTGTTTATTGCTTTGATTTTAAAAGCTGCCCTCCTTGAATTTTACCCTTCAGCATGTGGAAGAAGTTGATGAAGGGGTAATCTTTTCTTCTGTTAGTACCTTGTGTTCAGGATTATGCCCCTTTAGTCTATTTGGAAAATATGACCATGAGGGTGGAGTATGGGGACAATGGGAATGGAACATAACAAAGGAAGCCCAGAAGATAAGGGAGGCAGAGACCCAGACAGAAACTTGGTGGCAGGAAGAAATCATACAAGTACAGATCTCCTGCCTCACTCCTTGCCTGGCCAGGTGCTACCAGGGTCTATAGTCCATGGCTCCTCCTATATGGGCTTCTCTCTCAACCTTCTCTCAGTTTGTATCTGAATTTTCATGGAATTATTTAGAACTAGATGAGACCTCAGAGACCATTTAATTCAAACTCCCTCATTTCATAATAAGGAATCTGAGGTCCAGGAAGGCTAAAGAAATGTACCGTCATACAAGTAGTAAACATCAGAAGAGGGATTTGAACTCAGGCATTTTAACTTTGGAGGTAACCAGTAGCTCAGTAAATAGGGCCCTGGGCCTGGAAGCAGAAAGATCTGAGTTCAAATCCAGCCTCCAACACTTCCTGGCAGTGTGACCCTGGACAAGTCATTTAACCTCTGCCTGACAAAATGTATCTACTGAAGAAGGAAATGGTAAACTATTCCAGTATCTTCACCAAGAAATCCCAGGTAGAGTCATGAAGGGTTAGTCATGACTGAACAACAACTCCAGTTTTGGAGTTAGTGTTCTTTCCACTGTGTCACAGTGCTTTCTTCCTAGGGCCTCATTAATACTGCTATATCTGGTCCTATGCTATTATAATTGCCTAGGAGGAAACACCCCAAAGCAAAATGAATAGTACTTGCAGAAGGATCCCAGATAACCCCGCTTGACATTTTCACCCCTTTCCAATAAGCTTTGAGCCCAGATTTGTTTGGGGCTGCTGTTGCAGCTGACATCACCAGGTGTAGTTTTTTAAGGATGCTATGATCTCCCTGTATTCTAGGGCTCAGCTTGTATAACTCTTTTCTTTCATTCAGTAAACATTTAATCTGTCACCTACTATGTGCCAGGTATTATGCAAAATGCTGAGAATGCAAAAAGAAACATAAGACAACCTTAGAGTGTAATGGGGGAGACAAGATGGAAACAAATATATACAAAGCATACTATGAACAGGATAAATAGGAAATAATTAAAAAGAGGGAGACAAAATTGTGTGTGTGTGTGTGTGTGTGTGTGTGTGTGGTGTGTAGCTTTAATGAATAACTATGACAAGAATCAAATTAAAGTATAAATAAATAAAGTATAACCTTGCAAAGTTCACAGGGCACATGTCTTGAGATAAGGTAAATGGACTTCCAGAATACCAGTTCTGTTACTTACTACTAGTATCATCTTGGGTGAGTAATTTAACTTTTGTAGTTTCCTCATTAGCAAAGCTCATAGTTGCCTCCTTAGTAAGATGTGGGCTTGGACCAGATGATCTTGAAGGACAGTTCCAGCTTTAAAGTTATGAATATCTGAACTTTAGCCTGACCACAGATTGACTGACCTGCCACAGCTTAGAGGAAACATGCTGATGATTCTTATGACTTACCTCAGAACAAGGCAACCACCCACTGTACCAACCTACAAGGCCGATTCTGTCTGAGGCTGTCTACATCAGGATGATCCTTCTCTACCTTACTCCAAATTGTCCTTCCCTGGGCTTCCAGGCTGTCTCACACTGACTTTACAGATCCCTCTGTTACTCATCCTTGGGTAACTTTGTGACTTTTGTCCCTGGAAACCTTATTCCTTCTGAAGTTTGGATTCAGTCAGTGGGCCACACTTGAGGACCTAGAGGGCCACACATGGCCTCCAGACTGAAGGTTCCCCACCCCTGCCTTAGGGGAATCTTAGGTATGGTCAAGATGTGAGACCTGAATTTTGTTGATTCACATTTTCTGTCCTCCATCTCCCCTTCTCTCAGGCACTTGATATGGGACATCCAAGAATGTAATCACAGGAGGCAGTGAGTTGAAGCCAAATGAAACAAGAAGACCTTGTAAGCTGTGCAGGCTGGAGGCAAAATCACTGAGTAGCCAAACTTGACTTGGCTCTCTTCCTACCCTCCTACCTTTTCATTCTGTTCTCATGTTCAGTGTCTCTTGGAACTGCCCCTAAATATCCCAGAGTCCTTCATTGTTATTCCTCTCAGGAGCTTGCCCTCACTTGAACCAATCCATCCTTCTAACCCATCCTTCACATATCTGCTAAAGTTAATCTTCTTTTAGCATGTCTAAGGATGGAATTTTCCTGCTCAATAACTTCTGTGGCTCATTAGTGACCTAGGAAAAAATACAAATGCCCCTGTTTGGTACATAAAGGCCTTCAGAGTCTGGCTGTAGTCTACCTTTCCAGTATCATTTCACATTACTTTTTGGAGCTTAGACAAGGGTTTATACTTCCTAAGTTTTCATGTTGAAGAGTTGGAGTGATAGAAGTGAAAATAAGTGCCAGAGAGTACCTATACTTCAGCCTTCATTATTCAACCCTTCATACCAAGGATACAACAGGGAAGGGGAAGGAGGGAGGTGGGCTCCAACTCAGTGTTCCACCCAAAGTGGCCTACTGGCTGCTCCTGAGCCCTGGGATTCCATCTCCCACCTCCATGCCTTTGTATATGCAGGCATTCCTTTCTCCCTGCTGCCTCTTAGAATTCCTTCACTGTTTAGATCATTTACCTTCTTATATTTCCCTAAGAGATATTAAATGAACTAAATCTTGAAAGAAATCTTGAAGTCAAGGAAAGCTTTGCCTTTTCTGATTCTACTGCTTGTTTATGCTTTCTCCCTCATCAAATAACCATGCATATGCATACATACATACATACACAAACACATATGCATCCCTATATATGCATATGCATACATACCTATATGTACACACACATACATATATATGCATATATACACACACACACATACATATATATGCATATATACATACACACACATACATACATAAAGAAAAAATAGTTCCTGCCTTCAGGAAGCTTACATTCTACTGGGAAGGTATGAATACAACATACAAAGACGTATGTGTATACACACGTACATGTACATATATAAATGTGTATATATATATATATAGTGTGTATGTATTTATATAGTATGTGTGTGTATATTTGCTTCTTTACATGCTTTATTTCCCTCCAGTAGTATAAATCTTTCTCCTGTCATCTAGTATTATAGTATAAATAAATAAATAGTATACACAGATATTTATATAGTATTTAGACATATGTGATAAATATATACATATACATACATATGTGTATATTTATTTACTCATTTCTTTACATATTTGTAAGTAGGGCTGCTAGGTGGCGCCATTGTGCACAGATTGCTGGGTCTGGAGTCAGGAAGACTCCTCTCCCTGAGTTCAAATTTGTCCTCAGACACTTACTAGCTATGTGATTCTGGTTAATTTTGCCTGTTTGCCTCTCTTTCCTCATATGTAAAATGAGCTGGAGAAGGAAATGGCAAACCACTCCAGTATCTTTGCCAAGAAAACCCCAAATGGGGCCATGAAGAATTGGACGTGACTGAAAAACAACTGAACTCCACCAAAGTTGTTCCTCTTTCCCCTACCCCCAGTAGAACATAAGCTTCCCATTTTGTTTTGTTTTTGTTCTTCCAGAACCTCGAACAATATCTTGCACATAACAGTTGCTTTAAAAAATGCTTATTAGATTGGATCGGCCATGCTCTAAACCTGCACCTAAAAGATATCCTCAAGGTGATCCCCAACTCTATTTACTTGTAAGATTAATTCTGCTCGTAGGAGATTATGGAGGTAACACCAGAAAGATAGCAAAGAGGTTACTAAAAGGTAGTGAGGCAGGAGAATAGAAATTAGTTTGAAATTTAAGACCGAGATTAAGTGAACAAATAGAAAACAAGTGAAACCATGCACAACTGAAGCCCCAGAGACATTTGATATTTTGTCATTCATTTCATGTTGCTCATAAGCCATTCTCCAGTGTTTGGTGTTTAGTTGGTTCTCTAGGCAAGATGATGTGATGGAAGGAAAAGTGAACTTGGAATCAGAAAACTTAGGGTCAGTGTCTATTTCTATTACTTGCCCATGTCATTACAACAGACTTCTGTAAATTGTAGATAATGACATTTGTACTATCTGTCTCATGGGATTGTTATAAGGATTAAATGACATATGATTATGAAAGGACTTAGGGTACTATAAAACATTATAGAAATATTATTAACCATATCAATTCAATAATCAATTACTAAATGCCTATTATGCAAATCATCTTATGAAATAGTCCCTAACCTCAGGGAGTTTACATTCTACTGTATATATATATATATATATATATATATATATATATATATGTATATGTATATATATGTATATAATATATACAAGTAAGTTAATATAAAGTAACACAAATAACACTCAAAGTAATACAAAGCAATTTGAAGAAGCAACAATTATAATACCTAGGTACATCAAAAAAGACCTTGGGTGGAAGATGTGTCACCAGAGATATATTTTAATGGAAACTAGGGCAGCTAGGTGGCACAGTGGAAAGAGCACTGGACCTGGAGTAAGGAAGACTTTTCTTCCTGGGTTTAAATCTGACCTCAGCCACTTACTAGCTGTGTGACCCTGGGCAAATCACTTAACCCTGCTTGACTCAGTTTCTTCATCTTGAAAATGAGCTGGAGAAGGAAATGGCAAACTGTCCCAGTATCTTTGCCAAGAAAATTCCAAATGGGCTCATGAAGAACCTGAAATGAATGAATAACAACAAAGGGAATCTAGGGGAAAAGGTGAGGATAGAATGTATTCCAGACATAAGGGACCTCTCATTCATAGGCACAGAGACAGGATATGGAGACTTTGTGAAGGGGAGTGATAGGAAACAAGAATGAAAAGGTAGGTAGAAGTTATTTTGTGGTGGGTTTTAAATGCCAAAGTTATGCTTTTATATTTTATCTAAGAGGCAATAAGCATCCATTGAAAATCTGAAAGTGGGGATGGGGTGTGACATTGTCAGAGCTGTATTTTAGGAATGACTTGTAATCATTTGTAATAATTTTATCAATTTGTCAGCTGAGCGGAGGAGGTATTGAAGAATGATCTACATGTAAGACATTATTGTCATTATATGAACTAGCTCTGTTAGAGCTCTATTCCTTTTCCAGGATTAGAAAAAATGCTGCCTTTGTTACAGCCATACTCTGTTCTGTTTTCTAGCTCTAAGCAGGTGTGAGGAGTGCAGGGTGTTTCATATGACAAACTGCAAGTTGGTTGTTAAAGTGAAGGTAATGATCCCAGGGGGTAAAACAGGGTAATACTTAAAGTCACCAAAGGTGGGAAAACACACACACACACACACACACACACACACACACACACACACACACACACTGCATTCCTCTTTTCTTCTCTTGCTCCCTTTGCTTTGCCATTCTATACAGGTGACAGGGAAGCCCTACTTTGTGGATTTGTGTTTCCTGTTGACCTTGGTGGCTTGACTGTGGCCTAGTGCATAGTCTAAATGATAGAATATTTATTGAAAGAGATGCAGCTGTAATACTTGTAAGGACACTCAAGTTATGCCCAGTGGAAATCCACAGGAGACCTGCTTTAATGAATAAAAAAGCGATTCTTTGTAATTCTGGACTTCAGTTTCCTTCTCTGTAAGAGGAGGAGGTTAGAATAGTTGATCTCTGAGGTTTCTTCCAGCTCTGATGTTCTATGGCTCTACGGTACTTCCTTGCTGAGGAGTTCTGGTCCCTTAACCACTGAATTATGACTTTGCTATCAGATTGAATACGAGGGGAAGCTGAGATCTTGCAAGGCACAAAAGAGAACCCTCATTCCAAGCCAATATTTACAATAATTACACATAATGACAAATGGAACACAAGAAAGTAAATTACCTTTAATTAAGGAGTCTTTTATTATTAAAGTACATCCCAGGGAGAAAACCTTCTAATAATTAAAGAGTAAGAAGGAAGACCGAAGGGTGATGTATTTGGTGGTGGAGAGTCAGGAACCCCCTAAAACACCAGCCACTACCACCCATCACCATTGGACTGTGATTGCTAATTGGTCTTGTCACAGTAGCCAAGGCACTCCTGGTGTTCTGAGGATCGTAGGTCAGGTAGAGAACAGCTGGGTGATAGCAATAAGAGACACTATTACAAATGCAGCCTGCTATGAGTGAGGTGACATGGACAACCTCCATGCCTCTCACTCCCAGCTGCAGCCCTCAAGTGAAGGTTTGAATAATGGATCCAGCAGTTTACAGATTCCACATCTGTTACATTCACTTCTACCACTAGGACTGTCTTACCTCAAGGCTTATAAAGTGTTAGCTTTCAGCTCAATCCCATCTGGAATGGGGATCTGGGTTCAGCACACTGGGTTTGCTCCCCATATGTGCACATACACATGTATGCATAGAGACACACAATATACTAATATAGTGTGTATAAGTATATATGAGTCCATATGTGTATTTGCTTAAATACAAATACATGTACACATTATATATGTATATACATATTTATATAAAAAAATCATTAAGTACCTGTGACGTGCCCAGAACTGTGCTAGATAAGAGGATACAAAAATAATAATATAATTCCATAATATAGTATAATATAATTAATATGACATGACATAATATGATATGATATGATATAATTCCTATTTACAAGAAGCTTACATTCTTATAGGGAAGAAAAACTGCATATATAAGCATTTACAGAATAAGTATATAGATATATGTGTGTATGTGTGCATTATATATAAATATGTATGGATGATATAAATATACACCATGGACTATATCGCAATTATGAATGATATCATTTTGCTATCTATTTACCTATCATCTATCTATTTATCTATCTATATCTTTTCAAATAGGTAGTAACAGACTTGAAACTAACACTTGATGGATAATCCACAAACAATCTATATTATTGCCCACTGCCATTCAACTGCCTTCTCACCTGGAAGTTTCCTCATTCTTGTGGACATTCTCATTCTTAATATTCCTCTATTTCTTTAGCCTCCTTCTTTCTCCCTTTGGTGAATTCCTTCTGGAACTTTGACTTAGAGGAAGGGACCAGGACTAGGTCAGCCATCTTTTATGGCATTGTAAATTGTAATATTATGTCATATAAGCTGATGTGATACATAAGCAGCATGGAGAAAAGACAGAATTTGGGGGATATATATATATATATACATATTATATATACATATATAATGTCATATATACATATTATATATAAAATATTATATATACATATATACAATATTATATTATATACATATATACAATATATATACATATATACAATATTATATATTATATTATATATGCAATATTATATATTATATTATATATATATATACATGCCCATTTTCAGAAATTTTTAGATCTTAGTTGACTTGTAGTTGTTTTGGGGTGGGGGAAGGGTGGTCTTTGGCAACTGTAGTAGATTTCAAATAAACATATATTCAGAAGATGTTTGAACCTGATTAGGAAGGGGTCCTGTCAGATGGGGTCATAGAAGGGTGGAAAAAACCAGGAATCAAAGGAGGGAGCTGAGGGGATCATAAGATCAAACAGATTCACTCCTCTTCAAACTGGCATAGGTGCAATCCTACTCAAAGACAAGGAGTAGGCCAGATGACATTAGAAAATTCCAGGAATTCCCTTGATTATTTGTTATGGATTTGGGGGGGTTATGTCAAAGAAATAGGCATCCCTATCCCATAGCAGGTCTCCATAGGTCTGGATGATGTGACAGTGTCCAGGTGAATCTCTCTGTTTCTGTTATACACAGAAAAGCTTAAGTACAAGTGCTCCTGCCTTCAACTTGAGGGCTCTCATTGTAAATAGATGGAAGCTTTTCAAATAGGAAGTAACAGACTTGAAATCAGCATCTGATGTATAATCAATAAGCAATCTATATTAAGTGCCCACCATGATTCAGCTGCCTTCTCACCGGGGAGTTCCCTCATTCTCTCTCACTCTAATATTCCTCTGCTTCTTCAGCCTCCTTCTTGCTTCCTTTGATGGGTTCCTTCTGGAACTTCAGCTTAGAGGAAGGGACCAGGACCAGGTCGGCCATCTTTCATTTCTCTCCTAGCTCTGCTTCTGATTCTTTGGACTTTGCCACCTCTGAGTCCCCACCAGACAACTCAGCCTTCCTCATCCCCTGCTTCAGCTCCTTTTTACCCTGTCTTCCTTCATTAGATTTTGCTTGTATGTGTTTTCTTAGTTAACACAGTCCGTGGCACATAAGTGATTACTAAATGTTTGCTGAGTAATCATGTGCAAGGCACTAAGCTAGGCTCTTAACACAATGGTTAAAAACAAGCAGTGCCTGACTACTAGGAGCCTATATTCAACTGAAAGAGACATAATTACTCACAGATAAGTAAGTACTAGGTCATTTACTTATACCATCTTGCCATTTATATTGCAGATGTATCACATATAAGATCCCTTCCCTTCCCCTGCCATTGTCTCCCTCTTGTCTAAAATAATTATTAAATCCCTTCTACTATTGCTCTAGAACAGGGGTGAGGAACCTGTGGCCTCAAGGCCACATGTAGCCCTGTAGGTCCTCCTTCGACTAAATCCAAGCTTCACAGAACAAATCCCCTTAATTGAAGGATTTAAAACTTGGACTCAGTCAAAAGGCCGGCACCCAAGGACCTAGAAAGTCACATGTGGCCTTGAGGCCACAGGTTCCCCGCCCCTGCTTTAGAAAGAGAATGCTAATCAACTGCTCCATTAATCCTTCCTGTGACCCCCCAGACCAAAGCTCCCATCCCTGGCTACCCCTTCCCTGAGTGTTGGCTTTCCCAATGGAAGGTGGGCTTCTTGAGTGCAGGCATTTTTGTATTTGTTTCCCCTGAATAGTGCCTGGAACATATTAATAAATTCTTGTTCACTCAATCAATTATTATAGTGATGTCTGTTTTTTCTATGACCCTACCAGCATGGAGTTTTATACTTTCTTTCTCATTTTAATGGAAATAAAGTAGTATCTCAAAACTATTTTGATTTGCATTTCATTTATTCATTTTTGGTGGGAAAAAGTCAAGTCATAAACATTTATTAAGCTTTGTTATGTTCCAATACTATATAAAGCCCTGCCAATACAAATACAGGCAAAAAGGAACACTGCTTTTGCCCTCAGGGAGCTTACATTTTAATGGCAGGAAGACAATACATAAACGCAAGATGAAGAATAAGGACCTGCAGAGACACAATAGTGGTAGATGGGAGAATGAAAAATGGCTGGTTTGGACCCTCCCTCAAAATGGAGTTTCTAGGAAGTGCTAACATATGGGAGTATATGAAATGTTTCATGAGGTGGTAGCTTAGTTTAGCCTTGACAGAAGACAAATATTAGGAGGTGGAAACAAGAAAGATAGGGCGATATAAATGATTCCAAGCTTGGATAGCCTGTGAGAATATGGAGTTGGGATACAACTAGATTGGCTGAAAGGTAGCATTATAGGGAGGCAGCATGGGACAATGGACAAATGACTGGAGTGAGGGAACCTGGGTTCAAGTCATACTTCTGATACTTTACTATCTGTGTGACCTTGGGCAACTCACTTAAGTTTTCTAAGTTTCATTTTCCTCATCTGTATAATGAGGGGATTGGACTAGCTAGTCTCTTCCATTTTTAAATCCAAAATGAGGAAGAGATGCCAAATTAAATCAGACTAGAAAGGTAGCTTAGAGACCACATGATGGAGGGCTTTAGATGCCTAAGTAGGTCCTTTTTTCTTTCTAGAGAAAGGGAAAAAGATAGCAGTGTGGAACCGGGGAAGGTTTCTAGTCCAGCCTAGGGGTTCTGCCTTTAAAACATGGCTTCTTAAGCCTTCTTTGTCCCATGGACCCCTTTGGCAGCCTGGTAAAGCCATTTTCAGAAGAATGTTGGTAAATGCATAAAATAAAATACATAGGATTACAAAAGAAACCAATTACATTGAAAAACTTGGCAACTAAAAAATAAGTTCATGGTCCCCAGGTTAAGAATCGCCCCTTGCTCTAGAGTGTGTGATTTGGAACAAGTTATTTTGCCTTTCTAGGCCTCATCTTCTTTACCAGTAAATTAAGAGAGGTTGGAATAGATCTTTGGTGTCAAATTCAAATACTAATGATCCACTAAACTGTACA
This sequence comes from Gymnobelideus leadbeateri, assembly GCA_011680675.1. Lineage (NCBI taxonomy): Eukaryota > Metazoa > Chordata > Mammalia > Diprotodontia > Petauridae > Gymnobelideus > Gymnobelideus leadbeateri. The sequence continues at coordinate 162,023 of WOXC01000772.1, forward strand.
TAAGGATTCACATGGACTGCATATTGACTTAGTTTTAAAATGTAATGTTATCTATGTTTTATTGTGTTTTTATTTATTTTGTTAGATATTCCCCAATTACATTTTAATCTGCACTCTGGAATGTTGTGGGCCTCATATGGCCATGTGTTGGATACCTCTGAAATAGTTGATTGGTAAGGCACCTTCTTTTTTTAATTAAAAAGGTCATGAAACCTTTAACTGCAGTGAGAGTAGTAGAAGGGAGCTGGACTCCATACCCTTCCTTTGTCTTCTCTCTCCTTTTCCTATTGTGGAAATGTCAGTGGAGAAACTGATGAGAAATAATCCTGATTTGTTATAGTTTTATTGTTGTGGGGGTGGGTGGGAGGGGTGAGGTTCTCCCTAGGAGAGAGAGAGAGAATGTCTTTGAGCAGTTGATAATAGGTGAGGGAACTGAAAGCCAGAATCTACAAAGTCCTGGTTGAAAGGCACAATGTGCCAAAGTATACAAAGGCAGGGAGGATATTCAGCAAGAGAAATATGGACAGGCTGATTGTGCAGTACATGTGCAATGCTGATTGATTAGGGATGCTGAATGATAGGCCAGGAGGCAGCTATGGAGTTATGGATTTATAAATAGATGACCAAGAAGATGGATGATTGTTATTCTATAATCTGACATTATCAAGACACTATGAGCTCGCCGACCCTGGACTTTACCCTCCCCAGAGCAGGCACAGGAGTGGGAGAATTAACACTTGCAGAGGAGCTGGAATGAAATTTAAGTTCCAGAGCAAAATAGATGATTTTCATTGAAGTCACACATACAGAAATCTAATTTCCTTACCTTGGAAATGCATTAAAAATAAGAGACATGGTATTTGTTAAGAGCCTATGAAGCTGAAGGAAAATTGGAACAGAATCCTGACTGCCACCAGTGAGGGAGGGGGATTGTCACCCAGGATGGTGTGAGTAGAATTCAGCATGATTGAGGAAGATTGGAAGGCATGGAATATGCATCTATCTCAGCACAGATGTATTAAGTGCCTACTATGTGCTCAATATTGTGTGAGGCAATGGGGATGCAAATACAAAAAAGTGAAGCAATCCCTATTCTCAGTGATCTTTAATTTCAGTACCTGGGAACTGTAGAACAGGTATAGATCAGAGAAAGATGCTGTGCTGAATGGAGGCAAGGCAGAAGAAGAACAAGGGGCCATGAGAGAGAGAAAGCCAAGTGTAAGGAAATGATACCATAGTTTTCAAAATTGAGGCAAGGTACTGAGACATATAGCTGTGAGATATTACCCCTGTTTTTCTATATGCATAAGCCATTCATTGGTATCTGTCTTCAGAATTGGAGGTGGGGGGGAGGAGGACAATAACATATTCAGAGAGAAGTAAACACAAAATACATATAAATATTGTAAGTTATAGGGGGGCAGTATGAGCCTCCTGTAGGTGGTGGTGTGTCGACTGAGCCTTGAAGAAAACTAGGGTCCCTTAGAGAAAAAGAGAGGTTCAGAGGGAGTGAATTCCAGGTTTATAGGGACTGCCTATTCAGAGGCACAGAGAAAGGAGATAGAATATTGTGTATAGTGAATGTATCCTGTATAGTCAGGATATTGTCAGTCTAGACTAATTTGACTAGAACATTGAGTGTTCCATAGATAAAGAGAGAATTGTGTTTAGAACCATTTGACAGATAAGGGAATTGAGGCTCAGGGAAATGAAGGGACTTAACCACAGCAACACTGTGTGACAGAAATCATGTTTTTGGAACCCAGGATTTAGCACAATGCTTGACACACAGATAGCACTTTTCAAATACTAGTAAATAGATAGGTAGGTGGATGGATGGATGGATAGATAGATGGATTGATGGATAGAGATTGTTGTATAAAATAGAGAGGCATATAGATGGATAGAGATATCCATGAATAGATAGATATTGATAGATGAGTAGATAGATCAAATAGATTGATAATGGATGGATAAATAGATGGATTAATAAGTGGAAGGACAGAGCTAAATGAAGAAATAGCTTCATAGGAAGGTAGATAGAATATGGATGAATATAAGTGGATAGAGATAAATAGAAAGGTAGGCGGGTAGATAGATGATAGATAGATTGATAGATAGGTGGAAGGATAGATTGGATGGATATATAGATGATGGATGGGTAGAGATACATTGTATAAATAGGTAGATAGTAGATAGAGATGGAGAGAGATTGAGAAAGATATAAATAGAAAGGTAGTAGATAGATGAATGGACAGATAGATCAGATTGGTAGATCAATAGATAATGGGTAGATAAATGGATAGATGAATAAATGAATGGATAGATAGATGTATGGATAGAGATAGATGATAAATAGATGGGTGAGTAGATAGAAGATGGATGGATAGAGATAGATGGATAGATAGAGATAGAGAGATAGATACAGATAGATGCATAAATAAAAAGGTAAATAAATGAATGGATAGATGGGATGAATAGATAGATGATAGATGGCTAAATTAATGGATGAATAAATTTATAAATGGATAGACAGATGGATAGATGAGTGGATAGAAATATGGATGAATAGAGATAGGTGGAAAATAGGTAGGTAGAGAGATGGGCAGGTAGATGGAAGAATAAAGATATATGGATAAATAGAAAGGTAGATAGATGGATAGGTAGACAGAGAGATAGATAATGGATGGATAAGTGGATGGATGAATAAATGGATGAATGGATAGATGGATAGCAATAAATGGATGGAGGTAGAGAGATAGATAATGGATAAATAGGTAGATAATAGATGGATAAATGGATTGTTGTGTGAATGAATAAATTGATGAATGTTTAGATAATAGATGGATGATAGCTGGATAAATAGATGGATGGATGGACAAATGTATTAGTGAATGGATGGTTACATAGATATAGATGAATAGATATGAAGTTCAATGATTTTTCCATTGCAGCATCCTGGGTCTCACCTTCTCTTTCCCCCAGCAATCTAATCTTTATCAGTTCATTGCTCATTCCCAAAATACAACAGATTGAAATAGAAATCACTTTATTTTGCTCCTTGGCAGCACTAAAATGTTTTAGTGAGTGAGTAGAAAGTAATGGCTTACTAAAACAAAGATCTTAGTATTGTCTATTGACTGCACATGGTGGGCACTCAATGTTGAGTGATCTTGATGACCTCCCCTCTCACTTTCTGTCTAAAGAACTTATGAAAACGAGTCAAGTTTCTGTACTAAGAGTTTGTCAGAATCGACTTACCTACCATTTCCCTACCCTAACACATTGGTACTAGGCCTTCTTTTCCCATTCTATATCCACAGAGTTCACTCAGAGTTAAAGAGGAATTCAGATTTCTTCTTCTTCTTCTTCTTCTTCTTCTTCTTCTTCTTCTTCTTCTTCTTCTTCTTCTTCTTCTTCTTCTTCTTCTTCTTCTTCTTCTTCTTCTCCTTCTCCTTCTCCTTCTCCTTCTTCTTCTTTTTCTTTTTCTTCTTCTCCTTCTCCTTCTCCTTCTTCTTCTTCTTCTTCATCATCATCATCATCATCATCATCACCATCACTAGCCTTTATATAGCACTATTTTCGAGGCACTGTACTAGATGCTTTATAATTATTGTCTCATTTGATCCTTACAATAGTCTTGTGAATTAAGTGCTCTTTATTATCCTCATTTTATAGTTGAAAAAACCAAAGCAAACAGAGGTGAAGTGACTTGCCCAGGGTCATATAGCTAGTAAATATCTAAAGCTGGATTTTAATTCAGATCTTCCTTTACTCCAGAACCAGCATTCTATCTGCTGAACCACTTAGCCACTCATCTAGTCCAGTGATTCTCAATATTTGGGCTGAGACCCTTTCAGGGAGTCCACAAAGTCAAAGATACTTTCCTAAAAATATTAAGACATTATTTGCTTATTAAAATACCCCTTTTTTCCAACAACATTGTTATGTGAAACTGTATTTTCTTCATATAGTTTAATCAAAACAACATATTACAACAAATTGAATGCAGAAGCAGATTCAATAATCCTGTTGTCTTTTATTAAGCCAGATATTCAAGAGTTTTTCAAAAATATGTAAAACAATGCTACTCTTCTCACTAATTATTTTTGCATTGGAAAATAGTTGTTTTTCAAAAATGTGTTATTTTTGTCAACATGGATTAGGTTTATTATTGTTATTCTAGAATGGATAAATAAATATTTTAGAATAAATATTAGTTTCAGTTCCTAAATTCTAATACAGTAAGCATCAACAGATATAACACATGTAAACAAAAGCTCTTTGGGGCCCTAAATAATTCTTGAGGGGTTCTGAAACCAAAAAGTTAGAGAACTGCTAGTCTATTTCAACCTCTATGTATTGTGGTATCTCCTCTACAACATATCCAACAAGAGATCATCCAATCTTTACTTCATAATCAACAACCTCCCAAGGTAGCTGTTCCAGTTTTTTTTTTCTTTTTGGAGGGCAATTGGGGTTAAGTGACTTGCCCAAGGTCACACAGATAGTTTTTGTGTTAAGTGTCTGAGGCCGGATTCCAACCCTCCTGACTCCAGGGCCAGTGCTCTATTCACTGCACTACCCCGCCTCCCCTGTTCCAGTTTTAAATAGCTCTAATTTGTTGTTCCTTGTTCAATTTTTCACTTATATGCTTCATACACTTCATGACCCCATTTGCAGTTTTCTTGGCAAAGATACTGGAGTGTTTTACATTTCCTTCTCCTGTTCATTTTACAGAAGAGGAAATTAAGGCAAATAGGATCAAGTGATTTTGCCCAGGTTTTAGTAAGTGCCTGTGGTCAGATTTGAACTTAGGAAGATGAGTCTTCCTGCCTCCAGGCCTAGCACTCTACTGTGCCACCTCACTATAGACACATGCATACACTATATATACACACAGACACACACACACACACACACACATATATATATGTATATAGGTTTTTTGCATGTATATGTGTGTATGTGTATATGTGTATAATTTGATCCTTAAAACAATGCTAGGAAGTAGGTACTGTCATCATTCCCATTTTATGAATAAAGAAGCTAAGGCTAAAAGAAATAAAATGACTTGCCCAGGACTACACAAATAGTATGTGTCTAAGCCAGGATTTGAACTCAGAACATTTGAACTCAGAACTTCCTGACTCCAGGTCCATTATTCTATCCCTGTGAAAGTTAGTAGTTTCTAGATGATGGCTGTAAAGGAATTTGTGAATATTAAGACTTAATATAAATGTACCATAAGTTATATTTTTCTTAATTTTAATTTATGACTGGCAGTCACACAGTCTGTGTAGAGTCCTAAATAATTTAAATCAGCCGCATATATATTAATGTATATATGCAGTACACATGTTATATATGTATATGTACACACCCACAAAACACATTATTTATGTACATATATGAATATATGGATATATGCACATATACATATATGTACATATACAGATACACACATGCACATATTGACATGGGAAATTTTTTGATGTGTATTTATGTATGTGCATGTATATGCATATGTGTGTATATACATTTATTTATTTATACACAGCATCAAAAAGTTCCCAGGTCAATCTCATGATAGGGAGAGGAGGAGGAAAATGAAGAGAAAACAGAAATAGATGAAAAACAAATGTCTACATTTTAATGCTGACAATAATTCCCACCTTTTAGAAAGAATCCTAGCTTATGCCATCTTGGTTTCCTGGGTAGCTCATTATCTGGACTAGGAATTTTAGGCATCTATGACCTATTGATATTTTCAAGGATGACAAAATTATCCAAGATCATAGGATTTAGACTTGGAAGTGACTTTAGAGATAATTTCTCCAGGAATTCTTAATCTTTTTTACATCATGGACTACTTTGACAGTCTAGTGATGCCTATGGGCAGACCCCTTCTTAGAATAGTGTTTCTAAATGCATAAAATAAAATGCAGAGGATTACAAAGGAAACCAATTATATTTAAATACAGTTAACAAGATAAATATTTTTCTAAGTTCATGGATCCCAGGTTAATAACCCCTGATCGAATCCAACTTCCTCATTCTACAAACAAGGAAAGTGAGTTCCAGAGAGAGGAAGTGATGGAGATATTAAGGATCAGGCCTGTTATTCAAATCTAATTCCTTCTTCTATTCACCTCTTAGGAAATTAATTTGGACTTTTAAAAACAGATAATGTTTGTACAGGGCTTTGAGTGACTTTAACAAAGGAGTAGATGGAAATAACTAGTTTTCTATTGTGTTGTTAAATGCTGCCAGGTCAGGAGATTCTGTAATAGCCTTGTTAAGTCATTCAAGTGTTTAAGCTAATACCAGTTAGACTGCTTGCTCTTTAGCAGGACACCCCTACATTTGCATCCAATGACATACATATCGTAGGCATACATACTCTTGTTGCTTGACTGACCTAAATCTCTCCTACTACAACTCAAGCCAATTCCCATGTGTTCTTTCTTTTGAAATGGAAGAATAGTTCTTCCTTATTCTCTTTGTACTCTATATGCTTGTTATTTTTGTATTGCTACACTTCAGTGATCTGTATTTCCTCGATCTTGGCATTCCCTCAACCGATGCAGATGGAAAAAAAAAAAACAACCCAAAAGCACAAAAAGCCTCCCTGGACTATCTTTGTGAACTGTAGTATCAGGGAAAAATCATTAAAAGAGTGACCAGTCTTTTGGCAGTGGACATCTCTTTATTTAGTCAGGTTGGTCCTTGGATGACAAATGCCTGTCTAGCCCCAGCATCACATTCAATGATTTTCCAGTTTGTTTAGACTTGCCAGGACTTTTGTTTCATTGGCATAATGAGAGAACACAAGTTTTGCCTTCATTCCAGGATGAAGCATTAGATAAGTCAAGTCAAATCTAGTCAAGAATCATTTATTAAACCTGTTAAATGTTCCAAGCACTGTGCTAAGCAGTGGATATACAAATATAAGCAAAAAAGAAAGTTTCTGATTTCAAGACATTCATATTCTAGTAGGGAAAGAAAATAGATAAAAGGGAGAGGAGTGAGAGGAGAAGGCACCAACATTGGGCCATGATGGCAAAGTCCAGACAGTCAGAAGAGCTGGGGGAGAAATAAATGAAAAATGACCTTGAGATTTCCTCAGGATGGAAGTTGCAAGAGGAACTTGCCAATAGAAAGAGGAGGCCACAGGGATAGTGGAATCTTTCAGGATAAAAAGGTACCTAAAATATGATGGTGAAGACTGAAGATTCAGGAGGGGTGCTTGGAGAGGAGAAGGACTTTAGAGAAATAACAGGTGGTCATTATATCTTTTTACTGATTGGAGAGTGACTATATTCCTTCTTTTGACCTAGATTGATGAAGGAAGTAAACATATCCAGGTTTTTCTTGAGGCATATCTGTTCCTGGATTCTACATTAAAAGGGATCATGGATAGTAGAAGGAGCACCAGATCTTTAATAAGAATTCTTGGGTTCAGATTCAGATCCTGCCACATGCTACTTGTGTGGCCTTGAACAATTTGCCTAAACTTTCCAGGCTGGAGTCTCCCCCTTTGAAAACTGAGATCTTTTGGACTAGAATATCTTAAATATTCTTCCTAGTTCTAATCCTGTAATTTTACCTAGATAGTTAGGAGAAAAATGGGAGCCTCGTGTTTTCTTATTCCCATTTCCTTTCCTTTCACCCTTTCCATGGACTTTAAAGAAATGGTAGGGGAGAGAGCCTAGAACCTGGAGGCAGAAAGACCAGGGTTCAAGTTCTAACTTCTACTGCTGTCTACCTATGTCACATTGGGCAAATTCCTTAACTCTTTCAAATCTTAGTTTTTTCTTCAGTAAAATGGGTGTATTATACTTCAGCTACCTACTTCACAGGATTATTGTCTGGAAAGTGCTTTGTAAACTTTAAAGCGTAATGTATGCTATTACTTTCATTACCTACTCTATTACTGCCATTGTTGTCCCTTTCCTTAAATCCAGCTGGGCACAAATTCCCTTTCTATAAATAAATTCTAATACTTCAAGAAAATCCCTTCAAAACCTTAGATTTCCTACTCTTTTGTTCTCCCCCTTCCCAGATATTTCTAATCCTGCTGCCCTTCCCTCAGGCTGGGAAGTTTCCTGTTCTTCTGGTCCCCCCCCTCCCCTGACCCTTGCCCCAAATGCCAGGAAAGTTGAACTCAGGGTCTTGATCTCTACCACCAGAGCTCCCCAGAGTCAGACCCTGGCAAGAGCAGTGTGATTAATGAATCCAGGGCTACCTATGGTCTACAAGGGAGGTGTGGAAGCACTTAGTGGGAAGTATTAAGTTAGGAACGAGGAGAACTGGATCCTTATTCTCTCAATAGCAATTGATTCTCTGTATGAGCTCGGGCAAGCCAAACACACTCCTTTGGCTTGTACTTAACTGTAGCTGTTTCCCCATCTGTAAATTGGGGTAGTCAATTTCCACCCATTTCTACTTTGTGCAGATACTATAGAAGTAATTAGGATCATAGATGAAAGTGAATTGAGACCATCCAAAGGGAGATACTCTATGAATCTAAGGCAATGTCATTAACTTTCTTTATTCACCCCACAGTCAATCATAATTTTAGCCTCTGAAGCTTCTTTTTTATCATTATAAAATCACATACACTCTTATTTTCTCCTCTCCTCCTCAAGATTTCCTCTGAGAGTAGCTTCTTTTTCTCACAGTACATGGTACATAGTAAGAAATTAATAATTGACCCCCCCTTTCATCCATCCATCTGTCTATCTACTTATCGATCCTTATATCTATCTATTGATCTCCATATCTATATCTCTAGCTCTATTTCTATCTCTATCATCTGTCTATTTATTCATATTTATCTAGTTATTTTTCCATCTAGTTACCTATTATCCATTTATCTGTGTTTCTGTCTAGATCTTCCTGTCATCTATCTGTTTTATTGATCTATCATCTGTCTGTTTTCTGTCTATCCATATCCATCCATCTACCAATCTCTCTCTCTGTCTCTGTCTCCCTGTCTCTCTCTGTCTTTCTGTCTGTCTGTTTCTGTCTGTCTCTCTCTTCTCTCTGTCTCTCTCTCTCTGTCTCTCCCTATCTCTCTCTGTCTCTGTCTCTGTCTCTCTCTGTCTTCACTTGGCAGCTGCTACACTGGTCAGCTCTCTTGAAATTTCAGGCTTGAGGGGAAGGATTCCAGGGGGAGAAAATTAAAGAAGCAGACAGACACTTTCTGTAAAGCAGGAAAATTGGCAAAATGGCTTATTAAATCTAATGGAGCACTCCCTGATCTAAAACAGCACTTGTGAAATTGCTCTAGTAATACAGCCAATTCTTGTAACCGCACTATCATGCAGGTCTCAAGGCCAGTGTTTCTGCAGAGAGTCTCTAGGCCTGGAAATCAGGCCAACTGCGAGGCCTGAGAAAGAAACACATTGGGATCAGCTCAGAATTTTCCTTAGGAAGGAAATTCTGCTTCTAGATAAAAGCACTTAGCTTGTTCTTCTTCACAATGCTGCTAGAGGCAGCAACTGGAAAATGAGGTTATTTGAGACATTAAATTTCAATTCAGTGGATGTGAACTTGAACCCACATCCACTGACTTGAAATTTAATCTGTGAGCCCCATGTTGAGAATCCCTGGACAAGATCATTTTGGAAGCTCCTTCCAGCTTTAAATCTATGCTCCAATAAAGGATCATGGAACACTTTGGGGGAAGTGTTGGGAATTTGGGGAAATTTGGAATGGGGCAGCTCAGTGTATAGAATGCAATGGATAGACAGGGGCATAGAGACAGAAGACTCATCTTCTAGAGTTCAAATCTGGCCTCAGATACTTATTAGCTGTGTGATCTTGAGAAAGTCACTATACCTTGTTTGCCTCAATTTCCTCAGCTATAAAATGAGCTGGAAAAGGAAATGACAAACCACTCCAGTATCTTTGCCAAGAAAACCCCAAATAGGGTCACAAAGAGCCAGACATGGCAGAAAAGACTGAACTACAAAAAATTGAAATAGACTGATAGGCATTACAGATCTCTCTGTGAGACTGCTTTACTTTGGGGTCTTCCAATGGAAATAGTGTTTTTTTAATTGGTTTTGAAAGAAGCATCCTATGACATTGCCCTCATTTCACAGCCACTACCAACCTTGCCATCTTAGGGAGGGAGGGAAACTGAAGACTATTTTATAGAATTATAGACTTCCAGCACTTAAAAGGGTCTGGAATACCTAAGGGGATGGGATTTTATTTGGGAGGTGAGGAAGAATCCATTCCTAGGGGGCACCAAAGGCCAATTTCATTGGCTTCCCTAGTCTTTCCTGGAGAGGATTTTGATGGAGAGTCACAAGGAAGGTGTCTGGATGGCCAGAGACCATGAAAGTGGAGCCAGGAAGAGGGGCAATGAGGACACTGGAAAAGAAACAGGGAAGAAAGAAGGAGGGGAGTATGAGGGGCAGCACAGCAAAGATAAACTCTATTTCATTTACATTTTTATCAAGCACTGGCTCTGCTCCTGAAACTACTATTTTATAACTCTGCTTTTTTCCCAGAGTCTGACATTCCCAGATAGAGAGCAGAAGAGACATCCAGGCCAAGTACTAATAGATGGTCAAATAGTCACATTTCATATAGTGACTATAAATTGCAATTAATTTATTAGGTAGTGAATTCTAATTAAAATTGGATCTGGCTAATTTTCAAGTGACAGAGAAAGCATTGCCTGTACTTAATGCAGCTAGAAAAGCACCCAAGGGAAAGAAATCATAATGTATTTATGTATATTCATAAGTATGTGCATATAAATATATGTATACATATAAGTAAACATATATGCATATATATTTATATGTATATATCTCTTCATATGCATATATATGTGCCAATGTTATATATAATACACATAAACAGACATAAAGATGTTATATGTAATGTATATGTTATACATAGGTTACATGTATAACACATGCATATTATATATAAATATGTATGTGTGTATATATATATATACACAATACACATATATACATGCACACACAGACACACACACAGACACACACAGACACACACACATATATATATATACCATCTGGGTAGGTCTATGATTCCATCATGGGTAATCCATATGTATGAATTCCTGACCCATGTGATGTAGAAATTTCCACATTGCTGAAGATAAATAAATTGTGTGTAATTTATAGTTTTAGAGAAATTCCACATACTGAGAGGCGAAGAGACTCAAGTAGCATTACATAGTTATTATACCTCAAAAGTAGGAGTTAATTCTAGTCTTTTTGACTTCAGACCTGGCTTTTTTTCCACTATTACACTGACTTATGCATGCATGCATGTATAGGCATGTATGTATACATATATGCATGTAGGTATATGTATATATTCCCAGATGTATGTGTATGTGCATGCCACAGGTATATTAACGAAGGAATATGGATGGTTTCATGACCCTAATATAGAACAGGCATCCTTAGGCTAGGATCCATGGGGTCTATGAATAAATTTCAAGGAGTCTATCAACTTGGATGAAGAGAAAAAATATCACATCCTCTTTATACAAATCTCAAAGTGAAATGTGTTACTTTCTTCAGTTATGAAAGTAGACAATAAGTGTACTTTTGCAAATGGATCCATAGACTTCACCAAACTGCCAAAGAAGTCCATGATACAAAAGTGTTGAGTCCCTGCTCTAGAGTCATGGATGGACATCTAAGTCAATCCACTTTAAGACATTTATTTTGCAAATGAGAAAACAGCTCCTGAGCATTAAAGTAATTTGCAAAAGGTTATCTGACTAGTTAGTGGACAATTTGAGGCTAGAACCCAAATCTCCTAGATCCCAAGACCAGTGCTCTTTTTTGTCAACCTGTGTCTAACACAAGTAAAAACCAAAAAGGATAGAAGTGGAATGGTGTCTGTCCTGCCCTCCCAATGCCCGAAGGCCTGATTTTTATATTTCATCCTGTTCTGGTTCTCTTGTACCCTTAATGAGATTTGGGGGTATCCAACAGTCTCTCTGCCATTGGCTCAGCCCTCACTGATGGTGCACCTCAGTTCCATTTAACCACTTAAGAGTTGGGTTAGCTTTTACAAAGAAATATATCTAGAGGCATAATCCCCCTTTGTGAGAAAACATGTGTGTGCTCACACACGCACATGCGCGTGCGCGCACACACACACACACACACACACACACACACACACACACACACCACATGAGTCTCTGTGGAGGGAAAGGGAACTAGATTTTCAGTTTAGTTCTCTTCCTATACAGCAAAGTCCTACCAAGTTCCAGAGGCCCTTTGGGCTATAGCTTATTAGGACTTTCCCAGTGGGGCTAGATGCAACATCAGGCCTGAAATCCTGACTCCAAGGTCTACATGACTTGATTCTTGTCTTGGGATTCCACTGCCAGAACCTAGAACTGAAAAATACAAATAAAATGGCCCAGAACAAAACCCCAAGCCCATTTCTTGAAGCCACAAGGAGTACAAGAAGAGGGAGAGGTGGTCCAGCCCCCCGTCCAGTTCAATTTATGGTTCCTTTATTGGGATGAGCAGGACCTTCACCTTCTCTGATTGCAGTTCAAATCAGAGTCAGGCTGTCCCTGCCTAGTATATTGAAGATGTAACCTACTCTGGCTAAAAGAAATAAGATGTTTTCAACCATATAGTAGGGGAATGCAGGATCCCATCTTCCAGAATTAGGATGCCTGCCTCCATGTTAACTAATTGGGGAGCATGCAGCAAAACCCCTATTATAGAAGTAATACAGCTGCAGTTGCATTGCCCAACACCTTTCCTTCCTACCCCCCTACCTCCTAAGTCATTAATTAGTCAATAGGACTAGACATTCATACAAGAGACTTCAATGAATAATATATACAGTTCTATTTAGGGGGTAACTTGTGGATAAATATGCACGAAGTTCACCATCCAGAAAGAATTCTAATTAGAAATGCAAATGGCCATGGTAGAAGCAAAAATGCATTATATGACTGAGAACTTTTACTAGAATCTATGATAATGATATCTCTAGGCCTTTTATTAATGTGGAAGAATAGAGTATTTTTATATTTTAAGTGACAAAAATAGAAAAATATTTACTCTTTCATGAACAAGTTTTCCTCCTCTGTAATTCTTTATTTATATAGAAGTGTGGTATGTATAAAGAGCTGTCAGGAGGCCTGAATTTGTGGGATAAAGCCATTCATTTATCAGATTCTCTTCAAGTGAAATTATATCCTATATGGATGTGATGGCAGGAGAATAGAGAACCCCAAAAGATAGCATCATGAATCTTATTTCCATTGTTCCTGACATTCTTATTTGCCCTCAGCCTGATTTCTCTTTGTTCTTCGAACCTTTGCAAATATTAATTGATGAGGCTGAGATGAAGAGAAAGAAAGGCATTGTTTTTGGTGCAGGGGATAGAAAGCCCAAAGTGAAACAGTCCCTGACCATAACCTGCACTCTGTTGCAGAGAGGCAAAATGTACATAGGTATATACAAAATCTGTACAAGATACTTGGGGTACCTTAGTGCACAGAGTGCCAGGACTAGAATCAGGAAGACTTGAGTTCAAATGTAGGCTTAGACATTTACTAGCTATGTTACCCTGGACAAGTCACTTACCCCTGTTTACCTTAATTTCCTCATTTATAAAATATTGGGTAGGAGACCTGAGTTCAAATTATATCTCTACTGCTTAGGTCCTTTATAAATCTGAAGTTCTATGATTTTATTATAACGTACAGCAACAAGACAATTCAGAGGACCCTCCCTTCCAGAAAATGTGAAAGGAGGAAGGGGCAGAGAAAAAAAAGTGACAGTTTAAAAAAAGGTCAGCAGAAGGAAAAGCCAAGCAAATTAGAGCAAGGAACCTTTGCCAATGTCATCTGGGAAAACTGAAGGTGATAAACTATCATTCTGAATATCAGCTTTAGCAAGAAAGAGAAGGGAATGGCCAGAGGGCAGGTAGAAATGGGGTTTTCTAAAGTTATATTTTCTTGCCCTGTTTCTTACAGAATATCCCAGTCCAGTGACCCTATTAAAGGCTCAAATATGCCAGTAAGTCCTCATGTTAATTGGAAAAACTCAAAGAACTGCTTGAACAGCAAAAATGCCCTTGAGAACTCAAGAACCCTTACAGTGCCAGTTGAACTATTAAATACCTCTCTGCCAGAGGCTCTCAGCCCCTGGCCCATGGATACTGAGTTTTCATGGGAAAGTCTTCCCCAGTAGGCCACATAACATTTCTATTTGCATTCTATACCACTTAAAGACTATCAGAATATAGGCTTCTTGAGGACCAAAAAGGCTATACATAAAAAATATACATTAGAAAATAAAATTTAAAAAGGAACGTTTTTGTAATTAGTTCATTCAATTTATTTAACACATCTATTAAGTATCTAAGCACATACAATATGCATATTATTCAGTTATTTCAGTTGTGTCCAACTCTGTGACTGCATTTTGCGGTTTTCTTTGCAAAGATACTGGAGTGGTTTGCCATTTCCTTTTCCAGTTAATTTTACAGATGAGGGACTGAGGCAAACAGGGTTAAATGACTTGCCCAGGATCACATAGGTAGTAAGTATCTGAGGCTAGATTTGAACTCAGGTCTTCCTGACTTCAAGTCTGGTTCTCTATCCACCACACTACCTACCTGCCCATAGTGTACAAAGTGCAAGGGAAAAATACATAGAAGAGCATGTGGACAAAGGCTAAGTGTGAGGGAAAATATATAGAAAAATTGAAAATCTCTGCCCTCAAAGATCTTTTAGTCTAGGATGAATAAATTGTTATGTAGCAAGTAAGGATCAGAAAATAATGGACAAATACTACATACACTTTGTATGAAATTCTGAAATGAGTTATAGAAAGCGTAGAAAAGGGAATTACATTTCTGCTTACAATCCAGAATTTTCATTGTTGTAAAAATATCATGTTTGTGTTCAGTCAGCATCAGTTATAATCATGCAATAATATATGTATTTAGAATCCAAATTCAGTAAAGGTGAAAATGTTTTCTACATGCAGATCACTTCTTATCAATTTGAATACTCACCTATGCCTTCAATCATATTTCAGCTATCAAATTTATGTTGATGACTTCTAAATCTATATCTCTTCCACTGACCTCTTCCACCAAACCTAACACCGGATAACCAATTGCCTTCAGAACATTTCCATCCAGATTTTCCATCACTATCAAAAACACAACATATTCAAAACCGAATTTATCATCTCCTCCCTCCCTTTTTTTTGTAAATTGTTTACTTTTTTTTTTTTTGGTCACTCACACTAAACTGTTGCCATCTCCTCCGTTTCTCTCAATTCTTTTATCTAATCTACCTCCAAAATTTGTCAATTTATCTGATGGTGATATATAGGATGTGTTGATGTGAAGAGAGACTAGAAGCAGGAAAATTTGTTTTTTGTGGTTGTTATGGAGAGATGAAGACATAGACTAGGGTTTAGGTAGTGAGAATAGAAAAGATAGAGCAAATGGAAGAGAAGTTTCTGGTTTTTTAAAAAATATATTTTTATAAACTTTGTTTTGGTGTGACCTAAAATTCCTCTAGTATCCTTTCTCCCCCCTCCCTCTGAAACCCATGTCCAGAGAGTTATTACACAGAAAAGAAAATCAGCAAAATGGACCAATACCTCAAAAAATAAAATCTGACAATATATGTAATGTTTCAATCTTTGATACCTCTACCCCCACTTCCACAGAGCATTAGGGGGAGGTGTCTTCTCTTTGGGTTCAAGGTTGTTCTTTGGAATTGTGCAACATTCATTTTCTCTTCTGTTGTGGTCATTGTGTTTTTCACTTCACAGTGTTGTAGTCATTGTGCATTTTTTTCTACTGATTTTTCTCTCTACTTTGAGTCATATTTATAATTTCTTACAACACAGAAATATGTAATTACATGCATGTGTGGCAATTTTTCTTAGCCATTCCCCAATTAATGGGTATCTACTTTATTTCCAGTTATTTGCTACCACAAAAAGAACTGCTATAAATATTTTGGTGCATATGTGGACTTTTATTTTTATCAGTGGAATTCCATATGCCTACTAATGGAATCTCCTGGATCAAAGTATGTGGATATTTTAGTCATTTTATTTCTATAATTCCAAATTGCTTTCCAGAGCAGTATACAAATCTAAGACTCCACAAAAATGCATTTATATGCCTATCTGTCCATAAATCCTCCAATGCTGAATCCCCCATCTTTTGTCAGTTTCCTGGGTGTGAAGTAAAACCTCAGAATTGTTTTGGTGTGCATTTCTCTTATTGATACTTATTTGGAATATCCTTTCATGTTAATAGTTTACAGTTCTTTTGAGAACTATTTGTTCATATCCTTTGGTCACTTAGCTTTTATGGAATGGCTTTTTGTCTTAAATATTTCTGTTAGTTGTTTGTATGTCTTGAATGTGAAATTCTTATCTGAGAAATTTGATATAAAGTTGTTTTTCCTTCATTTAGTAATTTCCCACCTTATACTATATACATTAATTTAGTTTGTGAGGAAGCTTCCTAATTTCACATAATCAGAATGATCTATTTTATCTAGTGATTGTTCTTCTCATTTGTATATATATATATATACATATATATATGATTTGATTTTAAGTATCCAAATCATGTATCAATTTTGAATTTATTGTGAAATATGATGTAAGATTTTGACATAAGCCTAATTTCTGCCAAACTGCTTTCTAGTTTTCCCAGTAGCTTTTTTTTAATCAAATAAGTAGTGCTTTCCTAAGTAATTTTTGTTTTGAGATTTAGTAAAATGTTGGGTTATTGAGTTCCATCATTTCTGATTTTTTCCAGTCTGATCTACCCCATTGATCTACTTTTCTATTTTTTAACCAATACCAGTTTTTAAATTATTTCTTCTTTATAGTGTAGTTTTAGGTCTGCAAATGTTATTCCCCTTGCATTACTACCTTTTTCATTATTTCTCCTGAAATTCTATTTTTTTTTCTCCAAATGAATTTTTTTATTATTTTATTTAGTTCTATAAAATGTCCCTTTGGTAGCTTGATTGTTTTAGTATTAAAACTGTAAATTAGCTTCAGTAGCATTGTAATTTTTGTTTTATTTGCATGACCCAGGCAACACTGGATATTACTTTAGCTACTTAAGTTGTTCTTTATTTTTTAATGAATACTTTGTAATTGAATCTATACAAGTGTTGAGTGTACAAGAGAACTTCCTGAGGAAGAATCTGTAAGACTTTCTGACTGATAACTATAGGGGAAGAAGGAGAGGGAAGAGTCAAGGTTGACTCCAAGTTTTCTAGACTAGGAAACTGGAATAATAGGAGTAATAAGTGGGAGAGGGGGAAATTAAACAGCAAAGGAGATGATGAATTCAACTTTTGACATGTAGAGTTTTATGTGATAGAAGATCATCTAAGTGGAGATATCCTGCTGATAGATGGAAAGACAGGGTCAGAATGCAAATGAGAGAAGTCAGGACCTCAGGCAGAGATCTGATAATCATTTGCATAAATATGATAGATCAAGTCCTTGAGAATGTCTGAGCTTTCATGGGAATGAGTGTAGGGAAAATATCACAGATCAGAGTCTCAGGTGTCACTCAGAATCAGTGGGCAAGAGGAGGCAGGAGATAAAAGAGAAACCACAGAAAGAGAAAAAAACATCCAAAACAATGAGAAAATGAAAGGAATGTGACACCAATGCAGAGAGCTATAATAAATAATATTAATGTTTAAATATGTAATATTCACAATGTATATATGGGCATATATGCATCTATCTATTTATCCATTCAGATCACAATCCTTCTGCTATGATGTTTTGTCAGATATTTAGATAATTGACTTTTTGATAAGCTCATAGTCTGATACAGTAGCTCTGAAATCAAAGGACATGGGTTTAGACATTTCCTCTGATACTTAGGATCCAGTTGATTTTGTGTGACTTCCTCTTCCTGGGTTTCAGTTTTCTTGACTATACAATGAGGCCTCAGATAAGGCTTCTGAGGTTCTTTCCAGTCCTAGATCTATTTGATATACAAGTCAGCTTAGTGTGGTACAACCTATATGGGATTGAGAATAAAAAAAAAAATGAGGCTCCAGAGGTAATTCAGCTCATGCTCCAGGTTCATACCTAATGACTGAGTTCATACCTTATGCCAGCTTCAGTAGAGAAGGTCATGATGGTCCATAAGAACTGAAGGCTTAAAGCTTCTTGGTGGAAAAATTCAAATATTGAACTTCTCATGTGATATCACCAAGAGCAAGTTTGAAACAGAGCTTACAGGGTGGCCAACTCTGCTTTCCCTGGAGATTTGCTGGAGGAGTTTTGAAATCCAGGGCATTCCATAGATCCTCCAGCATGGCCTAAACTTGCTCATGTAACCTCCAGTGGTAAACCCATGATTACGTGAGGAAATGATTTTATGTGGTCTTGAAACATCTCTCATTTACAGGAGAGTTGCTGGTCAGGACCTCTGCAGTTCATTCAGGGAATCTGAGTGAAAAATCAGTGTCCCCAAGGTTATATAAAGCCTTTGGAGAGGAAGATACCATTAATTATCTTAAATACCACGCACATGAAGTGACATGGAAAGAACATTATAACTGCTACCTTGATAAGCTTAGGCAAATTATTCTATTTCTCTGGATCTAGGTTTTATTTTGTTTTGTTTTTGCTGTAAGATAAAAGGGCTACACTAAATGATCTTTAAACCCCACCATCTCTAAATCTAAATGTAAATTTATGATCCCATGGTTCAAGTCCCAACTCCAATGTTTGCTTTGCAGAGTGACCTTAGACAAGTCCTTTTTATTTCTGAGCCTTGGGAGTCAAATAAGGATAAGTTCTCCCTGACTCACAGGGTTATTGTGAGAAAAGAGCTCTTTAGGTTGTCAGGTGCTACATAGATGGGATTTATAATCTCAATCACAAATAAATAAATAATTCTATGGTGCCCATTATGTGCCAGGCACTGTGCTAAGCTGATCACAAGTCGGATAGGGTCAGAGGGAGAGAACGCAGGAACCCCTTCATGCCATACTAAAGTGGCAAAGTGACTTCATTTTGTGAACCTCTATCTGGCAATAACATCCTCTTACCAGTGACCCTTGCCTGGGAAAAACAAACAAATAAACAAACAAGCAAACAAACAAAGAAACAAAAAACCAAAAAGATCAGGTTTGGGAGATGTTTTGGGGACAAGTTTTGAAAACCAAAAGCCAAAATCAGGCATCTGGGAAAGTGTTTCCAAGTGATGCTTTCTCAACTATTATTCTTATAACCATGTTAATAACTTATTTCCCAGGACATTTTCCTCTTTGGAACCTACAGCCATGGCTCACCATCAGTTGGATTGCCACCAATTATTTTTCAACACAACCTCAGGATGGATTAGCACGTCCCATTCTGCTTTTCTTAGTCCTGAATCATCTTTAAGGGCAAACTCTCAAGCGATGTCAACAATAGAGGAATCTCTAATTCACTGGGGCTTTGACTGCATGCATTCCAATGAAGCAAACATAGAAATGATTGAATTAAGCATCACTGTTTATTTACTTGCCTTTTTGTGGGCCAATCAATTTTTTTATATGCCATACATCCTGTCACAGCATTAAACTGCAACCAAAAACAGAGTAGGTGCCTTAAGATACTGCACTAAGAAATGCTGTCACTATTCAAATCCTTTTGAGATATTTTAATAACAGCATCTTTCATCCCTGGACACACAAGAAAGTTGATTTTTATCTCTCCCTGTGGAAAGCAGAATCAAAGGATCTTAGGGCTAAAATGGTATTATAAGATTTAGAGCAAGAAGGGACATTGGAAGATCATCTAGACAAACCTTCTCATTTTACAGATTAAGAAACTGAGGCCCTGAGAGGTTAAGGAAGGTCTAATGATTAGTGAATTACAGAATTGGAATTTAATCTTATAGACCTGTTAAGTCCATGCCCATTTCCCTGCCTTTAGGAAGGACACACCTAAGTAATCCTGAATAGAGAACTATCTGGCCTTTTAAAAGGAAGGCATAGAAAAAACAATAAATTCCACCACCTCTCTAAGAAGCTCTATGGTCCTTAAATTGTTGCTGATGACACCAAGTCAGGGTTGTAGAGGGAGAGAGGGGGAAGGAAGATCTGGTAAACTGGGACCATTCTTGTATTCCTAAATAAGAGTGAACATTTATATGGCGCTTACAGGTATGCACATTACTTTACGTGTGTTATCTTATGTGAGCCTCATAGTAAATCTGTAATGTAGATGCTATTATTATTCCCCATTTTACGGATGAGGAAACCAAGGCTGAGGGAGTTTAAGTGATTTGCCCAGGGTCACAAGCTAGCATGTATTTGAGGCAGGATTCAAACTCCATCCTTCTGACTCCCAAGTGCTCTATTTATTATTCTACCTAGCTTTCCCTGTTCCTAAAAAGTTTAGTTGCATATAGTCATCTATCTCTTCCATGTTTGCATGTTAAAGTAACTATAGCTCTTAGTCACTAATAATAAATGAAAGAACCTCCCGGGTTCCTTAGGATAGAGTCTGGGGCAATGACAGGTAAAATAGAAGCTAAACACATGAATGGCAAATGGGAATTCAAAATGTTTATAGTTTAGAAGGTAAAGTCCAAAAAGAAATTATACAGGTAGACTAGGAACAAAGACTGGGCTGAGACTAGGTGTAGAGTTGGGGTCATTCATTTAACAAGCATTTATTAGATGCCTACTGAATACTTGCATTTATTTTGTATATATTTTATATTTATTTATATGTGTACTACTCCCAACCCCTACTCTGACACCCTTAACTGTGAGCTTTTGAGATCAGGGACTATTTTATTTTTGCCTTTCTATCCTTAGTGCCTAGCACAGTAGCCTTCACACGATTTTTTTTTTGTCTTTATTAATTTGTTTACTTTTAGTTTACAAGATTCAGTTCCACAATTCCTTGAGTTTCAAATTTTTCCCCCTCCCTATCCTTCCCCCCCCCCATGATGGCATACAATCAGGTATAGGATCTGCAAAATACTTTCACATTAGACATTAGTCAAGTTATAAAAGACTGTATCAGATGGAATGAACAATGGGAAAGAGGAAATAAAACCAAACAAGAAAAAGAAAGAGAGCAGGTAATTTGCTTCAAAGCCTTCACATGATTGATACCTGATAAATGGTTGTTGATTGATCAATTGCAAAACATTTTACTGAGTATTGGAGATACAAAGACAAAATGGAAATGACTTCTGCCCTTAGAAGCTTAAATTCTACTGAAATCAGATTTAAACTATGGGAGGAAATCTCATGACAGAGTAGAAAGAACACTGGATCTGAGACTTAATAGACCTGAGTTTAAGTCCTCCCTTAGTCACCAGTTAACTGTGAGACCTTATTCAATTCATTTCACTTCTCTAGTTCTCAGATTTCTTGCCTGTGGCATGAAAGAGGGTTGAAATAGACAACATATTTATTAATTTCTGCTCTGACAGAATATGAGTCTGGGTTTTCTCAGGAAATTGTAAGGAGAACCATGAAATAGAAGTAGTGTGACCTCAGGTTCACAAAATGCCATGCAATCAGTCAATCAATATGCATTTATTGAGGTGTAAGTCTTTTCCAGGCATAGATTGAAGTATTATATGTGTCATTTAGGATAAATCATACATTTTCTATGGCTCTTATTTTCCCCATGTATGGAAAAAAATGAGAAGGCTGAACTAAATGGTCTTGGTAGTCCCTTCCAACTTTCAGTCTTTGCTATCATGCTCTTATATGGAACTCAAGACAGGTAAAGCACACCTTGAGCTTGATAAAGCTGAATTCCAAAG
The DNA here is from genome assembly GCA_011680675.1 of Gymnobelideus leadbeateri. NCBI lineage: Eukaryota > Metazoa > Chordata > Mammalia > Diprotodontia > Petauridae > Gymnobelideus > Gymnobelideus leadbeateri. The sequence continues at coordinate 183,860 of WOXC01000772.1, forward strand.
CGACTCTCTATTCCTCCAATTGCCTCCATGTACATAGTTCATTTCCTCATAATCTTCTCATAATGAAATGATTTATATTACACTTGAAAAGAATGGCCCAGAGTGTGTGATGTCAAAATGGATTACAACAAGGAATAGTGTAATGATTAAGACGGAGACCACATTTCTGATGCAATAGATGCAGAAAACTCAAGAGTTTTGTAAAACTGGGATCTTTCTGTGCCCTGGTAGAAGGAAGAAAGAGAAAATTTTTCTTTAAAAGGTCGAGAACTCAAAGGATCCCATTGTCATCTCAAATTTAGCATGTCCAAAATGGAAGTCATTTTCTTCTTGACTATCCTTCACACTTCCCTATGGCTACCACCATTCTTTCAGTTGCCTAGATCTCTTATCTAGTATTCATTATTCACTCTTCACTCCCACTCAACAACTCCCACCATACCTAATCAGTTGTCAGGTCTTCTTATTTCTACCCCTATAACATCTCTCTTATCTGTTGCCTCTACTCATTTGGCCATCACCCTAGTTTGCACCTCAACACCTCTCACCTATGTTATTACAACATTCTCCTGATCAGCTTCCTGCTTCTACATTTTCTATTTATGATCCATCTTTCAAAATTTGCCAAAAGAACTTTCCTAAAGTTCAAATCTGTCTTTCATCCCCCTCAAGACTCTTCAAAGCTCTTTACTTCCTTTTGGTTAACCTATATGCTCCCTAGTTCAATACTCAAAACCTTTTAATCCCTGGCCCCAGACTTCTTTGTAGGTGTATTTCACACTGTCCTCTTTCCTATAATCTATATTCAGGACAAGCCACTTCATTTGTTGTTTCTCTAACCTAGCATTCCTTCTCCCACTCCAATTCTTTGTATAGGCTGTTCCTTAAGCCTGGAATGCTCTTCCCCCTCATATCTGCCTCTTAGAATATTTTGCTTCCTTCAAAGATCAACTCAATGTTCATATTTTTTTAGTTTTCAACATTCTTTTGTATAATATTTTGAATTCTAAATTTTTCTTTCTCCCTCCCTTCTTCCTTTGCCCCTCCACAAGATGGAAAGCAATGTGATATACTTTATACATGTGCAATCTTGTTAAGCATGATTAGTCATGTTGTGAAAGAAAAAACAGAACAAAAGGGGAAAATAACACAATCTTCCACTCCACCCCTCCTCCAAAAAGTGGAAATGTTATGCTTTGATCTACATTCAGACTTCATCAATTTTCTGGATATGGATAACATTTTCCATCATGAGTCTTTTGGAATTCTTTTAGATTGCTGTATTGCTGAGGTAGAGCTATCAATATTCATATCTTAAAGGAACCATTTTCTGACTTGCCTCAGTTGATACTTCTTTCTCCCTCCCCAAATTATCTTGTGTTTATCTCTTTGCATATTGTACCCTCTCCTGACCCTCAGGAAAAATGCAAACCCCTTGAAGATGGGAATAATTTGAAAAATTGTTGTCTTTGTATTTTCCTGTGCCTTGCACTTGGTAGGAATTGAGAAAATATTCATAACCTTGAATGGTTTTAGCATTTTTGATAGTCTTATGCACCCTTATGCCTGGGAAACAGTGTTAATTTATCTTCTTTTTCCTCTTCTTTCTAAGAAAGACACCACCAACTTTCCTGAAAGTCTTGGTTTAGCTACTTTTTCTCTGATAATCTTGGCCAACTTGCTCCAGATTTCTTTGATTCTGGTGGAATTCAAACCTCCACATTGCAATGTCTATTTTGCACCACTAGAAAATGTAAAATCTTTCACATGGTCTGTCATGGTCTCTTGTCTTTCTAGTGCCTATATTCTAGTAATGCTCTAAGCCATTTTCAGTATTCATGTTCCAGATCACTAGACCAATAAGTGCCTTATCCTCTACCATTGCAGGCCAATTCTAAGGACATAATTTTGTAGACTGTACTGTGTTTGCTTTGGGTCCTATCTTCTCTCAAGACAGTTGAACTTCCTTTCCAATACCATGTTTATTTTCATATGTGGGGAAGAAGTAATACCTTTAAATAATTTTCCTTTTTGACCTATTTTAGAAGGGAACATATAAACTTACAAACCCACATTTTTCCCTCCCCAAGTCACAGTCACGTTCATAATCTTCCAGTTCAATTCTCATATATCTTCTTCATGTCAGCTTTATAGGTGTCCAACAAAAATCCCACCTCTATGTGGTTTTCATTCTCTACTCAGTGTGAAAAGCCCTAAATCCAGTTCCTTCCTGTGCAATAAATTTCCCTTTTTATTTTCACCTTTGTTTCTAGCACTAAAATTGCAACCTATTTTTCCTTTCTCGGAATCTCACAGGGCCTCCTGCCTTCTTGTACTGTGTGTACAGGTTTCTACTTTCACCTATGCTTTAGCCAAATTTGTGTGATTTTAATTAGTCCTTTAAGGCTTGCTTTGAATTTCTGCCAGGAAAGAGGTTAAAGAAGACGGGCTGCTCCATAGATAAGGTCAGCCATAGTTCCTCCTCCTTAGCCACAGAGATGAAGAGCAAGAGGAAAATGTGTCCAGGGACTAACTCAGAGGAGAGAAAAGTGAGATCTCAGATTTGGCTGGGTCAGAATTATTGGAGGGCTGCTAGTCCACGAGGAACTGTCCAAGGTATTGTTTAACTGGGTCTGGCTCAAGATGTAATGGGACTTATGATACAAAAGAGGAGGTAAGATATATTTTAAACTGCTCCGAATTGGATTGTGAAGGTTGGGCTAGATAATTTCTAAGGTCCCTGCCAACACAGAATATTAGGGGTGGGAGGAATGCTAAGATAAATAGATACTAGAGACAAAAATCCTGAGGCAGAAAAAGAGCTCTTTTAGGTAAAGTAGGTATGATGGTATTATCCTAGGCAGTATGAGTCTTGGCATTAACGAACAACTCAAATCAAAAATGGCTGCCCACTTTCTTCAGGATCTTATTTTTCAGGTGTTTTCAGTCCCTTATCACAAGTATATTCTAAGTCATAAAACACTAAATCATTCTCTTAGCTGTGTGTATGGTGGTATGGCAGGTGGGTGGGGAAGATAGGAGGGAGGACAGTTCTAGGCCCTTGAGATATGACCACCTCTGTCTTTTCAGGGTCTTCCATCCCTTATTCCTCCCATGCAGAGTCCTCCACAAGGACAAAGGGGAACTTGGTACTTGAAAATTCCTTTCTGACTTCTCTCTACCTATCCTATTTCTGTCCTCCTGTATAGTATACTTTTTCCTCTGGGATTTGGACTCCATATTTCATGAGCCTGATATCATCATTCTCTTTGGTCTTTTCCTTCATTAAATTCTTTAGATGCCCTGCATATCTTGCTCTTTTTCTTTCTCTATGGGTGTTCTTAAGGCAAATGGAACTTACCTCCTCTTCCAAGTAAGAATTATATCCTCATGCAACTCTTATTACACTCTAGAAATTTTATTTCTTTCTATACCACACAGTGTGAATCCATCTTGTTTATTTTCATAAATATATCCTTTTTCTTTATCCCAGTTCTTCTAGTAATAACTTCTTACATTTATATATTACTTTGTGATGTATTTTCACTTAAATTGCTTCAGTTGATCCTCATGACTCTGAGGTAATTTTGATACCTCTCTTTACTGCCTAGTCCCTTCTCTAACAGTTATCAATGCTCCCCTCCCCCAATTTTTGGGAAAATTGTTGCTAGCTTGGTTGTTTTAATTTCCCTTTTGTCCTGAGTGCAAGCTATGCCTGGTTCCCTCTGATGTGGTCATGCTCTTTGGAGGTGTGTATTTGCTCTTCTTTGGCACAGTGGACACATATAATCCTGTTTTTATAGAGATCATCAGTATGTTCTTGTCCTTCACACAAGATTTTTTTTTCTGACTGCACATTAAAGTCAAATAAATTTTTGAACTCCAGCTATAGGGTGTCTTTGTCTGTCCCTTATACCAATTATAAGTTTCCTCCTCCCCTAAATGGAAAACATTTGGCAGGTAGATAACCCAATCTTCCCTTGCCCTAGTTAAATTCCACACATAATCCCCAGTCAAAACCCCCAAACAATCTGCCAACTTTATTGAAACTCTTAATATATCACAACATCTGTTGAACTAAGTCATAAAGATTTCTGTATCCACTGTTTCATTCCAGAGAGAATAAACATAGTCTTTATCTTGGGTCTGCTAAGTTGAATCACCACTGTGTTCTCCCACAAGTCCTGTCCTCTTTTCTCCCAAAACATTTTTCAATCCAATTTCACTGTTCATCTGAAACTTACATCCAGCTCCTTGCTTTCAGAGATTTCAATTACTGCAAATACATCTCTTGGATTCAACCCAATTGAATTAATAATCAGCATCTACCCCATATAATCACTTACTCATTTCTCTTAAAAAGAGTATCCACATGAGGAATCTCCCCTCAAAGGAGTCATCCTGTTGGTCTTTTCACTACTCAGAAGCTGTTATGGATTCACTTCTCTCCTTTCTTCCCTCTGTCGTCCTCTTTTCCTATTTTGGGAGATCGCATGGGCATATGGAGAATATACAATTTCTTTCCTTTTCTTTCTTTATCCACGGGGCCTTCTCCATTCTGCCCCACCTTTCCAGGTTCTTCTTTTCTCTCTCTTTCTTTGTTCCATCAAGTAGCTGGCACTTCCTAGAATGCTGGCCAAAGTCAAGGGACAAAAGTTTGGAACTGTGGGTTGTCCAAGGTCTTGGACCACTGCTGCTGTTGCTATCGTGGTTGAAGTGGTACTTGGTGCTCCAATTTCTCCAATTCTTACACCTAAATCATGCTTTTTTTCCCCATTTCTACTTCCTCCACTTTTTGTTCTGACTTTTGGAATTATTGCATCATCTGCCACCGATTCTTACTCTCCCCCCTACCCATGAGGATGGCCTCATTGCAATCTTTCTAGAATGTACCTCTCACTTATATACAAGAAGTTTACTGTATTTTCCAAAATATCATGGGAAATAGAGGAAGAAGACCCATTGTAACTTAATTGAGGTCATCCATATTTTACAAAAAATTTAGGACTAAAACTTAAGTCTTCTGACTTCTTAGATTAGGATTTTTTTTTCCCATGGGAGACCCAATATATATCAAGTGCAAAATGATTCAACAATATGCAAAAACATTGGAGTTTCTATTATCTTAACTGAAAAGTGTGAGTAGTGAAAATGATGCACTATCTACCTTATAGGGTTGTTGTAAAAGAAAGTGCTTTGTGAAACTTAAAAGGTATTCTCATCATTACCGCTCAAATAGTAAGAGTGAGGGCTTACTGATGTACATTGCTCATAAACTCCTTTGGTTTCATAAAACATCAGGAAAACTAGATGCCTTCTGGAAAATTTATAGTTGAGGGCAGCTAGGTAGTACCTAGATAGTAGTACCTAGATAGTAGTACATAGAGTGCCAGGTCTGGAGTCAAGAGAACTTATCTTCCTAAATTCATATTAGGTGCAGCTGTGTTACTCCAGGCAAATTACCTAACCCTGTTTGCCCCATTTTCTTCATGTATAAAATAGGTTGGAGAAGTCAGAAAAGGAATTTTCTAGTACCAAGTTCCCCTTCGTCCTTGTGGAGGACTCTGCATGGGAGGAATAAGAAATTGAAGACCCTGAAAAGACAAAGGTTGTCATATCTCAAGGGCCTAGGACTGTCCTCCCTCCCATCTTCCTCACCCACCCACCACACCACCATACACACAGCTAAGACAATGATTCCAAGTCTTATGACTTGGAATATACTTATGATAAGGGACTGAAAATAAGTGGACAAACCACTCCAATATCATTGCCAAGAAAACCCTAAATGGTGTCACGGAGAGTCAGAAACAACTGAATAACAAAAAAATGGGCAAATGTGATAAAGGATGAGAGGTCATCACTTGGTACAGATCTGAATCACTACAGAGAATAGACACATTATTTTAGGCAGCCTGGTGAGGTAGAAAGAGCATAGACTCTATAGTCAGAAGACTTGGATTCATCTATTACCTCTGATATGACCTTGGGCAAGTCACAAATTCTTTGACTGTTTCCTCATCTGTAAAATTATAGGGTTGGATTAGATGGTTGCTAAGGTCTCTTCTACTACTAGGTCTATGTGATCTATGAGATCACAGATCCATCAAAGTACTGTTCATAAAATTTCTAACTAGGTATTATTACTTTAAAGAAATAAGGCAATGGGTCTAATGTCCACATAAAATTCTTACTTTGTTACATTTTCCCTACTTATTAAAGACTTTTTATGAGAGAATGTGTGCGTATAGGAGTATTTGCAGAAGATTCTGGGAAAATGGTAGAGTAGGCCAGAAAACTCAGTTTTCCAGATTTCCTCCACAAAAAGGACACAACATTGGCTCAGAGCAGCAGAAACAAATAACAGGTAAAGCAGTTGTCCTTCTAAGACAATTTGAGAAGACCCCAAGAAAGACCTGCCATCCAGGATTAGATTCTGCCTGAATGTAGTGCAAATACCTTCAAGCCAACTCTGCAGAATCAACAAAAAACAAGCCCTGGGGGCAATTGGGTTGGCAGGCTTAGCCTAAGAAACTTTCCTTTTGCACACAGTGGGAGGGTCTGACAGATAAGTAGGAAAAGATTGAAGTATCTTGCACTATTGAGGGATGCCAAGCATAGTTGTTCTGAACAGAAGCTTCCTAGGCTGTGACTGCAGGGAGAAAAGGCTAGCACACTCTGATGAGTGCAGTAGCAAGGAATGGTGATCCTGCTGGCTATAGACACTTGCAGGGGACTAGAGTCTCTGATTTTAGTTCCAGGGCAAAGAGGACAGCTGTATTTTGCATTCACTCAGGGAACCACTAGGAGCAAGATCATTTGTGAGACAGTGTGTCTGGGGGCCATATTTGTGGTTTAGGAGTGGAAAGGTGAAGCCCAAGATAGACTTCAGAAAATAACAGTAAGAAAGACCTGAGCCTTGGGGCATCATTCCCCATATCTCAGGACTACAATTTTTTATACTAATAGCTTCTAAAAACAAAACAAAACTACACACACACACACATATACATGTATTTTCATTTATATTTATATATAATTTATATGCACAAATTATATATACAAATTCAAAAATGAGAAATGTTGAATGGTCCCAAGCACAAAAAGAGTTCTTGGAAGAACTTATAAAGGACTTTAAAAATCAAACTAGAGAGATTGAGGGAAAATTAGGGAAAAAATAAGACCAAGTTGGGGCAACTAGGTCGTGCAGTGAATAGAGTAGCAGTCCTGGAGGCAGGAAGACCTGAGTTCAAATACGGCCTCAGACACTTAACACATACTAACTGTGTAACCTGGGGCAAGTTACTTAACCCCAATTACCCTGCCTTCCCCGACTCCAAAAAGACAAAATAAAAAATAAGACCAAGCCAAGAAAATCAAGAAAATTACAAAAAGAAAGTCAACCAACTTGAAATAGAGAATCAAAAACTTAAGGAAGAAAATAATTCCTTGAAAACTAGAATTGTGCAAGATGAAGCTAACTACATTTTAAGACACAAAGAAATCATAAAACAAAATAAAAAGAAAATAGAAATAGAAAAAAATAAATAGAAAATAGAAAAAATAGAAGAAAATGTGAAACATCTCATCAGAAAATTGATCTGGAGAGCAGATTGGGGAGAAATAATATAGGAATAGCTGAACTATCTGAAAAATAAGATTAAAAAATCAATACAATATTACAAGAAATTATCAAGGAAAGTTTCCCTGAAGTTCTAGAACAAGAAGGCAAAGTATATAGAAAAAATACACCAATCACCACCTGAAAGAGATCCCAGGAGAAAAACTTACAGAAATATCATAGCCAAGTTTCAAAGCTCCCAGGTTAAGAAGAAAATATTGGAAGCAAGAAATAATGATAATAATAATAATATCATGGACATACAATAAAGATTACACAATACTTAGCAGCTACTTTTCTGAAGGACTGTAGATCTTGGAATATTATATTTCATAGAGCAAAAGAGCTGGGCTTATGAAAAAGGTACCTTAACCACCAAAGTTAAGTATAATTCTAAAAGGAAAAAAATGGATATTTAATGAAGTGAAAGACATTTAGGTTTTTGTGACAAAACCCTCAGACTTAAGGGGAAAATCAAGATATAACATCCAAGAGAAATATAAGGTAAACATTAAAGATCAGTTATAAGGGACTCAATAAAGGACTTAAATTATTTACTTCAAATATGTGAAAATATTACCAGTACTCTTATGATTGCTATTTTGGTAGTTTGAAATAAAAGTTTTGGTTGAACTGAGTATGATAGGGTGATTCTAAAAATAATAAAACTGTGTAAGGAGAAACAAAAAGGAGTAATTATTTCATACAAGTAAGACATTAAAGGAAAAACTAATACAGAAGAAGCTATTAGGGGGAGGGAAGGTAGTGCTTCAACCTTACTCTCATTGAGAATGGGTTGGAGAACTATATATTTATATTTTATTTATCTCTCATCTATCTATCTATCTATCTATCTATCTATCTATCTATCTATCTATCATCTGTCTGTCTTTGTCTTTCTGTCTGTCTATCTAAAAATCTTCTAAATTCAAAAAGAAATAAGAGGGCAAGGGGATAGGGTGAGGGCAAGCATAAGGGAGGGACTTTTAGAAGGGTAGGTATGTTAAGGAATAGGAGGGCAAGGTAACAGATAAAATTAAAGCAGAGGAGTGAGGAGAAAAGGGATAAATAGGATGAGAAGGACAATGGAGAAAAAAGGGAAGGAGGAAAATATACAAGTAATTATATCTTAGAATGTGAATTCGATGAATTTACCCATAAAATGGAAATGGATAGCAGATTTAAAAATTTTAATTCAACAATATGTTGCTTTTAAGAAGCATAAAAATGAGAGATACACACAAAGATAAAATAAAGGGCAGGAGTGGAATATATTATATTAAAAATCAGAGATAATAATCATGATCTCAAAATTAAAGTTAAAATAGATTTAATCAAAAGTGAA
>WOXC01000773.1:600000-758946 GCA_011680675.1 Gymnobelideus leadbeateri
TCTATTAGAAAATACATCTTGAGCTCCAAACAACTCAACATAATATTGAACTCAGAATAAAATGCCTTTCTAAGTTAGAAACTGCCCACCAGGGCCAAAGATAACTAAATCTGTGGCATAAGCCAGATATTTCCTCAAGACCCTGTCTTTCTTTCCTTCATTCTTCTCTAGCCCCAATAAAGCTTACTCCCTGGTAAGGAATTGCCTAGGTCAGTGATTCACACCTTAATGTGAAATATTCTCTCTCCCAGGGGTATTTATACTTTGGCTTTATCTCTGGTTATGGAATAAAGTGTTTTGTTTCCCTTTAAAAGGATTTCAGGCATCAGGAAACTAGTGTGGGAGGGATTTTCCTAGCAAGGAGCCCTTCCTACCCTCACTGAAATCATACTCTATAGGCAGCTCCATTTGTATATAAGACAGGCAATTTGTTAATGGGTGAAATAACCTCAGAAAAAATGGAAGACTTTCAATAACGTTTGAGGTCTATACAATTAGAATTCATCGTGTGACTGCAGAATTACTAGACAGCTTGTATCTCACTGATGGAGAGATGTGAAATACCCCCTCCTAACAATATTCTATGACCAGCTCAGTGGTGTAATGTGTGTTGTTGAACATAACAGGAAAGGATTCATATTTCCTAAAGGAGAGCTTAAGGACATGTGACATCAGTCCACCATCATGCGAATCAATAGCCAAAAATGCCCCCCACCCCACGCATCTTACCATATGCCGTGATAAGTCCAGCTGTTTGGAGACTGTCATATAAAGAAAAAAGGGACAGGAAAAGTGAGGCATCATGTCAACAAACAGCAGAGGATTAATGTGACTGATGCCCATGGGATCATAGAATAATAGGCTTGTTGAGTTAGAAGGGACCTTAGAGATGACCTGGTCCAATCACTTCATTTTCCACATGCGAAAACAGAGGCATAGAGAAGTGATTTGTCTCTGCAAAAGTCATATAGCTACCTAATAGCAGAGCTGGGACTAAATTCCACATCTCTCAACTCCCAGGCCAGAGCTCTTTCTACCACTTCACACTGCCTCGTGGCACAAGGAGTGAATTGTCCTCGGGCCGAGATTTCTCTAATTTATTCCTCTAAGTAGGAGGTTTCAAAAGTTTGTTGCATTTATCACAATTTTTTTTTAATATCTTAGAGCTAGGGTCTTTTCCTTGGGGAAAAGAGACTGCAGGGAAAGGTGCTTTAATGCCCAAGTTCCTAATGGTAATCAAGAGAGATATCATTTAGTATAAATAGTCATATCTGAAGCCCATTTTTCAGGTAGATGTATGCCTCTGCCTAGTTACCACACAAAACAGTTGATTCCCATGGCCCTCAGTAAGCAGTTCATGCATATTCAGAAAACGGTGCTTATTTGTCTTTACTCAAATCTCTCACAGACTGCTACATTACAGTAATTCTTCCCAGTGCCTGAAGATGGAAAGCACGTGCCCTCCAAAGAGATTTGTACTGCAAGTAGGGACAAAATGTCAATATTGTGAAGGCTGAAAATCCACTGGAATTGTATATTCTATCTGCTTTAATTAAGCTATCAGAATTAACTTCAGGGAGACTTATGCAGCATTTCATGAAACCAGCTTTGCAAAGAAAAGCCCATTTATTCCTAGAATTATTCTCTTGCCAAGGAGAGTGGAGGATTTTTTGTTGTTGTTTCAAAAGAAACACATTGGACAATCAGAATCATGTAATCAGCTTAGCCACTTGTCTATACAACTGTAGTTAAGTGCTTCTCTTTGTCCTAGCCAGGCTGCTTTAAGACTTGCATAATAGGGAAAGGTGCACAGCAATATAGTCATTATGGTGGCAAAAACTGTAATAGGGTATTGCCCACAGTAGGCACTAAGTAACACGGGTTCTGCCACAAAATTATAGAAAGCACTAGGAGGCACACTGCAGTAGAGATACAAATTTAGAGCTGTCATTTCAGCCAGACTCATGTTAAAACTGCTGGACTCCAGGATGCTTGCAGTGAAATTGGTTGTCCTCTAAATGGTTCCTTCTAAAATGTAATTGCTTTGTCCTGAGTTCAGAAAGTGGGAGGGGGGGGACACTTGGTGCCCTGCTGTTGTTCTGGAATCTAACTGAAGGTACCGATGTCAGTCTAGATGTTGGAAAGAGAACAAATAATAAAGTCATCTTTTTTTTTTAATCTCAAGGCCAGCTAGATTGTCTTCCTTTGGCTTACAGACTAAACTCATTCATTACAATTATCTCAAGAGCTGGCAGTGGTCACTATCTAAAACTTTCTAAGTGGTTCTATAAAATGCTACAACCCTGCTCCTGTCTGTACAAAGCAAAGCTGGTGACTAGCTTTGTCACCTATAATAACAATAGTAGCTATCATTTATAGGGTAGCAGATAAAGCACTGGGCTTAGCATCAGGAAGACTCATCTTCCTGAGTTCAAATCTGGCCTCAGACACTTATTTGCTATGTGATCTTGGACAAATCATTTAATCCTGTTGACCTTAGTTCCTCATCTATAAAATGAGCTGGAGAAAGAAATGGCAAACCACTCCAGTATCTTTACCAAGAAAACCCCAAATGAAGTCCCAGAGTCAGAAGTGATTGAAAAACAACTAACAACTCCAAAACTGCCATTTATAGAGTGTTTTGACTTTTTTTTAAAGTGCTTTAGAAATATATCAATTTGGCGAAGCTAGGTGGAGCAGTGAATAGAGCACTGGCCCTAGCATCAGGAGTACCTGAGTTCAAATATGACTTCAGAGACTTAACACTTACTAGCTGTGTGACCTTGGGTGAGTCACTTAACCCCAATTGCCCTGCCTTTCCCCTTCCAAAAAGACAAAAAAAAAAAAATAAAAGGAGTATATCAATTTATGCCTACAATAACCTTGGGAAATTAGGGCAATCATTATCCTCATTCTACAAATGAGGAAACTGAGACAGACTGAAGTTAAGTTTCTGCCCAGAGCCACACAACTACTTAGTATCTAAGGCCAGATTTGAAATCAGTTCTTTCTGACTCCAAGCCCAGCACTCTATCACCTATGCCATCCAGTGGCCTGCATGGTGTCATTTTAATGACTAAAGAGACATGCATGCATGTGACAATACAGAAAGCAGAGGGTAGCGGCTGCCACTGTTAACTGCCAAGTTAACAGTGAGAAATGCAAATTATACTTCACATGATCACATTTCAGGAAATTTATGAATTGATAACATATTTTTTATTATTATTGATTTAAATTTATGCTTAGCATGCATTTCCAAAGTAGAGTGTTGGGTCTGTGTCTAAATGATTGCTCATTCACAGTCTATAATTAAAATTTCCTGATGCATTATTTACTATATGAAAATCATGACACTCAGCAGCCTACTAGAAAAGCAGGCTAACTTCACCCTCCTGTAGATTCTGATGAAGCCCTAAATCTATGGAGTTGCCAGCAAAGACACGAAAATTTTTGTATACCTTGGTCATAGAGTGCTTCTAAAACCTTACAAAATGACTATGGGTTTTTTTCTCTAAAAAAATACTTAATAGAGACTAACAACATTTTAGATTATAAGGAAGCTCGACTCAGTAAGAATTATATACAATTTAAACAAGAACAACAATATTCTAAAGCAAAACATTTGAAAGGACTTGGATTGAAGCAATGATCACTCTCCAGAGGATGTCTGATGAAACATGTCACCCATTCCTGTTACATGCTGGAAACTAGGTACAGAAAGAGATGTTGTTTGAGGAATGTGAATTTGTGTGGATTTCTTCTGGTAAAGATGCCTATTTGTTAAGATTTTTTTTCTGTCTCAGTTTTGAATTGGGAGAAGATACATTAAAACACTCTTCAAATGCAGAGAAAACAACTGAAGGAATTTCAAAAAGCACAGACAAGCAGGACAGTTTTGAAAGTAACTTGTGAAATCCTTCTATACTTGTATTTAAAAAGCAAAAGGCATATGAAATGGAGACTCGTTGTATCATGTACAATCCTCTTTATTTTCTGCTGTGAATATGGAAATGTTCTTTTGACTTAAATTTAGAACAAGAAATAAATAAAACAGAAGACTTTCTGCATCTATATCACTATTTATAGTTCTATTCTCTGTAGTTTGAAAACACACACTGTATTTCAGAAGTTTTACAAATGGCCATGTCTCCCACTTAGTCATATATCTTTCTGGCTTACTGGTCAGATTAGTACCCTGCAGTATACTATGTGGTACAGTATTACAGCATATGGGCTCAAATTCTAGCTCTGTAACTCACTAAATATATGACTGTAAGCAAGTCACAACATCTCTGATTCTCGGTTTCTTGATGTGAAGAATAAGATGACTTCCAAAGGACTTTTCAGCTTTAAAACTATGAGCTTATAATCCTAAAAATCATAAGAACCTTTAATGGACACCCTAAACAGCAGGATTTTCTTAAAGTAGGTCCCTTGAGAGCAGAAGAAGGGTGAAGAAGAACAGGAAAAGAGGGAAGAGAGAAAGAAAAGGAGGGAGAAATGGAATGAAGGAAGGAAGGAAGGGAAGGATGAAGGAAAGAAGGAAGGAAGGAAAGAAGGAAGGAAGAAAGAAAGAGAGAGAGAGAGAGAGAGAGAGAGAGAGAGAGAGAGAGAGAGAGAGAGAGAAAGAGAAAGAGAAGGAAGGGAAGGGGAGGGGAGGAGAAAGAAAAAAGGGGGGAGAGAGGAGAAGGTGAAAAGGGAAGGGCAGAAGAGCAGGGAGAATGGGAAAGAGAGGGGAGAAGACTTAAAGAGAAGGAAAAGTTAAGGGGAGGGAGTCATATGTGAGGGAAGAAAAAGTTTAGTGGTTTACATTTTTTTGGAATAATGTTTTAATCTTGTCTGATTCATAATCACTTTGAACCATTATTCTTGTCATCCTGTGCTGAAATTTCTAAATCATTTTACTTGATTGGCTACTAAATCTTTAACAGATTAACAAGTGTGGGATTACAAATACTTATTGGATTATGACCCTCTGACATTCTTAGGAACCAAAATTTTATCAGACTTTCTAGTCTTGTAATTCTTAATATGCAGAAACAAGTGTAGGGCACTATACTGTGGGGAAATGCATTACAATATGTTTTAAATACACTGTAGATAAATCTAAAGAAAGACTACCAGAATAGATTTCCTTGCAGGGAGGGGATTCATGGGAGGGCACTGACAAGAATCAAATAGACTTGGATGGACTATGATCTTTACTCCCAAAGGAAATATGCATATCAATGAAATTGCACACTCATTAATGAACTGGATTATTCAATGGAAAAAGAACTTGTATTTTTATATGCACTTTTTCTAATTGTTATTTTTATATCGACTATTGTTATTCTCTTTTTATTTTTAGAATATAACAGAGAGTCACAGTATGTCAATCGATAAATGCCAAAATGGCTCCAATCAACTAAGATCCACTATAAATTACAAATTGATTTTCAATGTGAAGAGGTAGAGGGGTTTTCCACACCAGGAATTCTCTAAACAGGTTAATTTGTTGTCATCACTCTGGTCATGTCTATTACCCGTGGAAGTCTCTCATTACCTTCACCACCCTCATCTTGCTATTCCCCAAATATTAAATTGATAAGTGGCAAGGGTATAAATAAGAAATAACTCCAAAAAAAAAAAAAAGAATTCTTTAGGGGCAGCTAGGTGGTGCAGTGAATAGAGCAGCAGCCCTGCAGTAAGAAGGACCTGAGTTCAAACCCGGCCTCAGACACTTAACACTTACTAGTCGTGTGACCTTGGGCAAATCACTTAACCCCAATTGCTCTGCCCTCCCCGCTCCAAAAAGAAAAAAAAAGAAATAACTAAAAACAAATCAATAATATACATCAATAATTAATAAATAAAATAAAACATATATGCATATACAATTTAAAAGATTAGGATTGAGAAAAATTAACAATCATTAAATGAATGAATCATGAATAAATGAATCTTTATGGAAAAAAGTCTGTTTTCCCAAATAATCTCAGAATAGTGGTCGCATAAATCAGCAAAAAAGAAGAAAAGATCAGGTGCCCCAAGAAGGGCCTCCTTTTTCGTGGGCAAGATAAAGATAAATCAGGGCAAACAAATAATGGGGTTTGCATTCACAGAAGAGGGATTGGCTTAGTCTCTGACATCCAGGATATAGCTTGCTAATGAAGCTTACTATTTCCTTCTTATACAGGTACCAAGTGTCCTGTGTTCTAGTGCTCAGGTGTGTTAGAATTAATATTAAATAATTAAATAATTAGGATTATGGACAGAAAGTATCAAAAGATGAGTTGAAGCATGCACATGCATCAGTGTTTCCACAAACAGAAGCTTCCAGCTTCCTGTCTGCTATGCTTCTCATAACCTTAGAGACTACTAGATGGTCATTTATCTTGAGGTCCCTAGATATACAACTTCTTTGCCTGTCCACTGGTTAATTCATACCATAAATTCCAATTTGGTACATTGCTGGTATAACAAACGATAGGGTCTACTTTACTTAGTCCAGAGTCATTAGACCCTCAAGTCTTCAAATAGTGGTAGCGATGATATGGAATCAGTATCCAGTGAGTTCCTCTGCTATTGTGTAATCCTGCAAAAAGCATTCTCACTTTGCAGGAAAGAAAGAAGAGATTGGATAAATAGGCACACTAACCTTTCCCCTTTATGAAATGTAAATTGAACTATGATCTTGACCCTTCCTGGCACAAGGAATTTTTTTCTTCCTTTTGAAATAACTTTAACCCTATTATCTCATTCTGAAAGAAAATTTAGGGGCTCTAGTATGTTGTTCAATTTCATCCTTTGAAGTTCTTATATATGTAACACTTTTTTGTCTAAAAGAAAATGCAAGCTTCTTGAGGGAACTTTCATTTTTTTTTCCTCTTTATATACCCAGCTGCTATTTCAGTCGCTCTCACTTAGTCGACACTTTATAAATGATTGTTGAATGAGTAAAAGACCTAATAGTATAAGCCAGGGCTAGAATTCCACCTCCCTCTGTAGGTAGGTTTCTTTCTTATTTAAAAGATTTAAAAGCAAGAAGATTCACACTAAACTGTATTTTATCATGAATCTATCTTTACTGCCAGGAAGTTCTGACTTATACCCTCCCTAACTTCTTAGTGCTATAGAAAAGCCCATTTCTCTTTCCTTATTCTTTTTTCAGTGGATGTTGGAAAACACTGCCACTATATGGCAAATTATGCTTCAGGTACTTGAATAAAAGTTACTTAATCATCATATTTTATCTCATTTCCCTAGGGTAAAAACTTAAATTCATTTGATATGGACACTAAGTTCCTAATTTTCAGTCAATTTTGTGTTGTTTGTTTTTTGTCTTTGTTCTTATTTTGTTGCTCTTGTTTTTTTTTTCTTAGACTGCCAGAAACTTTCATGTACCAATAATGCTAAATTCTAAATTCTATTAATCATCTCAGTATAACTCTCTGAATAGTTTTAGGAAAGTACTGAAACTGACTGACTTGTGGATCCCACTTGGAGCAATCTCTGTTCAGAAGTCAGCCACTCTTGAGGGTCAACATTACCATCTGGGAGGTTGCCAACTTCAATGTTAAACTCTCCCCAATTGTTGGGGCAGGAAGGAAGGTTGTGGAACAGGAAAGCAAACACTGTACCAAACACTTTGGAATCACAGCAGCTGTAGCTCTCTAATTGGACAGTACAGAATGAAGTCCTAACTAGGCCTTTGCCCAGAATCCTCATCTCTCCAACAGGGCTGCCTTTGCTTTTTTCTCAAAAGTCCATTCTAGTTCCATAAAAGCCACAGGAACTTGGAACATGCTGTGTAATAACTGCCAGTCCTGAGACATTTATCAAGGCCCAAGGTAGTATCTCTGGAGATGGGACAAAAAAGAATAATTTTAAACCTCAAAATGTTTAGAATGTTTGTTGTGAATGACTATCATACTTTATAATCATGTAACCAGAAGTAGAGAAGGATCTACATACATCATTAATTCATCTCCCTACTTCTAAGCAGAGCTCCATTTCAAGTGTTAATAATATGTCTTGTTCAGTTTTTTAAAAAAAACTTTTTATTTTATAGCATGTTTTTAATCTATTTGTCTTATATATTGATTGATTGAACGATTTTTGAGACCATGTCTCCCTATATCTCCTAGTCTGTAAGTATCATAACCATTTACAGGCCTGATTTTAATATGGATTGGCACAGACACTTTAATCTTCTCTGTTTTTTGTTTTTGTTTTTTTCTTTTTCTGCTCTGAGCTTATTTACCCCTCCTTAAGTACCCTGGTAGTCTAGCATTCCTGGGGACTCACCATATTGCTGCCGGACTTAATGCTGACACATGATCAGTTTTAGTCCTGTTATAGTGCAGAACTCCTGTTCTAGCAATCTGCTAGCCTCAGCCTTCCCAGTAGAAAGCAATACAGGCATGGGCCACCATTCCCAGCTTGAGGTCTTTTAAAAGATTGAATATGGAAGCATAATATGATGCTTCTCAGTTTTAACAATCTAGTAAAAGGCCAAGGAGTAGACGCTAAACTAACTTAAAAACACCAATCCACTATCTAACTTCCCTAAATTCCACACTGCTAAAAGATTTTATATGAAAAATGGCAGAGGGTCTTCAAATGCCGTGTAGGATGCTGGGAATTTGACTTTGCTATCTAAGATAGGAAAGTTGTGGCCCATCTGCTCAGTGAGATAACAGAATGCTCTCTGTTTCCTGATGTGTCTGAGAGCTATTTTAAAGGGAGAAGTCTTGTTTTTAAGTTATTTATAATAGTAATACCTCAATAATTTTGAACAGCGTTCATTCCCTGAATACAAGATCACTGATAAGAAAAATCTCAGGAATGTTTTTTCTACTCAGTTTAATTAAAGTGGCATGCCCACAAGTCACTCTGACAATATTTCAGCTTCCCAAAAGCCTTTCCTTCATTTCCATGACATGTGTCATAGAAGATTAGCCAGATTGGGAAATTTGATGGCCACTTTTGGGCAATTGTTTCTTGTCTTCATTTGATTTTTACCCTTTTCTTCAAATCCTAGGATTCTTTTTTTATTCAATTTTTCATATACCAGAAAATTAGGTTTAGGTCCACACCTCACCCCAGCCCATCATGCAGAAAAACATCAAAGCCAAACACTTTCCTTAGTGGTGAAAATTGATGATCTGATAAAAATATGGAAAAAATCTTTTATAGTTTTTCAAATCTATAGACTCCCCTTCCAAAAAATCCACTATTTTTATGAGGGTGTTTTTTTATTATTAAATTCTGAACTAATGAAACATTAAATTAAACAAGTCCATAGACAAATTCCACCCTACTACCTATCATCCTATATCTCTCCTCCCTTTCATGGCCAAACTCCTTGAGTTGACCATTTGCAATCATTTGCTCTACTTCCTTTTCACTCACTCTTTTCTCACCTCTTTCCAGTCTGGAAACCAAAACTTCTCTCTCCAAAGTTACTAATGATTTCTTAATTTCTGTATCTATGAACCAACCATTCTAGACAATAATTTGTAACTATGCCCAAAGGGCTATAAAACTATGCATACCTTTTGAGCCAGCTATACTACACTACAAAAAATATATTTATAGCAGCTCTTTTTGCAATTGCAAAAAATAGGAAACTGAGGCTATGCCCATCAATTGGGGAATGGAATAGCTGAACAAGTTGTGGTATATGATTGTAATGCAATACTATAGTGCCATAAGAAGTGACAACCAAGATGGTGTCAGAAAAAGCAAGGGAAGATACAAACTGATTCAAATGAAGTGAACAGAAGCAGGAGAACACTGTACACAATAACAGCAATATTGTATGGATGACTAACTGTGTAAGATTTAGCTATTTCTAATCAATATAACAATCCAAGATAATTCCAAAGGATTCATAAAGAAAAATGGTATTCCCTAGAGAGAGAACTGATGAAGTATGAGTGCAGATTTAAGCATACTTTTTTTTTCATTTTCTTTACTTTTCTTGCCTTTTTTGCAATGTGGCTTATATGAAAATGTTCTGCATAACTTCACAATATAATTGATATTACATTGCTTCTTTCTTAATGGGGAGGGGAGGGACCGAAGGGAGAGATTTCAGACTATAATTTTTTAATGCATGTTTAAAATAAATAAGTTTTGAAAGAAAGCAAAAGTTTAACAAATTGCTAAATTTGATGACCCTTCCGCGATCCTCATTACTTTTTACTTCTTGACCCATTTCTCTTTGATACTAGGGTTTTGAAACACTATTATTTCCTGGTTCTCCTCCTAACTGTCTGGCTGATCCTTCTCAGTTTTCAGGTCATGCTCATTAACCTAACAATTGTGGTGCCAGAGTTGAGAAGGAGAAAACTTGTGGTATCCTGGCATTCTGTTTGTGTGTTCTGTCTGTGTTGATTTGTTTTTGTAATACTTTGTTCAGAAGCCCCGGGACCTTATTGGAAGCCCTGAAAGAGGATTTTCTGTTTGTCTGCTTACAGAGTCCTGGAGGAGAGTTTCAGTAGTCCTGGGAATATACTGATGATTTGTGTTGAGTTCTCAGACTTTGATTGTGTGTCTGTGTTTACCCAAGTTTGTCATGTCTTTTCTTCTCCCTCTATATGATTAATCCTGGTGATCTCATCAGCTCCAAAACACTCAATTATCCTCTCTTTCCTCATGGTTCTTAAATTTATTTGTTCAGACCTAATTTTCTGATGTCTAGTCTCACTATTTCTAACTGCCTATTGGACATCTTGATTCGGATTTCTCATAGACATCTTAAATGCAATATGTCTAAAACTGAACTCATTGTCTTTCCACAAAAACACCTCCCTCTTCCTTCTGTATTACTATCAAGTATACCATCATCCTTTCAATAACCCAAACTCTAAATTCTAGCCATTCTTGACTTCCCACTTTCACTAATCTTTCAATATTCACTCTTTTCTCAGGTCTTGTCACCTAACCCCTAGACTTTCGTGATAGTTTAGTGATTGATCTTTTTGACTCAAAATTTCCCCTAGTCCACCCAGATGTCAAAGTTGCTTTCTAAAAGATCAAATCTGACCATGCCACTCCCTACTCCTACTCATTCAACTACAGTGGTCCCTGATTACCTCCAGGATCAAGCATAAAATCCTGTTAGGCTTTCTAAACACTCATGTTGTACCCAGAATATAGTAGATACAGAATAAGTTCTACTTGACCTGACTGGACAAAGTACAGCAGAAAAAAATAATTATGAAATTATGAATCTTCCTTATATGTAGCCTGATTTTCCTCTTAAGTATATATCAAAGCCAATGTGTTGCTTTTTAAAATTTTGGTAATCTTACTACCTGCCCCAATTCCATACATTCCCATGGAAGAAAAAGTAACACCCTTATATAAGATATGCATGATTAAGCAAAACAAATCCCCACAGTGACAATGTCTCATTCTGCACCTTGAATTTATCATCTCTCTGTCAGGAGAAACAAATTATCAGGGTCAAAAACTCTCTTCAATGCGAAACTACTCTGAATTATTGTGAAAACTGAGGAATTGTGGGAATCTGGGAGGTGGAGTTTGGCAGAAGGAGCAACAACCTGAGACACCTTGGAATGACACAATATGTAGCTCCTGCATTGGGTAGTTTAAAATGGAAACCAGGCTGAGCCTTTGTCTAGTTACCTTGTTTATCACTGATCCTCTAAAATCATTGTTAAACCTTACATTTATCAGCATTCCTTTTTTTTTCTTTTGCTTTTTGGAGGGCAATTGGGGTTAAGTGACCTGCCCAAGGTCACATAGCTAGCTTTTGTGTTAAGTGTCTGAAGCCGGATTTGAACTCAGTTCCTCCTGACTCCAGGGCCTGGTGCTCTATTCATTGCTCCACCTAGCCACTCCGTATTTATCAGCATTCTTAAGTGGGTTAATGGGTATTCACAAGTTAGTGATTTATGGAGCATATTTCCAAATTATTTTCCAGAATGGCTATACCAATTAAGAGTTCCAATTAATCATTAAGTATCTAACAAGTGACTTGTGTGCCAGGCACTGAGTAAGGCAATGGAGATACAAGGGCAAAAGAAGGAAGGAGCTTACACCAGAGTATTAATGTGCCTGTTTTCTCAAAATCCTTCCAATAATTATGGGTTTTTTTCATTTTTCTGCAATTTTTTAAAACTCTTGTAAGAGTAGTATGAAACTTCATATTTCTTTTCTTTTGCATTTCTATTTCCTTTTTAGTAATTTGGATAATTTTCTCCTATCTACTGAAGTTCAGATTTCTTCATTTGAGAACTGCAAGTTCATCTTCTTTGACTCATTATAGCTCTTGATCTTCTACATTTTAATTAGGTACCTGACATATCTTGCATATCAGAACTATATCAGAGAATATTTCTGTAATTGTCTTCTGATTTAATTATTTTCCTTCAAATTTTAACTTAATGAATTTGTGTAAAACCTTTTGAAATTTATGTCCTCAAAATCACCCTTTTTATTTTGGTCAATATAACCTTTTTATACCTAAATCATGCATATATCATGTTTGGAACTTATCTTAGTACATGGCATAAGACTGGAAAAAAATATAGTGTCCTAAAATTCTCCACTAAGATTTTTGGGGCACCCTATATAGCACTAGACTCTTCTTCCTAGTCCATTCTGCTGCTCTCTCTGCTTTTTTAATGAGATCAGCCTATCCACATTCATAGCAATCATGATTTATTGTGTATTTTACACCATCCTATTCTTTTATAGTCTGTCCTGTCTTTGCCCCCAGTTACCTTTTTACAAAGAACAAAAAAAGGTCTTTGAGAAAGAAGGAACATTCTCAGAACTAGTGATCTGTGCTTGATTACATTTGCTTCTGCTCTACTGATGCTCTTCTCCTCCTCTCATCCAGACACCAATTACATGTTCCTATATTTTCACTCTTTCCTTTCAAAGCACATTTAATGATCCACCCTAGATGAATATGAGATCCTTGAAAGCATGGACTGTTTTGATTTTCTATATGTATCTTCCACATGTAGGTTTTACACATGGTAAATTTTACACATAATAAATACTTTACTGCTATTCATTCATTCATTCAACCTCCAGTAACAGAATTTGTTTTACCTATGACTAATTCCTTCCTGAATCTAATCACTCTTATTATTTCTCCTTCTCCCCTTTCTTATTTTCCTTCTGTTTCCTTGTTGAGGTGAATATATCAGCCCCAAACTTTTTAACCTTGTGTACTAGTCTGTGCCTGTTGTAATTGTAAGCATTGCCATTGAGCCTTGACCATGATGGGGAAACAGAACTTGTGAACCCCACAAGTTGTGGACCCTAGAACCTCTGAATTCCTGTTGCTGATGCAACAGGAAGGGGAGAACCTAATGACCCATATATAAGGAGAGGCCCAGGCCAGAGAGAGCAGAACTGAGAAGGGAGCTCTTATGGTGGAGAAGGATAAGTGGTTTGAATCTAGCTCTTCCACTCTATACATGTAAATTTTTCAACTGTATATCACATTTTCCCTGTAATTATACATTCAATTTCAAAATTATTAGTCAAACAAGACAAATGTTAGCTCTGTTAACTTGCTACCTGTGTAAATTTGGACGTCACTTTATGACCCTAGACCTCAGTTTCCAGCTCTAAATCCATGATCCAATTTTTTTGTGTGTCCACTTACCTCCAGCATAACAGGTCCCAACTATCTACTCATCCCCCCCAACCCATGTCCCCAGCTTCCCTAACCCTTCATATGATTGCTAGACTTCTCTAATTGCCTTTTCTCTTACTGTGAGTCCTTTATAATTTGGTCTTTTTTGAAAATTTCATCAAAAGAGGGTGAGTGCCTCTGACCAAAATCAATCAGGAACAATATAACCTAAGTACATGTTGGAGAAAAGTAGCAACTGTATTCCAGGATATTCACAAGACCTGTCTCCAGGAGCAGGTAACCTAACACTGGGCCCAAGCACTCAGAAAATTTCCTGAAGCACTTCAAAACCTCACTCACAAGGCATGGCATGCTTTGAAAGGGTTAAATGTGCATACTGCAGTGACAACTCTTTAATCTTCTGATATATAGCTGTTACTATCATGTTTAGAAGTCTATGAAGGTGACCTAGGACAGCCTCAAAACATAAAAGAACTGCTAGAAAATAACTCGGAGGGTTTTCAACTAGCCATCTATACATCTTATTTAGTAGCAAATGGCTGGAGAATAACAACCCCTCCCAAACAAAATGAAAATAATGCCATCCTAGAAAATTCTGGTTAGTACCTCTATACGATGTCTTCAGTACATGATGGATCACTATAGTCATGTAAGCTCATTAGTGAAAGCACAGCACTGCCCCTGCTCTTATTCAGCCTCACTCTATTTCTTTAGCCTTATTCGCTTAATAGCTCAGACAGTTGGATACTTAAATAGGGTTGGGTGACCAGGGCTTTGTTCCAAAGCAGGGTATTGCTTAAAGGAAGGAAATATGGGGGTGGCGGGTGAGGGAAGAAATAAAAGGGCAGGGTTGAAATTTTATATATCTCTCTCAAATGAATATATTCCTCCAAGGAATAAGGCAGGAGTGTGGACCTAGTGTTGGGTCAGGAGACATGCCAATCTATGACCAGGACAAGCCACCAACAAGATAATGAAAAAGTAGATGGAAGCAAGTTCCTTCTGGGGGACCAGCTTGATTGGTTTATGGGGATATGGCAAAAGCTGAACTCTAACCTAACTTAAGGATGGAGAGGAAAGTCACACAAGCTAATCTCTTCAGAGCAGCTTTTTTTCAGGTACCACTTAAAAAGATGTGCTGATGGTAAGGAAGAATGTCCATTTGGGGCCAAAAGAACTTTAAATTGTACCCTTTGCCCATTTGACTGACAGATAGTGTCCTTTTAGGTGGGGTGGGCCAAGTTGAAAAAGGGAATGCTTCTGAAACTTCCAAGGGTCATCTCTGTCTCCTCAATCCCAGAAATCTTTTCTTCTATTCAAAGCTTTGTCCTTCTTAATTTCTAAAAATGTCCTAAGGTTCAAGGCCCAGGAATAAGGCAGGTTTACTAGCTTGAAAGTGTGCTGGGACCTACAGAGGAGGTAGAGGTGAGAGGTCCTAAGGCCATGCAGGGGCCTATCTGCCAAGGGGCAGGAGAAATGTTTCCTTGAGTCACATTCTCTAGGGGAAGAGGAGTCTCTGTCTGTGTGTGGAGGGCAGGAAGGCAAGAGGAATTCAAGCATGGCAAGGAAATATAGCAAATCAGACTCTCATTCCCTGCTAGAGGGCCATGCATCCTGGGACTGGCTCTTTCTCCCTTAGGACTTTTATTTACCTCCTATCTTTACTATTTCAAACTTCTTACAATTGCTTTGGAGTTGATACAGAAGTAGCAAGCTATGGTACATCTGAAAAGACTAGAGTACCCTTCTTCCCTAATTGTTTACTTTTCAGGAATCAAGATAACCATATTACCTGAGTTGTCCTATGGCTATGATCATAGTGACCTTTATTTTTTCTGTCCATATTGTATTCATTCTTTCCTGATCTAACCCAAACAGACATCAGAGGCAAAATGTAGGAGATTATTACCCTGTGAGCTTTAAAAGTCAGACAGAGCCTTCAGCAGTCCTGCAGCAGCCAGAGTGAGTAAGTTTAGGACATGAGCCCAACGAGAACTAAACCAAAAGAGGGATCTATTTGACCCAATCAAGCAATAAATTGACCCAGAAGGTGAGATACTGTGTCCTGCAAGCAAATGAATGACTCATTCACTGGCTGTGTTATATGCCTACAATGAACTTAGTTGGGGAAATATTGGCAGTCATTATTTTAATTTTGAGTCCACTCTCACCAGAGACTGAGGCAGAAGAAGACAGTAGACTCCCTTGTTGGGAGTTTGTTGTACGTTAGGTCTAGCTATATGTTCTCAGAAAATCTATTTTTGTAAAAAACTAATTAATCTTAATTGTTTAGATGCTATTGGTCAGTTGGTCAATTAGTCAAATGATGGTAACTCGTTCATTGAAACAAGAAGGTAGAGTATTCTCATGATGAAGGCTTGCTTATAAATTATGGTACTAGAGAAAGATGGGCAGCTGGGTGGTGTAGTGGATAGAACACTGAGCTTGGAGTCAGAAAGGCCCCTTTCCTAAATTCAAATCCAGTCTTCAAATCTGCTAGATCTGCAACCCTGGGCAAGTGACTTAACCCTGTTTTTCTCAGTTCCTCATCTGCAAAATGAGCTCTAGAAGGAAACAGCAAGCTCTTCCCAGATCTTTGCCAAGAAAACACGAAATAAGGTCAAGAAGATTCAGATATGACTGAAAACAACTAAACTAGTAACAAAACCAGAGAAAGATTCCTTGAACTCTGACAGCTTCCCATAGAAATCTTAGGAGAGCAGTAGTCTTGTTACTGGGATCACATCCTGCGATGGCTAATTGGGATTGGGAGAGAGAGGCCAGAGTCTAGATGCTAGACTTAATAATAGCTAATATATATATATATATATATATATATATATATATATATATATATATAGCCTTAAGATTTCAGAGACCATTTCTCATAGTATCTCATTTCATCCGGACAAGAAACCTTAAAGTCAGGTCTATTATTGTTTTCCCCATTTTAAAATGGAGGACACTGAAGTTAGGAGAAATTAAAGTACTTTTCCAGATTCACACAGCCAGGAAGCATCTGAAACAGAACTCAAACTCAGATCTTCTTGATTAGAGATCTAATGATATATCAACTACCCCTCTCAGCAGTCTTATAACTATAAATTAATGTTCTGGAAGGGCCAACATCCAAGGGGAGTTCAAATTTCAACAACTCCATTG
Organism: Gymnobelideus leadbeateri; assembly: GCA_011680675.1. Lineage (NCBI taxonomy): Eukaryota > Metazoa > Chordata > Mammalia > Diprotodontia > Petauridae > Gymnobelideus > Gymnobelideus leadbeateri. The sequence continues at coordinate 616,796 of WOXC01000773.1, forward strand.
AAAGAGAAATGGATCATAGTCCCCAACTCTGACACTAACTCAGGAACCCTACTTCCTTCTCTGCAAAGTAAGTGCCACACCACTAGGTCCCACTTCTGCCTTATTCCTTGGAAAATCTAGAGATGGTCTGAGGCTAGATTTGAACTCAGGTCTTCCTGATTCCATGCTATTACCTGGAGTAATCTTACACCTATGGGAGCCATCTTCATTTGTCCTGATTTATATCTTGCCACTGGACCCAGATGGCTCCAGAGGAGAGAGGAAGCTGGTGACTTTGTACAGCCCTCCCTCACATAAATCTAATTCACTTGCAAGTCATGGCATTACCTTCCTGATGCCATGACCTTCTTTGAGAATGAAGGACAAACAACAGCTTAGCTTCAACAATCTGTGAATCAAAGAGTTTGGTGCTCCATGTGACCCTAGCTCAGCAAAACCTCAGTTTCAGTAAAAGATGAATAAGCCTTTCTCTAGGACTTTGGGCAAACTACTTCCCCTATCTGTGACCAAAATTCAGTCTTCTATAAAATGGAGCTGTGATACAATTTACAGGTCTGAAAGGATGCTTTGCTAATTTTTTTTTTTTTGGATGGGGTGACTTCAAGCTCTTTTTCAGTCCCCTTCCCTCTCTCTCTGTTGACTTGCTCTTCAGATTATAATTCCACTTCCTTCCTCCCTCAGTAATCAAGTTTGTTAGATGCTAAATATGAAGACATAAGTAATTGTTTTTAGTAGTTTGGTGCTAAGATCTGGCTAAATCTTTTTTTTTTTTTTTTGCCAAAAGATTTAATAAAAGACCTTATTTCTCTTGGGAGAGAGGGACAACAGCATCCTCAGGCATATGTTCACGTTGTCTTGGGGTATCTGCCTTCTCCATTGGGTAATATCTTCTGATCTCCTCCATCATTACTGAAGGTGGTTTAGATGATTCTTGCATTAGAGATCATTTGTGATGCTTGCCCAAGTATAAAAATCCCTAGGAATGGCTCTTCTGGTAGTTCAAACTAATATAAAAAACTACATCTTCTTCATTTACTTCATTCAGAGATTTTGTCATCATTTATGAACAGGTTGTACCTGTGTCTACAAAACAGTAGGAGGTAATGTTATTGAGTTCTAAATAAAAAAAAAATTATCTTTGGGGCCATGAATGATTTCATTTTTTTATCTTTCTTCATAAAAGTAAATATACAGTATAAAATATATACAGTATAAAAGTATATATACAGAAGATCTCAGTCTCCAAGTTGAAGAGAGATTCTCTGTGTTTGGTGAGCTCCACCAGGTGCTGCTACTATTTGCAAATTACATTGTGTTGATTTCATCAAGCCTCAGAATACTTAAGTTTCCTAGAAGAGACTAATAATCATTCACAGGAGTTTGACCTATCTACAAAGGAAAGAACAAGTGGATGAAGAATAACTATTGTCCAGATTATACCTTTCATTTGGATAGAAACCAATATAGTTTGTCCATTAGTATGTATATCTAGGACCGACAATGTACATAGATAATGAACTAGGTTCCAAGTTGAAGAGAAATGGAAAATTTGACTAAATTGCCTTCAAGAAATTTCAGTGCTTTTAGAATCACTCCCCCGCAGTCCCTATAAGGTCAACATTCTACTGTTTCTCTATTTCCTACCATAGTGCCTGGCACATAGTGGATAGATAATAATTCTCTGTTGGTTTATTAACTGACTGATCGAAAACAAAAGGCTTTTCCTGGGACCATATCTACAGCTACCTTATATTGTAAAGATGACTCTAATTTCCCCATCTTTGAGTAAAAATTGGGTAAAAATATAAAAGATATTAATCATTTTAATGGTTCAGTAGAGAATAATCTAAAGGTCAAAAGTGGTAGCTATAGTTTTGAGTATTGGGCCTGGAACCTACATAGTTGCACTTAATCATGGCACCAACATTTATCACCTCTTACTTGAGTTATTGAAAATGGCAGAATGGATTGAACACTGACTTTAAAGTTAGACAACCTAAGTTGAATTCCTGCCTGATATTTACCATCCATAAGACTTTTGGCAAGTCAATTCAACCCTAGAGTCTTCAGTTTCTTCACTACAATATAGATATAATCAAGCTACAACCCTTATTCAAATTTTTGATGGCTTCCCACTGATTCTCTGATACTTTTAAATCCTTTGCCTGACATTTAAAGCCCTCCAAAATATGACTCAACAAACCTTTCTAGTCTTACTTCATATAGTTCTCCCTCAAACTCTCTATTTAAGTGAAATTAGCATAGTAGCAACTCACTAACCATAAAATTCCATCTCCTTCCCCTGCACCAATCCAATGATTATCCCTACGGTCTGGAACACACTTACTCCTCACCTCATCTCTCAGAATCCTTAACCTCTTCAAAGGGCTGCTTGAGCTCCACCTCCAACATGAAGACTTTACTGACTGCACCCCTATTGTAACCATTTGGCATTACTTTGTATTTCCTTTGTATTCACTCATCTACACACATGTGGAATTCTCTGGTACAATATTATGGTAGGAACTGTTTGGGTTTTTTAATTCCCATGATCTAACATAGTCATTACCTTACTTATCATAGGCTCTCCTAAGTAGAAATGAATTTTGTATCCTTGGTCTAAAGCAACATATAAACTCTTAGAACCTCAGCTTCCTCATCTGTATAATGGGAATAATGATGCATAAGCTAACATAGCTTCATAAGGTGTGGGGTTTTTTTGCTTGGAAAGGACTTTTAAAAGTTAGATCACTCTATAGAAATTAAGGGCAAAATTAGGGAAGCTACGTAGGGTAGTGGATAGAGTGCTGGCCCTGGAGTCAGGAGGACTTAAGTTCAAATGCAGCCTCAGATATTAGCTATGTGATCCTGAGCAAGTCAGTTAGCTCTGTTTGCCTTAGTTTCTTCATCTATCAAATGAACTGGAGAAGGAGATGGCAAAGCACTCCAGTATCTTTGCCAAGAAAACTCCAAATGGGGTCATGGAGAGTTGGACACGACTGAAATGACTCAACAACAAAAATAGAAATGGGTGGTTGTTCTATGCCCTACATTTACCTTCCTGCATCACACAGAATTAGACAAGACATTAATCACACCGGGATGAAGCTCTTTTTCAGGTTATTGTGAGGGAACAAAAAAAAAATTAACACCTCCTTTCAGAAAACATAAAGAGGGTCTCATAATAATCTAGACTAATATAATCCCTGCACAATACAAAATCTCTAGGTAGCCTTTATATATCAAAGGAAATGATTAGCAATAAACACTTCTCATCCTCCCTCCTTTTTGCTTACTCTCTCCCTTGCAGGGATTCTTCAAAATGGGAAATCTATAGCAGAAGCACTTACAGTACTTAGCTGCTCTTTGTAACAGGGATGGAGTGTTTAATCATCTAGTTATAAGCAGAAATCATCTGCCTAACACATAAAATAATTCAGGTAATGAGATATGCAAAAGAGATGAGAAAAAATCTTGATTCCTATAAAGTCCACTTTCAGAACTGATAAAAAAAATAATGAATCTTTACATCTGCAGTGATACAGTCAGTCTTCTCTCTTCTCAGTATCTCCATCTTCAGTCAGATTGCTTGCAGATCTGCTGAAATTAGATGTCAGGGTAAATTATGGTAGAAGCCGGGTTACTAGCTAAGGCTATGAAGAGTAGACACATAAAAACAAGGTACCATTGAAGGTAATTGCTTCTGATCTTAAAGTTTTTAAATGACAAAATTGGTGCTGATGTTGTATTTGTATCAGATGCTCTGTTTAATTGACACTGACTCACTCTGGGGCATTCTTTACCTCGCAGTTTTTATTTTTGCTTCGTAATTCTTAAAAGCTACAACAAAGGAGATTCAATTGCATACAGCTTGCATGGAAATGAGAAGAAAATGAAGGTATGCGAGGACTGGTGGACCAAGCCAGGCTCATGAGTTATTCTGTGACATAGAGTATCTCTGACAAATCTGTACCAAATCTACTTGTAAAGTTCCACAGTGGGAAACGAAATCAGAGCAAAGCCCATTTGAAGATGATATTTGGAGAGAAGTTTCATGATCCTTGCTAAATCAGGAAGAAAGCCCCATTTGCAAACATTTCCATTTCTGTCTCCTTTAATAAAAGGAAAGATGAGAACTCATGACCCACAGGGCTGCTAGAGGAAGGAGATGCTTACTTCTTTCTGCTCATTTAAATATATAACAAGCCACAGGGGGGAAAAGAAATATCCTATTCCATTGCCCATAACATATGTCAGTAAGTCATAAAAATAAATCACACAGTGGAAAATTTGTGAACATTGCTGAGGCTCCTGCAAGACTGTAGAAGGACTTGTCCCTGAGCCAAAAGGCAAATAGTCCAACTGCTTAATATTTGCAGACCTATAGATCAATGAATAGTTGAGAAAGATCACAAAGAGGGTGATTTGTTAATTGCTGTCCTATCTTCAAGCAAGGTCACCATGTTTTCTGTTTAGATAAACATTTTCTGCTATTACATAATGTACCTACCCTGGGTGAAAAAAGAGAAACTGCTAAATCATTTGAAATTCTAAATTATGGCCAAGGACAGAAAAGGCAAGGAAGGGCAATATATTTTACTCTGGAAAAAAAATAAATATTTTCTGAAGATAAAATGATCTATTTTTTCACTTACTTGACTTTGAATATGTTATATTCTCCATCACCACCCTCCTTCTCTACTAGAATGTAAATGTCTAGAGAATGAGGACTGTGTTGTTTTAATCTTTATACCTCCTGTCACCTACCCAGTGCAGTACCTTCCACATAGCAGGCTCTTAATTCATGCTTGTGAAATTGAATTGAATTAGGTCATAGATAGTGAACCTGTATGGATGAGGAGAAAAAGGGAAGGTGGGGAGGAAGGTATTGTTATACTTTTTCTATTGTGGTGATATTAAAACAGTATCTTGAATTCTGTTTCTGTGAAGCAATACAACTTAATGAGGCTTCCAACTAGTAGATGCTCATTTATACCAAGACAACCCAGAGGAGGCAAGGCCAAAATACCAGGAAGACAAAAATTATGGATATTTAATAGTTTCTAGTGCTTTCTTTTACTCTAATTGAATAGATTTCTTTGATGTGTTTCCATGGCCTAGATGTATTTTTTATCCATATCCAGAATAACTTAGGGCTGTCCAAGAGTGGAATGAATGGTCTATCTTCAGATGTAGTAGGATTTCACAAGAGTTCATCATGCAATGGTTGTCATGTGTGATGGAAAGGCAACTTTATTTTTCAGGTATGGGTTAGGCTAGATGGCTTCTGAGGTCCCTTCTAACACTAAAGTTCTGTGATTGGTAAGAGTATGAACTTTCTGACTACTTAAAAGAGTAAGTGGTACTTGGCTTAGCAATCTTCCATGATATTTGCTACCAAGGTTAAAAAAATTATGCAGGGGCGTCTAGGTGGCACAGTGAATAGAGCGCCGGCCCTGGAGTCAGAAGGACCTGAGTTCGGAGGCGGCCTTCGATACTTAATCCACAGAAACAAAAAAACCTAGCCGTGTAACCTTTGTCAAGTTACTTAACCCCAATTGCCCTAAAGGGGCGGCTAGGTGGCGCAGTGAGTAAGAGCGCCGGCCTCGGAGTTGGGATGACCCGACATCAGATCCGGCCTCAGAAAATGAGTACCCACACATAAATAATGACTAGCCGTGTAACCTTGAGCAAGTTACTTAACCCCAATTGCTTTTAAAAAAAAAATTATGCAAATTCCTAGCCCATGGGTTAAGTTGCATACTTCAGCTCTCCTAAAAGAAAACCCTATATTGTAAATAGTTTGGGTGCAAAGGAAAACAACAAAACAATGAGACAACACACTAGACAATACAAAGAGTCACTGAAATTCTAAAATGACTTCTGGAAGTAATAGCAGCATATACCACCCAGGCACAAATGAGTTCTAGAAAGTAAGCCCGCATATACTGAGAAATGAGTCCTATAGTCCTATATTTCACTGAAAGAAACTGCGTACCAGAAAATGGTGCCACATTTAGCCAATAGGGATGTCACAAAAGAAAAGAATCTTTGATGCATCATCATCATGCATTTCCTAAGTATAACTGGCATGTATTTCCTACTTATTTCATTCAAGCCATTCCTATTTCCTTCCAAATGTCAAGCAAAGGAAGAGTGTGCTTTTTTCCCTTTCTTTTCCCCTCCTTCCATTTCACATTCATATAATGCCTTTTATTTAAGTGCTCTCCTTGTAATATAACCAAGTCCTGATAAAACTATTAGGAAAGAAAATAGGAAAATGTAGTAATGTAACCTTCAAAGCCCCAGCCAATCACAACAAAAGAATTAGAATACATCAAAGAGCTCCAAAGAACTTAATCATCTAGGAGGCTGAGTATTTTTAATACATCCTTTTTTACTCTGGCCAACTGAAAAATCCTCCTGTTCCTGCAGTGACTGAAGATAAGGTAATTGTGCTTTAAAATGCACCCATGTAAATAAACTGTGTCACTTTTATTCACTCTCGTTAGCCACTCTATTTCTTTACATGACACTCAATGCAGAATTAAAGTCATGAGTCCTTTTTTTTCTCTGTTTTTATGCAGCTAGTGCCTGCTTATGTTTTGTTTGTTTAACGCAGGCATACGTTTTTCTACTTAACGTGATTCAGGTAGAGCTAGAAGACTGAATATCGAATGACCTGAGATCTAGTCCTCTTCCTGCAATGTAGCTTTTTCTTTTTCCAAACTGATAATTGCTGCCAGAAAGAATTCATATTAAAAAACCTTAATCTGCCTCCAAAATTCTCCCTGGGTAAAAGCCTATAATTTGTACAACCCAATATAGCAAACTGTCAAGAGCAGATTTATTAGTTTTACCTGCTCACAGCACAGAGGACCACTTGCTTCTTCTAGGACCACTGCTTCTTTATCTTGCTTTAATGATTAAAACTATTTCCATCATCTCCTTCCACTCCATTTCAAAAAAGACAACTGCTGTCATTTATCTCAAAGTCCAAATACAACTGCCACTAAATCCAAGCTTCCTTGGGGAATCTCCACCATTTAGTGGAATCTCTCTCTCTCTCTCTCTCTCTCTCTCTCTCTCTCTCTCTCTCTCTCTCTCTCTCTCTCCTTAGTACTTCAATTATTGTACGTTTTCCAACAGAGCTCAATAACCTCTATTATCTGTCACATGCCAAAAGATAAACAGGTACAAGACAAGGCCTAGGATTTGCAGACACTAGAGAATTCCCAACCTGAATATTATTTTAATTCCAACTGAGGAAAAAAAATGGAAATGTTCCTGTATCTACCCCCATAATCAAAATTTTAAATCCATCCCATGTGTCCAAAGCTACCTCTTAATTAGTCAGTGGTAGGAATTTTGCATATTTAGTGAAGGAATTGGCTGTCTGCTACAGGCTTATCCCCCAGGTCAGACTTATAAGTGAATGAGAGAGACAATTCCCATATCCCCATTTGTTGAAGAAGTGTTTAGCCCTCAGTGATGTCTATGTGCTTCTGTGCAGGATCAAGGAATAGGGCTTTGGGAAGGGAGGAGAAAGAAACAGAAAACTGAAGGAAAGAGAAAGAAAAAATGCACATTTTACCAACTTCTTTGCCACTTCTGCAGAGGAGAAGAGAGACAGGAGACACTAAAAGGAAAAAGAAAGAAAATGGGTAGGAAACCCTAAGAGACAAGATCTGAGGGGAAAAAATCTGTAATTAAAACAATAGTGAGACCACAAAGGGAAAAGAAATAGATGTTTGGCAGGAGGTGGGGAGGGTAAATGAGGGCAGGGGAAAAAAATTTTAAAAATCCTAGAGAATTCTTTTTCTTAATACAAAAAACTAACGAATTGATCTTTAATAGCATTTTCTATTACCTTTCTGTATTCTGGAAGAAATATGAATTTTTCTAAGATGTCCAGAGGGATGTGCACTTATTCTGAATATTTCTTTCAGTTTACATAGGTACATGATGTAAAGTGTTTTTTATAGTGCTTTGTACTTTCCAGTGTACTTTAATGATAGTATATCATTTAATCCTCACAATAAGACTGTGAGCTATATATTAATTTTCATAGCAAGAATATATGCTAACACATTAAAAGAGGATGTAAGACTGAATAATATACCAGAATATTTTTTTATTTTAGCAAATGTGTGTCAACTAACATAGTGTTTGCAACATAATTTTATATGTGTAAGTACATGCACTTCATATATGTGTAAGCATATGCACATACATGAATATATGCATATATATATTCAATTTGAAAGACTAGAAAATATGAAATGAAGGAATGAGATTTTGCTTCACTCAGAATAATAGATACAATAATGGACGCAAAAGTAAAAATAAAAACTCATTCTAAATTTGCATCTAAATTGTATCATTAGATATATTATCTAATTTAATGTAATAATTTTCTTAAATTGTAATAGCCAAAGACATGCCAAGTCATTCAATGATATGGAAAATTTATTAGACTGTAAGGATGTCACTTTATAATTAATAAAAAAATTAAAATTTTAAAATATGGGCTACATTTTAAACTGTAAAATATAGGATTATAAATAAGCTGAAAAATGTACAAGAAATGCTTGGCATTTGCTTGGCCTATTATATCATATATGTCTGCTGATTCATTTCATGTTTAACTACTAAAGAGTTATCAATATGTTTATGTACAAGGAAAATGAAAAATGAATATACTGCCTTATTTTAGAAGAATGATTATCAAGTTCATTGTAACAGTTACAACAAACTCTGCTGGTGATAACCAGTAATACTTCTTTAATGGATTTAAATAATTTAGTAACTGAGTTTCTAGCAAAAAAAAAAAAGACCTAAGGGGCAATTAAGAGAATTCATGTAAGAATTTTGAATTAATAAGATTATGAGATGTAGGCTGGCTGTATTACATTAACATTTTTAGTCATATGCTTATATTTTCAATAAGGTAAAAACTCAAGTGGTGACTTAAATTAGAGAGAGAAATGTGAATTCTATTAAATTGTGGATAATCTTGGATCTGCAATCATTCTGAGAATCATTAAAGATAAGCAATTGTTAGAATGTCCAATTGGAATCTAGAAGATACATGATGTTAGGAAGGAAAATGAACAAATAAATAATATCCTCAAGCTAATTAATAAAAATACATGTGTGTTCCTGATGCATTCATTAAAGAATCATTTATTGGGTACTTACTGTAGGTAAGGCTCTGTGTTATGCTATCTCCCTTCCTCCAAGTCATGAATGTGATTAAGAGATAGTTCCTTCCATCAAGATGCTTTTGATCTAATCAAGAAGATCAGGCCTACACTGTTACCGGTCAGTAATTTGGTCATGTCTGAATCTTCATGACCCCATGGAACATAGCATTCCAGGCCCTTCTATTGTCTGTTTACTCCCGAAGTCTGTCCAATCCCATGTTTGTTGCTTCCTTGACACTATCTATCCATATCCTCCTTTGCTGTTCTCTTCTCCTTTTGCCTTTATTTTTTTCCCAACATCAGGTTTGTTTTTTTTTTTTTTTTCCACTGAGGTTCTCTTTACCTAGCCAAAGTATACAAGCTTTAGCTTCAGTATTTGTCCTTCCAGTGAATGGTCTACATTAATTTCTTTAAGTATTCTGACTTGATCTCTTTGATCTCCAAGGGACTCTCAAAAACCTTCTCTAGCACCACAATTTGAACGCATTGATTCTACAGGACTTAGCTTTCCTTATAGTCCAAGTCTCACAGCCATACATTACTACTGGAAAAATCTTAGCTTTGACTATATGGGCCTTTGTTGACAAGGTGATGCCTCTGCTTTTTAGTAATGTTGTTCAGATCTACCATAGCTTTCCTTTCAAGGAGCAAGTATCTTTCAATTTCACATCTGCAGTCTATAATGTCTACAATGATCTTTGAGCCCAAGAATATAAAATCTGACACTACTTCAATTTCTTCTCCCTCTAGTTGCCAGGAAGTGATGGGACCAGTTGCCACGATCTTAGTTGTTGGGTTTTTTTCTTAATTTCAAGATTGAAACCAGCTTTTATGCTCTCCTCTTTCACCCTCATTAAGAGATTTCTTAATTCTTCGTCACTTTCTGCTGTGAGTGGGGTCATCTGCATATCTGAGATTGCTGATATTTTCCCTAGCCCTTAATTCTGGATTTTACCTTGGAGTAAGACCCAAATGCAATAAGAGTTTAAGGAATGGAGACATTATGTGTAAATAAGGGGAATAACAGATAGTATAATGAACTGGACCTTCAAGTATAGTTAAGGTTTCAGTGGGTGAAAATTAGAAGAAAGTACACTTGAGATTCAGGGGGGGAAATGTGGGCTGACAGAGAGCAAGGGGAAAAAAGTTGAGTTTTGACAAAGCCAAGATATTCAAAGGAAAGTAACTGCAGCTAAAGTTTAAAAAGTAGGTTAGGGGCAAAATATGTGCGGTCTTCAAAACTAGGCCAAGAGTTTTCAACTGCTATCTCATTTGATCCTCACAATAATCTAATAATGTGCTATTATTCCCTCCATTTTATAGCTGAGGAAACTGAGACTGTGATCTCATATAGTTAGTCTGACACAGAATTCAAACTCAGGTCTTTCTCCCTCCAGTACTCTACAGATAATGTCAACTACTTAGACCCCCCAATTAAAACCCAAAGCAGTGTGGGTGATGAAAATTGAAGGGGGAAAGAGCACTGAATTTGGAGGCAGAGCACCTAGTTTTAAATTCTAACTTTTCTGACAAGTGTAGGATCTTGGCTAGAGAGGCTGGAAAGGGACCCTAAAAACAGAAAGTCACTTTACCTGCCTGGGTATCCGTTTCTTTATTTGTAAAATGAGAGGATTTAAGTATATAATCATTAAGGTCCCTTGTAGCTATAAATTTTGTGATCCTAGAATCATTTATAAAGAAAAATCAACAAGATTTGGTGACTGCTTGTATATGAAAAGTTAGAGAGAAAGGAATCAGTAATGCTTCTCAGGTTTTATGACCAGCCAGCCAAGCCATAGGGAAATATCCAAGTATTAATGATTAATAGCATCCAAGTGGGATAGTGGAAAGTAATTAGCTAACTCAGTTAAGATTACTCAATTAACATTGGGATATATTGAAATTTTGACATTAGCAATAACTTAAGTGTGTATCTCTTTGCTAATATCTCATGCTTCTGGGTTACACATAAACACACACAACACACATGCATGCACATACATACATACATATACTACCACATCCATCTCCAGAAAAGTTCGTGTCAGAATCAAACTTGTGTCAAGATATTTTTCACTTAGTTTCAAAGTTTCTTTTGTTGTTGTTGTTTGTCTAACTAAAGGGCAAGACTACTTTGGAAGTTCAGAAAATGCCCTTTAATCCCTTTAGAACAAATTTAAAAGTCATGACAGCTCAGGAAGCCTCTCCAAGAATCTTCTGCTTTTCAGTAAATTGGCAGTATCCTTCTAAAACTGTTTAGTCCCCACAGAAGTAAGTCTTTGAAGCTGACAAGGTGTCCATGGGCAAAAAGGATCTTTGAGTTTTAAAAAAATCTAGGTTTTGTTTCAACTCAGAATCTAGTTAAACTACTGTGGAAAGAACAGAAACTGGATTTGTGAAACTTCTACTGTTTCTCTGGAGAATGGTCTAATCTCCAGCTGTGCTATGTCCAACAGGCTGCTATACAGATCTTGACATTACAATCCAGTACTTGAAGCAGAGGGGTGAAAACTCATGCATTCATGGTTCTTTCAAAACAATATAATCATAAGAATATGTAACACATATATGTAAAGCTGTCAAATTTCCCTATTGCTTTTTCCCTAATAATTCAATGAGTTAGATAGCATACAATAATCCCAATTTACTTAAGAAAATGTGACTCAGAGGTTAAATGAAAACCTTAATTACCCAATCAATGTCTACTCACAAACAAAAGTCTCCATTCTTTGCAAGGCTATCCAATATTTGCCCCAATGTTTTGTGTGGTCTTTTGCTTGGCCAGTATGACTATGATGAACCACATCGTGATTTATGGTGTAATTGGTGTATACAATTCTGTTGATGGAAACAAGTGCTGGACCAAATCCCTGCACAAGATTGTATTGCTTTATGACATTATATATTCTAACTTCAAAAACAGCTTCCATTTTGGAACATTCCTTTCTTATGTAGAAGAAAATGTTATTAAGTGTTATTAAGTTCATATTATAGCTATTTTTTTTACTTGGATGTTGACATAATAATTTCTCTTGAAGTAGGTCACAATCACTTTTAACCTCACAGTTTGCATGCTCAAAGATCTAAGTTTGTTTTTAACTCCCTTGATAATTTTTCATGAAATATCATTAGGCTTTATAAAATCCACCCCAAACCCAAAGAAAATTATCTATTTTTCCAGTCATTCTCAATATATTTATTAGCACCTAAACTGGGAAGAGAAGAGATAAGATATTCTGAGAAAACAGTCAGGTCCCAAAGCTATTGAATGACTGTGATCCTTAAGCTCATTCATCCAAGCCCTCAGAAAACTGAGCGGGGGCTGAAGGCCACAGAGGGTGAAGGCCAAGGGCAAGTTTTCCAAGAGCTCAATCATTAGTTTTGAAAAAATTGTCCACTAGCTGAATCAATGGAATTATTATCAGTTAGTGCTGCCAAATCTTTCAGGGCAGATTATGAAGCAAAACTCAGCTGAAAGGTTCTCTTAGAATTCAAGTTTTCCTCTATAAAAGCAAAATCAATTCAAGCTCAGGTTGTGCTCTGCTAAAGATCACTGCTGCTTAGCATCAAGTAGGGTCTTCTCTCCACAGACATTGAGCTCATCATACAAGGAAATCCATCATAGATCTGGGCGGAACATTAGAGATAATCACATTCAAGCATCCTTTTCCATCACCTTTGGACTGGAAATGCTGTAGTATCCTTCAGTAAACTCCATTTGGTTACATGTATTGAGCTTTCCCATCACTTTTTAGTGAAACTTGATGACATAATCATGCAGTTAGAAAGATTTTGTGGGTAAATTTTGGAGAAAGAAGACGTTGTTGTCCACTTCAGTCTCTGAAATTGATGTCTTAAACCTAGGATCCCCTAACATTTTTATATCTTTCCAGGTTAGATTGTTCTTGCTCTTCTGGTTTTGATAATTGTTAAATCCAGGAATCAGCAATGAGGATTGCAATGGTTATCTGAATTGGAGGCTAGCACTGATAAAACAGAATTTATGCACTTTTTTATTGAGAAAATAATTAAAAAGAAAAAATTATGGTTAATGATTTGGAAATTTCTTAAGTGCCTGTGTCTTACTTGTATACCCTATCCCCCAGTACCTAACATACTGCTCAATAAAAATTCATTTAATTGAATTGTCATGAAGGACAGCACTAATGTTCAACTTTACAATCTTCCATTATCAAGTGATTTCCTTTTGTTTCTTAGAATGTTCCTTTCCTTTCTTTCATTCATGCTAGTGAGAATGAAAAGGATTATGCACTGTCTTCATTTATTCTTTCTTAGATGTGATTTTCTGCTCTTCTGAGTTGAATCTATTTAGATATAAACACTCAATGCTTAAATTATGGCCCACTTTTTTCTCTTTTAAGAATTTTTGATTTAGCGTTACTTTAATTAACCTGAACTTTAGATATATTCCAATTCTATGATTTCAACCTTTTATCATTTAGAGTTACCATAGGCTCACCTGTGATAAAAATTTGACATTATGAATGAATGCTGCTGAATGATAAGTAGCAATGTCAACAGATTATATTTTTCATAACATAAAACCAAATGTTCTGATGCTCTCTGAGACATATTGTTTGATCAAGAAGGGGAGGGAAAAGCCTTCTAATCTTTCATCATGATGCCCTTCAGAAGCATCACTGTGTGCAAGCATGCATAGACAGTTATCTTTTGAAACTAATAAAAATCAGTCACTAAGGAAATGTAGTAACATCCATCAAAGGTAGAGCTGTTCAAGATCTGTGAAGCTCACCATGAGCTAAGATGTACAATCGAAAAAAAATTTGCCAGGCAGACCCCATGAACCATATCTTCAATACTAAAGCTGAAAAGACCAGTTTTTGTACAAAGCAACATTTCACAATCTGTAGTTTGGCACTTTTGAAAGAGGAAGACTGCATAAACCAAAAGTTTCAAGGTACACATGAAGGTAGAAAGGACAAAATATGGTCAGGTGAATTCCATTATTTGGAATGGTGTTTATTTCGATGTGAGGTTGTAGAACAGAATACACATTGAATGAGAACGTAATTTAAGACATTGTTTTATTAGATTCAGAAAATATGTTAATTCCTACTTCACTTAGATAAACATACATGTTCTGAAATTCAGTGAAATCACCTGGTTTTTTTCCTACTATTTCACAGAATATTGAAGTTAGTCAAGGATTATTCTTGAAAATAAAACTTTGGAATTTATTTTAATTTTAAAAATTCTGCTTTTAAAAAGGGTTGTCTTATGCATCTGAAAATATATTCATTTTAATTGATATATGGGAAGGGAAGCTCTCAAAGGGCCCAACTTCATGAAATTAAAAGCTGATTTTCCTTATTTGCTCAATATGGGCAAAACTTGCTGAGTCAATATGTAAAAGTCTGTATAACCAGATACTTAGAAGGTTTTATATAAGATCTACTTGCATTTAATTTATGTATAGCTAATACATAAATTTGTATATATTCTTAGGGGCATATGGATATTAAGGGAGGACTAGCACCTCTGGTGAGAGGGCTTGCTGAGCCCTTTTCAGGGCTGCTCATCCACCTTAGATGTCCACCTGTCACCCAACTCTCACCCAGACTCCAAGAAGCTCTAGCATGTATAGCAACCACCCCTTGGTAAAATTACCTCAGCAAATGGGCTAAACCAGATTGAGATTAACTCACAGGCCTCAAACCCATTGGTCAGTTAAGGGGATATCTACCCAAGGTTGTGAAGACTACCATTGGGAGAATAGGTGGATGAGAACAATTTGTCCCAACAATTTATGAAGGCAGCTGAAGCAGGCTCTGGGGAGTACTTAGAGCTCAGTCAGGTATTGAAAACGCCAAGGTCATCCACTGAATCCCAGGCCATCGCCAGTCATCTTCACTTATTTCCTGCCACTAGACTTTGATGACTCTGGAAGAGAGAGTGAAGCTGATGAATTTGACCAACTTTACCACACTTAAATTCAATTCACAAGCAAGTCAAGACACACCCTTAAAATGACATTAGTCCTCTTTGAAAATGAAGGACAAAAAACAACATGTAGCCATAATAGATAGGGATAGAGACTGAGCCTTTGATTTTATTGGTATAGCGAAATCCTAGGTGAGGAAATTCCTCCTCCTAATGGAGGTGATTATCCTCATCATTACCTCCCCAAGGGGATGGAGTGGAGTCACATATGATGATACTGGGTTCCCCTGACTTTTTTTGACAATATCCCAGCATTTTCCATTCCTCTGTATCCTGTCATGACTTCTCTAAAGCCATGCACAAACAGTTTTCCAGAGGATGGCTGCTGTGAACAGCTTTCAAGGTTCTGATTACACAGTATAGTGAAAACTCTACTTATTCAATAACAAACCAGAGCAAATCATTCACAGAAAATCAAGTTACAGCATTCACAATATTATAATTTATCACAGAAAATCAAAATACAACATTCACAGTAACTTATCACTAATATGACCACATAGTTTTCACCACAGTAGTCACATAGTTTTGAATGAAGAACAATCAATAAAGAATAATCATTAAGGAGGCTTGCCTCCTTAAGGGATACACAATACAAAAGTCAAAGTATTCCACCCCTGGGTAATACATTCATTAAGTCAATCACAAAGTCTTTAATTCAGTCACAAAGGACAATCACAAATAAATTACAATTCCATAAGTCATTACTCAACAGAAAATAATACAATTGAGCAGACAGGGCTTCCAACTGTCTGACCATTACATCCATACCTAGTTAGTCACCAGAGAAGGAAGCACCAGCATCTGGGTTTTCAAAGCCAAGGGGGACTCAACAGCTGCCCAGAGTCTCATCTGGCCAAATCACACAACTCTGTTCAAAGTGAGTCCCAAAACAAAATCTCACATGAGGGTCAGTCACTACTCAGTATTCACAGAGCAGTCTTTTCATCTTGACTCGGGGCAAGTTCTCAGATTCCCTGGATCCTCTTCCTTGGTCCCAGATCCTACCTGGATTCACCAAACTGTAACCTGGGTTCAAAGGCAGATAGCTCCCAGGTCCTTGTCCAGTTCTCCACCTACTTCCTGTTCCGTGCTGAAGTTCACAGTATCCAGTCCACCTTAAATCCTTCACAGTCTCTGTTCCTGGGAAATCAAGGCTTAACAAAGCCACAAACAAAGTACCAACACCACATTCATGCCTCCTCCAGCAGCTCCAGCTTCTGCCTCCATGTGGCTTGTTCCAAGAAATTCTGACTCAGTTCTCAATTCTCAATTCTCTCTAGCAGCAGCTGCTGCCTCCACAATGCTTACCCCAGGAAATTCTGACTTTCCCAGCTAAGGTCTTTCCTTATATACAGTATTGCTCCTCCCTATTTAGCCCCTTCCTGTTATATCAGCAATAGTAGTTCATACCTTCTATTTCTTTAACAGAGGTTTAATTTGAAACCAGGTGCTAAATACCTGTCAGCTTAGCAATACAAAAGGAATTTTAGATTTCATTACTATTACACCCTTATGCTAGGATAAAAAAAATGGATGGTGTCTCCCAAAAGAATTATTTTTAAATTTTAAAAAATTATAGTGTCAGAGAGTTGCCATATAATCTCAAGTGCCAAAACTGAAAAGGCATTTTTTGGTTGTTTAAAATTACCTTTTGCAGAATATTTTAAAGTTAGTGTTCTTACAAAGGGGAAACCCCATAAATTGCAAACTCAAGTGATTTCAAGGCAGATTTTCTAGCTACTTTGTCACAGGGCCTCAAATTTTTTATATGGCTTTACTTGTTATTTTATATATCCAATATGCATATATTATAGGACTGTTACACAAGAACTTCTGTACACATCTTCTCACAGAGATCTATGTATATCTTTACTGACTTTGTCCATAGTAAATTAAAAAAATAATACTTTAATTTAGATTTAATATAGGTCACTTTGAAGCTACTTATTTAATATTTAGGGCATACATTTCAGGAAATAGCTAACTACACGTATAATTTTGTTGCAATTTTGTGTTATTCAATATATTAGAAATATATGACGCATAAAAATAAACATGTACATATTAAGAAATGATTATCTCCCTTTTAAACATGCATCTTTATAACCCTAGGATTTAGTATGGCACCTGACAAAGTAGATACAACAAATACTTATTGATTGTTTGACTGATGTATGATACATATGTATATAGACATATGGAAGAGAATGAATATCTATGAAAGATTTTGTTTCTTATTTTAATCATAGTAACTTCAGTTTTTTCATGTGTTAGGATCACAGAATCATAGATTTTAGCATTAAATGCAAATAGTACCTGTGCATGTTCCAGATCCCTGCAAAGCAATTTTCAATTATTCTCCCAAAAAAATAATTCAGGTTTATAGAGTTTTGTTTATAACTTTTCCATATATAGATACATATAGTATATATGCAATTTCTTAAACAGATTCCAGCTTGTTTCACAAAGTTCAGAGAAAACTGAAGGTAGAACCATAAACTAAGAAATATATAAGAAACCATTCAAGTGCATTAGTGATCCCACCAAGGGGAGTTGAATCCTTATCAATGTAACTCTGACAAACCAAATGGAAAAGTCTTTTGAAATTAGTATCAGTCTCATGAAGTGAAGTCCATGTTCTTCAAACCTTCCTCTAAAAAAAAAAAACCTGCTCCTATTATAAAACACTCAAGTAGATTAAGAATGGAAGTGATTAGATACAGGCACACTGGCAGCAGTGAAACATAACAGTTGACCATGTAAATGAATGAGGAGTTAGTGAAACTATACAGAACAGATACACCTGAAATCACAAAATTGAGACATTTAAAAGGGTTGCCAGTGGCCACTTACCAGCCTCATGTCAGTGAGCATTGTATTATAGCATGGTACAATTACTGCCATTGATAATGATGGTAAGTAGTTACTATGAAAAAGTTAAATTATATTCTTCTGTGTACTCTGTTTAAAAAGGCATGAGAATACATAAATTTGGAAAGAAACCAGTCAAAAATAAATTACACCTTTCAAAATGCCAGACAAATAAAACCATTGAGTTAGATGGCTTTAATACTGCTTTCTAGCTATAAATAGATGATCCTTCCTATTTGGTGCTGGAGATCATGTTAATTTTTATGAAATTCTTTAAATCATTACCTTCTAATATGGAGGCATTGGTGATCAAGTTGTTAGAGTGCTAGGACTGGAGTCAAGAACATCTGAGTTCAAATCCCACCTCAGTAGATGTGTGACTATGACCAAGTCACTTAACATCAGTTTCCTCAAGTGTTAAATGGGGATAATAAGGGCATCTACCTTACAAGGTTTTTATGAGGATTAAATTAAATAATGTAAAAAAAAGCTTAGCACAGTGCCTAGCACATAGTAGATGCTTAATAAATGTTAGTTTCTATCCCTTTCCCCCTTCTAGAAACCTATGAAATTATAGGATATCCCCAGAATTCTCATATATGCTGCAAATGTGTCTGTAGTAGGCAAAGAAGAATTAGTGAATTGATTCCTTTAGATTATAAAACACATAAAATTAACATGATTAATACAAAAATGTAGTTGTCATTACATAATAATGCGATTTATATAAAATATAAAGTTTTACCCATTGTTTTGACATCCTATGCTATATTTCTACTTACCTTACATTGTATGCACGTGGTGGTGATGGTATTTTCACAATGATAGAAAAGGAAAATATCCTTGATAAGATTTCAATACCATGACAAATTCATAGCAGAGGGAGTAGGAAGAAAGAGAGAGAGAGAGAGAATGAAAATTATATTTAATTTTTTATAAGTTTTTGAAACAGATTTGCATTTACAACCTCTCAAGGAGCTTCCCTTGTTTAATAGATCGGAATACTTTGGTCATATGTTCTAATCAGATACTCTTGTCTCTAAAAGAAAATCAACTTTCCTAGACAATCTAAAACATTGTAATGTTTTCCCATTTCTCCTGTCAGCAAATGCTTCTGCAAAAATGTTGTTAAAGTTTGGTGGAGTTTCTTTTCTTTTCTTTTTTTTTTCAGGCTCATGGAGCTGTTTGGAATGACAAAGTATTTCAATTTGTTGGTGAATGTCCTAGTGGATTTAACAGATGTAAACCATAGCTATGGAGACTGCTATTTAGCATTCCATACTGCTAACTTCATCTTTCAGCACAGCATACATATCTTTTCTTCCACATTAATGAATTTTTATACTAGAAATATGGCAACTCCAGGGGGTATTGATATCATGATATAATCACACCCCTAGAGAATGTCTGGACACCCCAGAGATGATGATAGCTAGACCTCCTGTTGTTTCTTATGGCATATATACATACATGTGTGTGTGTTTGCTGATAGCAGCAAATAGAAAGAAGGGTAAGGTGATACTAGCATATGGAATTAACCTGACTTGTCCACTGTTAATTACTGAAGCTGTAAACACCAGTAGTGAGCCTATTCTATGCTGTCATCATAATTAAAAAAATTTTAGTATGTGGTTTTTGTGTTGCAACACCATCGATCAAAGTCCCCTTTCTGACATGTGCAGCAGAAGCAATATGTTCCACATAGGTTATTTCTGGAATTGTATTACTTACTGTAATCGAGTCCTGTCATGTACCTTCATTGTACCCACTCCACCTGCCATGACTTTGGCTGCCTATTCTATGTCTGGCTTCATACTCCATCAAACACGCACACAAAAGAAGCACTGGCAGAGAGAAAAGATTTTTTTAAGGATTATACATTTTCTTTTTTGAGACCAGTTTCTTTGAACTATCTAGATTCACAATTCTACAAACAGAGAAATGTAAAAATCCCAGCCTTAAGGTTTATCACATTATTTAGAATGTGTGCTGGGGTGGTGGAAAGTGGAAACAAGATGGACAATTAGAGGCAGCCAGGGAACTGAACTCTCCCAACATTTCCATTCAAACAACTTTAAAATAATGCCTTGAATTAAATGTTAAAGTAGCAGAGCCAACAAAAGGCCAGTGGGAAACATTTTTTTCTGGCCTAAGAAAACTTAAGAGGTTGGCAGGAGAAGTCTATGACAGCAGGGTAAAGGTCTGTCTGAGCCCACACACATTGCAGTGGTAATAGCAGCCACAGCAGCAGCAGCAGCAGCTTCAGGAGTTCTAGTCCAGAGATCGTAAGGGCATTAGACAACTCCTTTGCTGGAACTGGGTACAGCTGGCACTGATTGACAACTCTATTGCCCGTACACAGTTCTAGGTTGCAGTTCCAGAATAGAGAGGAGAGCTGGTGTCAGTCAAAGGGAGCAGGAACCCTAGTCACCATTCCAAAACAAAGAGGAGCTTTGTGGACCAGGGGCCCTTTCTGGGTAAACACTAGGGTACATACAGACCAGGAGAGGAGTGACCATACTTCTCCAGGATCACACCACCTGTGAAGTACCAAAAACTTGCAGACCCCTCAGATCTAGTTCTGAAAACAGCAGCATGAAAAAAGTCAGAAGCTTGGGACCAGTGCCTCCCCACACAAAGTAGAGTACAACTTTAACACAAAGATCAAAATCAAGAAATATGTTAGGAAAATGATTAAGAAATAATAAAAAGACCAGATAAAGTTGCTATAATGTTATGGGAATGCTAATTTAAGATCTTCCCTGCCCCTAGGCCCTTTGATAGGCTTAAGTGCACCTGGAGCCTGTGTCTGGAAGCTTGGTTTTCGGGAATGCTTTTTGACTGGGCAGTGGGTCAAGAGGGTTGTTACATTCTCTGAGCCAGGAGAAAGCTATATAAACCCTGACGTGAGGCTTTGTTTTGGGGCTCACTTTGAGAAGTGTTGTGTGATTTGACCAGACGAGACTCTGGGTAGCTGTTAAGCCCCCCAGATTTTGGTGTTTCCCTCTCTGATAACTGTGACTAGGTATGGATGTAATAATGGTCAGACAGTTGGAAACCCTTTCTGCTTGATCTGTTTCTCTGTCTTCTTGTAACTTCTACTTGTAACCTGTCTATGTACTCTGAAGTTCGGGGTGCTGACTTTTTCCCCTGGACTAGGTAAATGATACGTTTGATTGATTAAAGCAAGATTGTTAACCCATTTTGTGTTGCTTTCCTTTAGAAAAGCAGATCTAAGAACTTGTGTTGGCAGCCACCCTGGGGATGCTGGGGTGCTTGCTGCTACACATAGTGACAGGGAAGACCAAGATAGCAATGTAACAACAGTTACCAAAAAAACCTAAAAAAAAAAAAATACTAAATGGACCCAAGTCCACCAAGAATTGCCTGGAGAGTTAAAGAAAGAGATAAAAGTGGTAGAGGAAAAATTGGGGAAAGAAATGAGAGTGATGCAAGAAAATTCTGAAAAGAGAATTGACAGGTTGGTAAAAGAAGCACCAAAAAAAGAAAAAGAAAACACCTTAAAGAACAGAATTGTCCAAATGATAAAAAGAGACACAAAAATTTGTGAAAGAAAAGAACTCTTTAAAAAGCAGAATTGATCAAATAGAGGGGGAAAAGAGATACAAAATATCACTGAAGAAAATAATTCCTTAAAAATTAGAATTGAGCAACTGGAAGTTAATGACTCCATGAGACATCAAGAAACAATAAAATGAAGTAAAAAAAAATGGAAAAAAAGAAGGGAGAAGAAAATGTTAAATATCTTATAGGAAAAACAACTGACCTGGAAAATAGAGTAAAGAGAGATCATTTAAGAATTATTTGACTACAAGAAAGGCATGATCAGAAAAGCTACTAGACATCATATTTCAAGTAATTGTCAAAGAAAACTGCCCTAACATCTTAGACCCAGAGGACAAAATAGAGCATGAGAGCCTGAGAGAATCCACTGGCCACCTCCTGAAAATTTCACCTCCAAAATGAAAACTTCCAGTAATATTATAGAAAATTTCCAGAGTTCCCAGATCACAAAGAAAATACTTCAAGCAGTGAGAAAGAAACAATTCAAATATTGTAGAGCCACAGTCAGGATCACACAATAATTAGTGACTTTTATTTTAAAGGAGCAGAGAATATGATATGCTTGAAGGCAAAAGAACTAGGATTACAACCAAGAATTATCTGCCCAGTAAAGACTGAGTGTGATCTTTCAGGGGAAAAAATGGACTTTCAATTTAATGGAGGACTTTCAAGCACTTCTGATGAAAAGATGAACAGAAAATGTGACATTCAAACAGAAAACTCAAGGGAAATATAAAAAGGTAAACATGAAAGTGTAATCTTAAGGAAATTAATAAAGTTAAACTCTTTACATTTCAAGTGGCAAGAAAATACATATTATTCCTAAGAATTTTATCATTATTGTAGCAGTTAAAAGGAGTTTACATAGAGGACATAAATATGAGTTGATTATGTTGGAATGATCTCCAAAAGAAAAAAAAATGAAGAGGTTAAAAAAAATGGATGTACTGAGAGAAGGGGTAAAGGAGGGGCAGAATAGGGAAAACATTTTTCTCATATAAAAAAAGACATGAAAAGAAGAGCTTTTACAATGGAAGAGAAAATGGAAGGGAGGAGGAGTGGCAGACAATGCTTAAATCTCACTCTCATTGAAACTGCTTCAAGAAAGGAAGTAAGTAAGAGGGGAATGTGACTAGAGAAAGGGGAAGATGATAAAAGAAAAGGCAGATTAAGAGAGGCTTAGAAACAAAAGAGTGATTAGAAACAAAATAGATGGAGGGACAGGAGAGAGAGAGAGAGAGAGAGAGAGAGAGAGAGAGAGAGAGAGAGAGAGAGAGAGAGAGAAACTGGCATGGAGAGAAATATGTAGTTAGTAGTCATAACTATGAAAATGAATGAGATGAGTTCACCAATAAAATGGAAGCAGAGAGCAAGAATGGATTAAAAACTAGAATCCAACAATTATGTTATTTACAAGAGATATATTTGAAACAAAAGTGAGTAGAATCTAATATACTTTAGCTGAAGTAAGAAAGGCAGGGATAGCAATCATGATCTCAGACAAAGCAAAAGCAAAAATAGACCTAATTAAGAGAGATAATTGGGGATGCTACATTATGATAAAAGTTAGCATAGACAATGAAGTAATATAAAAAAATTTTTGTAGTAACTTTCTCTGATAAAGGTCTCATTTCTCAAACACATCCTGAGTCAATATCTGAGTCAAATTTATGAAAATAAGAGTCATTCCTCAATTTATAAACAAAGAATATAAACAGGCAATTTTCAGAAGAAAAAAATCAAAGCTATCTATAGTTATATGAAAAAATGTTATAAATCAGTACTGATTAGAGAAAGGCAAACTAAAACAACTCTGACATACTAACCCCACATCTATAAGAAATGACAAATACTGGATGGGATAAGGAAAAATAGGTACAATAATGACTGTTGGTAGAGTAATGAATTGTCCAACCATTCGGGAGAACAATTTGGAACTATCACCAAAAATATTATACAATGTTTACATACTCTTTGACCCAACAATACCACTATCAGGATACTATGTAACTGGCATGCAATGCTGAAAAACTTCTCTGGGGATCCCAATTTCATCATGATCTTCTACAGGCTCTCATGATTGACAATACCAAAGGCCTTGGTCAAGCCAGGTATACAAACCTCAGTTCTGCTCCTGGCAGTTCTCCTGGAGTTGTCAGGTAGCAAACATCATATTAACCATTCCATGGCCCTTTCTAAAGACACACTGACTGTCAGGAAGGTGACCATCTCCCAGATGATCAATTGGTCAATTAAGGAGGACTCTGGAAAGGATTTTGCCAGCAATGACTAGGAAGGAGATCCCTCTATGATTGTCACAGAATAGCCTATTTCCTTTTCTTTTATAGAGATGGACAATGGAGGCATCCCTAAGCTCCTGGTGGATGACTTTCTCCTGCCATATAATCTGGAAGATTGTATCAACAATGCAGTATTCACAATGCCTACAGTAACTGTAAATATGCTGATATGGTTATTAATCACAAGATATACCAGGCTCGCTACATGGGGAATAAAGCTAGAACATTTATTCAAATACCAGGAAACTGAGCCCCAAAACCAGAAAGTCAAAGCCATCACAGTAGTTATGAAGTTGGCACATGTAGTAAATTTAATGTAGTAAATACCCACATTCTCAAGCTTTCAAAACAGAACAGGCTATCTCAGGCAAAGTTTCTCCTCTCCCCACTCACAGCAACTGTTCAGCGTCCACAAAACTTGCTCTCAGCAGCTCCAGCCCCCCTGCAGTTCCCATCCTGGCAGTCCTCAGTAGGAGTCCTTAGCAGAAATTCTGGCTGAATCAAAAGCAGGAGTTTGCTCCACCACCACCATGCTGCTGCCACCACACTTCCAGCTGCCTCATAAGCTCTAGCTTGGCTTCTGCTTCCTCTCGCCCCACCCCTTCCTGCTACTTCAACAAGTCCAATAAGACATGGAAGATCTTTAAATCCCATAACCCTTACAAAGATTTCAGTCAGTTTCTGTATAAATGAATCTCCTGCCTTGTAGATCTCTGCTAAGATGAAATCAGTACTATCTATTTTGCCAATCAAGAGGTACTTTATGGCATTCAGTACCTCTTCTTCAGTTGGAGGTTCAACTAAAGAGGTACAGATTAAAACCTGAGGCATACAATCAGTGACTTCAGTTTTGGTTGATGATAGTCTGCTAAGAACACACTATGGAAGTTCAACCCATCTCTCTGGGATCATGTCATTGTCACTGATCAGCGTGGCTTTATCAGTCCTGAGTAGTTGAAATTCACCAGAGGTCTTTTTTGCCCCATAAATAGTCTTCAGAGCATCATAGAAGTACTTGAGATTATTGCTGTCATTGTAGAATTAAATCTCATCAGCCTGAACCAAGAATCCTGCATCCATCTCTCTAAGTTTCACTTGTGTTCTGCATGCTTGCATAGGTTTTAGATGAAGGATAATGTTCTCATGATTTCCCAGTTACCAATAGAGTGAAGCAGGATTTCACATTTGCTTCCATGCTCTTCTCCATGATGTTTTCTATGATGTTTTAAGATGCCTTCAACAAGGACAAAAATGGCATCAAGACCAGCTTCTTTCTATACTGATAGCAAACTATTTAATTTGAAAAGGCTGCAAACCAAGACCAAAAGAGAGAGGGTATTGGTGTATGACTTTTTGTTCACAAATGATTGCATGCTCAATGCAACTTCTAAAGCCAAGATGCAGCAGGATTGATGGATTGATTCTCTGCCTCCCATGCTAATTTTGGCCTGACAATCAAGCAAGAAAACAAAGATCCTCCACCAGTCAGCACTACATCATCCATATGTGTAAACATTGGTCACAGTAAATGAAGAAATTTTGAATGCTCTGGATGAGTTCACTTACCTTGTCAGTACAATCTCCGGGTCAGTACACATAGATGGTGAGGTTGAGGTACATATTACTAGAGCTAGCTCAGTGTTTGGGAGGCTCTAAAAGAAAGTGTGGAAGAGAAGAGGTATCAGGCTACCTGACAAACTGAAGGTGTACTGGACAGTCTATCAGCAGCATTCAAAAAAAAAATGAACTATATCCACTTGAATTGTCTCAGGAAGATTCTAAAGGTTACCTGGCAAGATAATGTACTGGACACTGAGGTCCTCTCTCAAGCTGAACTGCCAAGCATTGAAATTGTATTGTAGAGAGTACAACTCTGATGGACTGGTCACATAGTTCAAGTGTCAAAAGTGCATTTACCCCAAAGATTATTTTATGGAGATCTTGCAGAAGGTGAACACTCACATTGTGGTCAGTAGAAGTGGTATAAGAACACTCTAAAGCTATCTCTGAAAAACTTTAATGTTGATTTGAGATTTGGGAAGTGCTAGAACATGACTATTCAGCATGGCACGCCCACATCAAAGAACACACTTCACTCCATGAGAAAAGCAGAATTGTAGAATCACAAAAAATATGAACTACACAAATCCAGAGCCACTTCTACCAAAATTCAATTGACTATTTGTGCCTCATCTGTGGTGATGACTTCCAAACTTGTAATGGACTGATAAACCAAAGTTAAACACACCATACTCTGACTCTAATATTGTGATATCATTGAACTCCTTTGAAAACAAAGTATGAACAAGAATTACTAGGTCTGTATCCCTATAGATAAAAGAGAAAAGGAAAAGGTTCTATATATACAAACATTTATAATAGTTCTTTTTTGGCAGCAAAGGATTAGAAAGTAAAATGATGTTCACCTATTGGGTAATGGTGGGACCAAGTTGTGGTATATGATTGTGATAGAGTACTATTGTTCCATAAGAAATGATGGGGATGTGTTTTCAGAAAAACCTGACAAGAGCTATATGAACTGATACAAAGTGAAGTGAGAAGTAGGAGATCATTTTGCAAAGTAAAAGCAATGTTGAAATGATGATCATCTGTGAAAGATTTTGCTACTTTCATCAATACAATGATCCAAGACAATTCCAAAGACTCATGATAAAAAAAAAAATGTTCCACTTCCAGAGAGAGAACTGATGAACTCTGAATGCAAATTGGAAGTGCAAATTTCTAACTTTATTTTCTTGTTTTTTTAAAAAAATATAGATAGTATACACTTTTGTTTTGCATGCTTTTATATATATATATATATATATATATATATATATATATAATTGATATATTTCTTGATTTTTCAATGGGTTTGGGAGAGTGCTGGATGGAGGGAGAGAATTTGGAACTCAAAATTTTGAAAGAAAATAAAAATTTTAATAAATAATAAATTGAAATGTAAAAATAAAGTGAGATTAAAAAAAAAAAGAATGTATACTCACAATACCATGTAAAAGACTGAAGAATTGTGTGCCAACGTTCAATATTTCCCTGCCACACTATGAAGAGAGGGCTAAGAATTGAGAATCAAGATTTAGTATTTTCTTGAGCTGATTACTCAAGAACAACAATAATATCAGTATGTGTTCATTTTTTCCTTTTGTGATGGTTACTTCCCATTTTCCAAGCTACAATGAAGTGCTATTGTAAGAAGGCTGTCTGTAAAAAAAAAAATAAACATTTTCACCAACACAAAAACAGAAAATTGAATGTAATTCTAATTCTTGAATTTGGTTCAACAATGAAGTTGAATGAATTCTCACCCAAGGATGAGTATTGGAGCAAAAGCTAGAGCACTTTGGCATGAAGCCTTGACAGAAAAGGGAGCTAAATAAGGCAGTGTATATATTGCATATGCAACATAAATAGAAGTACTTCTGCCTTCTATGGAAAGGTGAGGGGGAAAGCAGATATTTGCCACATATGAGTTCCTTCCCATAATTTAACTAATGGTAAAAGATCTGATATCTTCCATTGGTACATTGCAAAAATCAGTCACAATGGCTGCCAAGTACATAGAATTCCAGTACAAATGCTTTTAAATCAGACCCATTTTAAAATAGAGAGAGAGGAGCCTTGTTCAAGACACATTTACACTGTGGGATACACAGAAATCAGTTAGAAATAAATTGTTCACCATTATATTTTTTACTTTTGTCAATTTAGGTCTTAAATACATATTTGTGCTTACTTGATTTCAACTTGTTTGGTGTGCTGATGGGAGTCCTGGAATTAACCAGAGAAACAGCAAGGACTTAGCCTCAACATTTCTACTTAGGTAATTTTAACCTTTCGCAATTTTGCAAGAGAGCTAAAATTGTTGTGATGATTGATATCCAGGAGAGGTTTAAAGTGCTACTATTCCTTTAAATGACTTTTGACACAAAATATGAATGCAAAATTTTACATAATGTAAAAAAAATCAGCAAACACCTACTATATACAAGGTAGGACACTAGGTGTCAATAACTTAATTTTTTAATAAATAAAACTTTCAACCACACAGAAACTGATTTTCAAGAGCTTACAAAGTAATAGAGAAAAAAGAGACATTAAAATCTGTGACATAAAATAGAATGTACAATACAGACAAAGAAGAAGGAATTACACAAAATATTATTAACCTTTTGAAGGAAGAGAGATCATTTTCAGCTGAGGAAATCAGAGAAGCTATCATGGAGGAGCTAGAATTTGGAAGAAGAGCAAAGAGGTTTCCACTAGTAGATAAGCAAATTTGAGGTATGGAGTGGGGAGGGGAAAGCAGTACAAGGGAGGAACAGGGAACTTGTATGAATTCAGTAAGAACAGTGAGGGCAGAATGAGACATGATAGTACAGCTGGACTGGAACATAGAACACATTAAAGAGAATAGAGTGAAATAAGGTTAGAGGGCTGAATTTGAGTTAGTTTATGAAGGATCCATGTGTAAATGATTGGCTGAGAAATTTCTCTTCTATTGTAAAGGTAATGGGAAGCCACTTAGGGCTTATGAGCAGAGAAGTAAGAAGATGAAACCTGTGCATTATGTTATACTCAATTTTCCATCTCTACTCCTAGGTTCAGGTCTTGGCTGTCTAGCTATGTGACCTTTCACAAAACATTTAATGTCTCTAGGCTTCATTTTCCTGATCTGTGAAATGCAGATAATAAAGTCTACGCTACTTACCTCATAGTCATTATATGAATCAAATGACATAGTGCACATTTTTGTAAAACAAAGTGCTTTATAAATGTTGGCTCTTTATAACGTGTGTGTGTGTGTGTGTGTGTGTGTGTATCATAGCTTTTAAAGCCTAAAAAGTAAAAGGGATAGTGGCATGGTTTTAAAAAAAATGGAAACAAATTAGATAGTCAAGAAAGATCAATATATGTGTGTATGTATGTATGTGTGTGTATATATATATATATATATATATATAGCCTGTATTTTGTGTATATCATCTCAAATCAGTTTCCCATATTTGTATACACATTTGGAACATCCGTCATAAATCTAGAAAATATTACAACTAATGTAATCTCACTTCTCATTCCTATTTTTTTGTCTATTTATGCAGATCACTGTCTCATCCTCTTGAGCTTCCAAACTCCCTCTTCTGTTAGTTATGGTCACATTGAATTTAATAGGTTGTTTACAAAAGTTTATTATACATTTAGATGGTTTTTAAGTTTTCTGCAATACTTTTTTTGAAGCACGAAATCATACAAACATAGATTTAGCTATAAATATTTATACATATATTACACAACACACCACTATATATATATATATACATATATACATACATATATATATATATGTACACACACATATACATACATAGACATATGGGTAATATATAACTAATGGGTGGTATAATGAATAGAATAATGGACCTGGATTAAGTAAAGAAGACCTCAACTGAAGTCCAGTCTTAGACACTTAACTAGCTCTGTGACCCTGGGCAAGTCACTTAACCCTATTTGCCTCAGTTTCCTCATCTGTAAAATGTACTGGAGAAGGAAATGACAAACCACTCCACTGTCTTTGTCAAGAAAACCCCAAATAGGTTCATAAAGAATGGTTCAGTCAGATATGACAGAAATGATTGTGCAACTATATATATAATGTTTTTCCACACAGATCACTCTAATAGGTGAAATATTCTAAAAAGAGAATAGCTTCCCCAGTACTTTTCACAAACTTTATGTCAATAGCCTCTCCAATTCATGGATGGTTTTTCCATTACATTACTCTATCATTTGAAGTGTTCATTATGCGATTGGGATGAATACTATTTTTTTTAATTCTGAAGAATATTTGAAAAGACAACTTGTGTGAAATAATCAAAAGACAAGTTGCAATCTCTTTTTCAGAATAGAATAACTAGTTCAGAATAACTAGTTCCAAAGGAAGGTTTGACATTTGGTCAAGATTACTCTATATCCAGGTAAAGTAACAGAGTCATTCATATTCATATCAGCTCTTCAGAAAGCAAAAGTTATTAGACTCTGAATGAAGTAGCAATGACCTTTGTGTAAGGAATTAATGGTCTTAGTCCAAGCATAGGTGTCTACATCAGACCATCACAATTGGCACTAATTAGTACTTTTATGTGCAGATTGATCAGAGTAGCTAGTGTAATTAGGCAAATAAATTGAACTCCTAGCCTTCCACTGGGAGCTGTCTATTCTCTAGATTAGTTTGGCAATGAAAAGTAGAAATCAACACTACTTCCTCTAACAGTAGATAAGAGTTCTGTTCTCCTCATTTATTCCAGTACCCATTTAATATTTTTATCCCACAGAATATATTTCCCTAATGCGTGTCCACATTATCTGTCTTCATTGACAACCTTGACAGGGAAGATAGGCTGTCTAAGCAAGTCCACAAGGACCCATACGGCATGCCCATAAAGTTTTATTATGCCTCTATTGCTCTTTGTAAATATCTTTAGATTGGGTGCCTTTAATTACTTTATGATGAAGACGATGGCGAGTGCTTAACATCCAGTTCTAACATGTTGAGCCTACACTGTCTCCAAGAAAAGATAATAATTTCCCCAAAATTCTTTCCTTTGGAGATCTGAGCATGGTACTGACCTATTATTCCAACTTGAATAACTTCTTATTGTTTCTAGAATAAAATTTAAATTCTACATATTAGTTTTTAAAACCCTATAAAACTTAGCTCTACCTTATATTTCCACTCTCATTGAACATTATCTCCCCTCCCATACTATAAGATACAGTCAACCTGGCCTCTCTATTTTCCACATAACACTACATCACCAGTCATCACATTTTTTGCATTGACTATCATATACACATGTATACATCTATACACATATATATGTGAATATACATATCTTTTTTTTTAAGTAAACTGCAAGTTTTAAGGAAGAAACAAAGGGGGAAAAGATATGACAGAAGGATTCTAACCTGTTTTAGGAGATGACAGATAGAGGTATGCCAAACAGTGAAGATAAGTGGAAAAAAGGATCCCTAGTAGAGTTGCTCTGGGTAAATGAGGAACTAAAGGTGGACTTCAGTGAGAAGAAAAGACTTACACTCTAATGTCAAAGAAGATCATAGTATTTCAAGTGTTTCAGATCACAGCCTATCCATGCAGTCCATAATGGTAGTCCTTCAACAATCCCCTATATTTCCCTGTTGACTCATTTAATAAGATCTGAGAAACAAAACATTCAATATACTTCTTCCATAACAAAAAATGTTTTTTTCAAAACTATTCTATATGACTTTAAATTTAAATAGAGAGTAGAAAGGCAGAAAGAGGCAGAAAAGATCTTGTATTCAAGGTCATAGGACTAGACTGAAAAGAGTTTTGTTTTTTTTAAGTTTCCCTTCACTCTTATCTCCCACTCATCTGTTTTCTTCTAGAATGAAGTTATAGATTTCCTACCTCTTTCCAAAATAATCCTTACCTTTTGCATTTAAATTAAGCCTTTAAGCAATGTTTGTCTAAGTTCATTTATAGACTTGCTCAGCAGTAAGGATTTCTGTGGTATGTGGCATGTCACAATCAGGCAGAATATCAATGTAAGGCAGAACAGATTGCTATGGCTATGGTACACAATAGGAGCTTAATAAATGTTTATCAATTTATTGATTTTTTTCAGGTGAATGGCAGGGGCAGAACAGCAATATAAGATCAACCAGAGCCAAAAAAATATGAAAAAAATTGACCAGCAGAGGCAAAGTCAGGATTTGTGTCATGTGCTCTGCTCACATTTGGTGTTTTGGCTTGACTCACAGCTTCCTGCTTGGGATGCCTGGACTTTTTAGGACTCTTCAACCCAGGTCCCTGATTCCTTTTAAAAATCCCTCCTCTGCTTCTGTGTCTTCTAAGTACCAATTTCTTACTCTGAATTCATCCTTTCCCACTTCCAGCACCCTGTTAAGACATAACCTCCAGTATTACAGAACACATTAGAACACCTTGTTTTCACTGTAAAATTAGTGATTATGTGATTTCATACTTCTAACATCTAAATGGAGTGGAAATATCAGTGTCTTTTCCTAAAACCAGCTGCTCAGAATTGAAGATTATTATCCAGATCTAGTATGACCAGGTCCAAGAAGAGCAAGATAATCAAGTCTTAGTATTAGACAAGGGAAATTTGGTGGCAGTGGACAGAGTGTCAGGCATGGAGTCAGGAAGATTTATCTTCCAGAGTTAGAATCCAGCCTCAGATATTTTTTCAATATTTAGACAATTTTATTTTATCAGTTGATGTCAACAATGAGGGTGTGTCTTCTACAGGTACAGATAACAACTCCTAAATATTTTCTTAAATCTCTTCAACTTCAGTACTTGTCATCCCATAAATTCCTCACTAGGGATTCCCAAACATAATGGGAGTCTGCCTTTTCTCCTACTGACACTTTATGGATCACCAATGAACATTATCTATATCAGATTTTTGTAGGTAATAATTATTATGATTTTTTCTGAGCATTTGGTTTTCTGCCCCAAATATATATTCCAATACATATTTCCTTGAAGCATGCTGCCATAATATTCCAGCACTGGATGGGAGGCCAACCAATACCACAAGAATCCCATCTATATAATACCTAACAAAGAGCTATCCATTTAATTCCTGAAAACCTCAAATGAAGTACTTCATGGGGAAGATCATACTGCTTTTACTCACTCCTGGGGAAGTGCATTCTACTTTTAAACAGCTTTAATTATTAAGAAAATTTTCATTACATAAATTCTAGATTTATCTTTTTTTTTACCTACCACATATTAATCTTAGCTTTCTACCTTCTGAAGCTAAACAGAACAAGTATAATCTTCTATGTATAATGCCTTAAATACTTGATGATAGCTATTCCCACTGCACCCCCACCAAATCTTCTCTTCAAGTTAAACATTCCCAGTCCTTTACCTGTTTTTTCAGAGGACATAATTTTAAGGAAATTTGTGATCTTGGTTAGCCCCCCCCCCCCTTTCAAGACACTCTTTAGCTCATCAACATCATTCTCAAAATGGGATGCCCAGGAACTGAACTCCAGTCCAGGGTAGAATACTGTTGTAATATCACTTTTCTATTCCAGTGTGCTAAGCATCTTTTAATTGTGTCTCTTTTTTCCTCAATCCTAAATGATATTTCCCAAAGTCCCTTTTACCTGTCTTTCCTAAGTTCACCTCTAAAGTTTACAACACTAAGTAATAAGGTATATGATAATTTAGAAAATGTAAATTGGCTCTTCATAAAATTTCCCTACTTGCTCATCCTGAAATACAGATATTGTTATATTAATTGTAATTATCATCAGTGTGAAATGTTCTTCTTGGGCACTGCAATAAGAAATGAGCAGGTAACCCATGAAAGTTTTTTTTCTTGTTGCACAATAAAACCAACTCTGGCTACTCATTAACTCGTTTTTCTAAGCAGAACCTCTGATCTGCCCTTCATTTTAGTTTTAATTTAATTGGGTTTTCTAAATTCATTTATAGCAAGTATACAAATATCTATATGATCTAGTTCTTCCAGCAATATGTCCCTTCAATCACTGGACAAGGATCTCACATTTATAATACCAATAGCTAAGTGAATTAAATGAAGACAATCTGAAGAATGTCTGATGCTGAGTGTCTCTTGTCCTCTTCCTGACTTTATCACCTTCATATTGAAGCAGAAAGAAGCCATAGACTTCTTTTCTTCAAGAATTTCCATAATGAAAGAATTCATCAACTACTGTTCAGGCTACTGATGAAGTTCTTGTTCTGTTCTCATGAAGTAGATTCAGTCTTTCACAGGGACTATACTTGAAGCTTTTCCAATGTGGTAGAACTTGACAGATCTGCATTCCTCTGGCAGAATCAAGCTCAAGAACATCAGATTTTTATGGAAAAGTCTAATTTTAGACTATAAAAATTAGAGTGTGTCTGGATATACTCTAGGTAGTAGTCTATTCAGTCGTCTTATTTAACAGATCTTTATTGATCACCCTCTGCTTCTACGAAAACATTTAAAAGCTTTGTTGCCTTCCCTCCATTTGCTTATAATCTATTGAGGGTGGAGAAAAGGAGCTAAGAAGATACTGTCATGGGGCAGCTAGGTGGCGCAGTGAATAGAGCGTCGGCCCTGGAATCAGAAGGACCTGAGTTCGGAGCCGGCCTCCGACACTTAATCCGCACAAACAAAAACCTAGCCGTGTAACCTTGGGCAAGTTACTTAACCCCAATTGCCCTAAAGGGGCGCGCTAGGTGGCGCAGTGAGTAAGAGCACCGGCCTCGGAGTTTGGATGACCCGAGATCAGATCCGGCCTCAGAAAATGAGCACCCACGCATAAATCAAATGACTAGCCGTGTAACCTTGAGCAAGTTACTTAACCCCAATTGCTTTAAAAAAAAAAAAAAAGAAGATACTGTCATGAACATAAACAAATAGTCAAAATATCCAAGCATGAATGTTGTTATATGAAAGGAACAAACCAAAAGTACTTTAAGAGGGAGCAAATGCTTCCAATTAACATGATTGGAGTAGATTTCTTGAAGAAAGTAACATTTGATATTGACCTTGAAACGGTTAAACTTGAGATGGTTTTAAATGGGTGGGGAAGAAGAGGTACTGAACATGATATATCTGTCAGTAGTGCAAAAATGAGCATGTGGAGGAAATTCTACTTCTTTGGTATGTAAAGGTGATTTCTTTTGGGTATAGGTTAGACTAAATGGTCCCTTTCAAATCTCAAATTCTGTGATTCCAAGAATAACAAGTAGTCTTGAATCATTTGGTTTGAGCAGAAGCATTCTTGTGGAAGATTGATAGTAAATAAGCCGCAGAAGTTAACACAGGAACCAGACTTGAAATACTAAACTAAGGAGTTTGAATTTTATTCTTTAGGGCAACTGATAGCTTTGAAATAATGAACTAAAGCAGTGTACAGGATAAATTTGATGAGGGAAAGACTATACTATAGTCAGGAATACCAGTTAGGTAATTACTTAAATAGCCCAGGACTAAGATAATAGGACCGGAGGGAGAAAAGAAGGGAGTGTGACAATGGAAATGGTCAGTCAATGAACATATATTAAGCACCTAGTATAGGCCATTGACCATGCTAAATTCTGGCATAAACGAAAAGCCTTCAAGTGACAGAGAAAGTGAACCTGCTCCCAGGTGATTTCCATTTTCTCAACAAATTAGTAGGTAATGAAGAGTAAGGTTAGCATAGGGACTGAGTTTGGATTTGCAGAAAGCAGAGAAGGTTTGGAAAAACCATTATAGGGAACATAGTATGGAATCAACAAAATTAATAGAACCGTCAAACTACTTTGAGTACCCAGCTAAAATTGGATATCCTCTAACTAATAATAATCATAATAATATTTAAATTCATCTTCTTTTGATCATGAATACATAGTGGGAAGGACTGTGAACCATTTTGTGTCCCCTGTCACCTTAGAAAGGCCTAAAACCTGGATTGGACAATCAGGAGAAAGCCATTTTGACCCACTCTGAGCTTAACCTACTATAACAGACATGCTTTGCTTTGCTCTCTGAGTGAACTCAAAATGCACCTTCCTGTGTCAGTAGCTACAAGGCCAGATGAAGCTGACCAGAAGCATTCTTATGTTTATGACTACCAAGGGCACCTTGAACCAGATACTATCTTGAATAAGGGGACCTTTCTTATCTTGGCATTTTATGGACATATGCTATGCTGTCTATATCTTTCTACCTATCTTTATCTATGTCTATAGATATAGAGATAGATCTGTATGTATAGATCTATATTGATAGATAGTCATGTTAATGGTAAAAGAAACACAGACATCCTGGATCTATAATTTCAACTGACACCTTGACATTCTCTTATCTTGTATTTCAACCTATTCCATTAAGAAGTTCCTTTCACCTTTTGGTGAAACACATATGGAGATTATAATTTTGGGTTGACACAGACATCCTGAGTTGGGATTGCTCTAAGTATACAAAGGGTCTCCTTCAGCTTGTTTAACTATGAGTTCAGAATTATTTTCTGACTCCATCATGTATGATTCTCTGGCTTAATGAAAATAAATAAGCACATGTACAGTCTGATTCTGTGTGTTACTTGTTCAAACCTTTGGTAAGGTGAACCCCATTCTGTTTGTTCATAAATAAATCTTTGGTAAAGGGGGAACCCCATCCTTTTTTTTTTCTTTGGACAAAGCTTCAGTTATAAGGGGGGCCCTATTCTGTTTGTTCTAGGGCAAACCTTCAGTTAAGGGGAAACTGACTCTTTATTTCTTTGGACCAAATCTTTGGTAAACAGTTGACTGTACCAATCATAGTTCCATGATTTTCTCTATCCATGCACTATAGTCAGAGAGCAGGAACTCAAAGATAAGACATTTATTTGTCTGAATAATAGTCATGGCAACTAGAAGGACTGGATAAAAATATATAGGAATATGACTTTAAATTCCTAAGAGACTACTAAATAGACAATAGTAGGGGCTGTGATCAACTCTACAACATTTAAAATACCTTTCAGTAAGTCAATAGCCATCAAGCATTTATAAAGCATTTACTATGCCAGGAGTTGTAGTTGTTGATACTTCCTTCCTGAAGAAAACCAATGACACATCAGGATGGAGTTGTCTTGACTTGCAAGTGAATTGGATTTAAATTAGAGCTGTGTAAAGTCATCAGCCTCACTCTCTCCTCCATAGTCATTGGAGTTCAGTGGCAAAACATAAGTCAGGATGATTAGTGATGGCTGGGGACACAGTCAGAGTCCCTGGCCTTTTTAAGCTAAGGGGCTTTCCCAAATCTCAGTTTGTCTGAGGCAACACCATTCAATGATTAAAGGTTAGATAAGGCCTGAGGCAAAAAAGATGGCCTGGAACTATGCTAAGCACTAGAAATGCAAAGAAAGGCAAAAAGCAAACAAGCAAACAAACAAAACAAAAAAGTCTCCACAATTACAAAGGAGCCTTGAGGAAGAACATTAATCTTGCCCAGTGTAATAGCAAATATCCCAGCATACCCAGGATGGCCTGCTAGCACAGGTGCTTTGATCTACATTTCTAAGAAAGACTGCTCAAAAGGGGTTAACAATCCTACTTTTAATTACATTGACTAGTTCAAGGGAAAGGTCAACACCTTGCAGGTCAGAGAAAATACAAGAAGAGAAATTAGCATAAAGACCAACAGAATCAAAACAATATTGCTATATACTTTACATACACCACTGGATAAAGATAGCCTTTACATCTGAACAGTCAGGGTTCTAAACATATGGCTACTCAGAGTCTCCTCCAGGAAATCAAACAGTTCTTCTTACAAGCAAACCCGAGAAGAAAAATACCAACTCAGTGTATATATACACTTCTCAGAACCAGAAGGCATCACAACCCTCCTGACTCAGTGCCTAATTAGGTTAGTAACAAAAGGTGTAAAAGCCTTCCTACAATCAAGCTTCCACTAGGCAAACTTCTCTTTAAGAAAGTTCCTCCACCAATAGGCTCTATGTGATTCAGGATATATCACAGCTGGGCACATAGGCCTATTAATGGGTGG
Organism: Gymnobelideus leadbeateri; assembly: GCA_011680675.1. Taxonomy (NCBI): domain Eukaryota; kingdom Metazoa; phylum Chordata; class Mammalia; order Diprotodontia; family Petauridae; genus Gymnobelideus; species Gymnobelideus leadbeateri. The sequence goes on from WOXC01000773.1 coordinate 654,335, forward strand.
GGAAGATCTTATATCCCATTAACATTACACCTAGGTACACTACTTTGATTTTGTTTTCCAATTTTCAAATAACAATTGTCAGGGCTGTCAAATTCAGAAAAACCTTTGTCTTTTACTGTTATGCACTGCTCATAGTCAAAGTTCATCAGAACTGGCCCAAAAGAATCACCCGATGAAATCTCCCAGAACCTTAAAGATATTTTATTATGCAACATTAAATGCCATATATTGCCTTTCCACTTCAAGAAAATGGAGGAACAATTCAGAGAGCAACACTTACCACATTAGAGTGTATTACTTGAATGGAAGATAAGAAATTCTGGACTATATCCTTAGATCAATGAAAAGACAATAGAGATTTTTGAATTTGTTTCCTTTTTTAACTCAAGGGATAATACAAAGTGGTATTTTAAACAATTACTCTGGTTTTAATCATCAGAATGGCTTGAAGGAGTAATATTTTTGTTTTTGTTTTTTTTACTTACAGAACAAAGCAAGACTATGTACCATGTAGTTCATTTGATTGCCCAAATACTCCCTTTCCAATCTTTTTGCCACACCATGGAAATTCTCTCTGAGTTCATATACAATTCAGCCCCTTACGTGATCACCTATATCTTATACCTTTTTTCTAACAGCAGTATGGAAAAAATAGGCGAAATTTACTGCCTGGGATAATCAGGATTTTCGGTGGCTAATTTGGGCCTTTTGGAAAGTCATTTTGTAACTTGAAAATGTTGATCATGCTCGTTTTTCATAGCTTTGTCTTTGCTACTTAGCTTTAGTTCATGTGAATAGCAGTATATTGTGCATAAAAAGTATCAAAACATGCATAAAATATTGTTTCCAGAAATGACATGTGTATTCCACAGATGAAAAGCCAGCATGTGACAGACACTGACTTCACTCTGCTGTGTCTAGAGACATCACACACCATAAAATAATGTGTCAGCCTTACTTTGGGTAAAAACAACGAAAACTCTCATAATTGCTTTTCTGTTTTGTCTTTGGGGACGTAATGTTCTGAAATAGTTAAGTACAAAGCACAGCAGCTTCCATTTATAAATATAACTATAATATTATTCAATTCCATGTAGATTCATTATTGCCCCAAGGAAATTACAAGACATCACAAAGTAGAATATTATCCCTATAACATCTGTCACCAAAACCAAAATTACATTGATGAACCAATAGAAAACACAGTGAATCTGCTGCCCCACAGTGAGCATGAAAGATCCACCCTCTTCTGCTGCCTTCAAAATATAGTGATAATCAATGGCTAAGCCCCTCTATCTACATTCATTCATATGAGCTACTCTGCCTCTGCCCTGTTTCACATAACAGCTTCACCTGTGAGAGGTGGCGTCATGTGGAGATCATTTCTCATTTTAGTGTGCACAGAGCCATTTTGAATGCACAGGTTTTTTAAGAGGCTCCATCATGTCAGACAGAGGAGGATGGAAAAAATCTGACAGCAGGCATTTTCAGGGTATGGTTGAATCCCTGCTGGAGCCTGTTTTCATTGCAAAGTCCCTGAAGCATATGACTTATTCCATTTTTATAAAGCTGGTCATGTACAAAGCTGAGGGTAGAATTTCAAATAGAAATTGATAAATTACTTTTAAAAGCTGATAATTTCTGTGAATTACAAAGGCAGGCAAGGTGCATTGAGAAAACATTGTTCCTGAACAAGCCAATAAAACATTCAAAGGTTTTGTTTTTGTTTTTGTTTTTTTCTAAGTCAAATATTCACCTAGCTTATTGAGTCTATTTAAAGGTAGATATCTTCAGTACCATGAACAGCACAGAGGGATTAAGCAGCTATATTTAGTGGAAACCCTGGAAAATTTTCACAGAGGAAATAACTAAGCAAGGCTAAAGGTGAATAGATTTATTGATGGATTAGCAAATGTATATATATGTATGTATGTATATATGTATCTATATATACACACACATATACATATGAAGAGATGTATGTGTATATATGAGTAGTGTGTGTGTGTATATATGTTTATCTTTCTGTGGATACCTACATATGTGTGTGTGTGTGTGTATTATACATATAAGGATTTTTGTCGTTATTTTTAAGGGTAGGTATATAAAGTTGTGGAGGAAATAAATTAAATTTTAAGAGAATATTTTCTTTAAACAAAAACCTTACCTCTTCCTATCCCAGAAACTATGTATGGGAAATCAGTTATTTTGCATCTTTTTATTACTATATTAGCACTTCACAATAGCCTAATATTAAGACAAAGAAAATCTTGACACATTGCATGTTGAGACCAGTCCAGAAAAAAATTCAACGTAGGAAATAAGGACAATTTACAAAGAATAAATATAATCAACTTAGAAATCAGTGAGAAGAGAGTCACTCTGTAAATTCCGCTTTCAACTTTTCTGATAATTGAATGCCTCATTGCACACTACAAATTCACTGGTATTGTCATCATATTTTATGATCTATAGGTTGATGGAATCTGTTATATAGGAGGGGTTGCTCTTTATATTCATTCCCCTATGGATCAGTTTCACTAATGTAACTTCTCCCTCTATCATTCCTCTTTTTTTCTCAACATAGCTCGATTCCATCAATGATTTAAAACTGTGGCGGATTCTTTTTTCTTTCTATTGTATGGAGTGTGTTTATGTTGCCCATATAGATTATATGTGTCCATATGTGGTTATCTAGATACTACTTATAGGAAAACATGAGTAAGTATTTCCTCCATCCATCCTTTTCTAAGGGAGTCTGATTCCTGCCAAGAGGGGAAGTAGCCATGAGGTCAGTCATTCTGCTCTCCTCAGAGAGTTCTGGCATGATAAGCTGGGTATGACACATGCTGAAGAGTCTGACTCTCCTAGGAGACAGTTTCTTCCTGGAATCTCTCTCCTTCCAGTGATATCTCCCTGAAAAGGGGGCATGAAGGATGAAGGGAAAAAATGGAGATGGAGATATATGGGTGGGGTGGGGCAGGGTGTCTTCTCTTGAAGCTAGAATTCAAAAGACCAGGATATCTCTTTTCCTGACCTCTTGCCAGATCCCCTCCTCCTACTGGTATGGGGCATCAAGTAATAATTAGCAATCAATGAGGAGAGTCTTATATAAATTGACTTGAGCTCTGAGAAATACTGTCTTTATAATGATATTTATTTTAAGTCACTTTTGTAGTGACTCAGAATGGGGCAAAAGGAGAACAGAGGGGATAGCATGACATAACAGAGTCCTACACTTGGAACAAAAAAGACCTGGGTTCAAATCCTGGATCTGGCATACATTAGAGTGTATCATATATGTTAAGTCACTTAACTTATCTGACTCAGTTTTCCTATCTGTAAATAAAGGAGCTTGGATTAGATAGCCTCTAGGTATCCTTCCAGCTCCAAATCTATTATTTTATGGTTATAATTAACCTTGAAGATTTTGGTGCTCATATTTTATAGCAGCCTGTAAGTTAGATGATGCAAGGATTATTATCATCATTTTACAGACAAGGAAACTGAGTTTCAGAATAATTAAGGAAACATCTAGAAAGCAATCTCTGTGTCAAGAGCAGATGAAACCTGGTTAAATTCATGGAAGTTTCTCCCCACCTCATTTACAAAAGGCGAGGAAATAAATCCACAGGACTTCTTACCCCATGATGTGATTCTTTTCCAAGGGAAAGCAGTTCTAGTATAGTATATTTGGTATGTTATAGCTTTTGAGTATTATTTTATGAGAAAATAATCATTCTTTATTCAAGCATGGAAATGGAATTGGGTTTGGATTTAATATTTTTAAATCTATCTCAGAGTTAATGTTTTTTCAAGTTAAGAGTGCATCTCTTTCCTTTCTTTAGGCAAAAGGAAAATGAACCAACTGTCTAAAATTTGCATCACAACTTACCTTTCAGAAAATCCTAATAACTTATCAGCAAGCTGTCTCCATTCTCTCAAGGCACATCATTTCAGACACCTAGTATAATGGATGGTTCCTAGGAATTTAGAGATAATTTTGTTTTTATAAACTCCAAAAGCTAAAAATCGAGCAGAAATCTTGCTCTCTAGTTTGATGCTTAGAGCTCCATTATAGGTCTATATTCAGTGTGAGTCCTGAGAAAATAGCTTTGTGTAGAATTCCATTTTAGGGAAATTCACATATTAGAAGGAATAATCTATTTTTTCTGGCCAAGGTCACAGCAGTATAACTTTTGAAATGTCATGATTCGTTAATGAACAAAATTTCAAGTGACCCCAAATGAGGAAACTTATGGATAGCGTAAGTAGACTGCAATTTGTTAACAATATATTGGCAAATAATTAAATGAATAAATAAACTTATAGACAGAGTTGTAAAAAAAACTAAGAAATAGATGCCTGGAAAATGAGGAACACTAGTTAAATAAAGTAAGACATAGCAACAGACGTTCAGTCCTAGTATGACACTGATAGTAAGTACTGTTTAAAAAACTTAAGGTCTCAGTCACATTATGTAGCCCCCTTGTTTATGGAAAAAAATAGATAAATACTGCACTGTTGATATTACAACGTGGCCTCTTGGAGGGAATATGCACAATAATAAAGCAATAAATTCATCAAAACATTGAAGAACAAGAAATATAATTCAAAGAAGGGAAAGAATTATAAAATACAGCTCTGGCCTCAAGATTACATGTGATTTGAGAACATAAGACCAATATAGTGCAAACAGAATATGAGACAGTCTATAATACAAGTGTGAAATCACATGGTACATAAACAAAATGTCAGAATAAATTAGGCCAGGTAGATGATTACCACCTTTGTTTTGCAATTCTGCACTGCATTTTTTTCCAAAACAAATAAGAAATATAGGAGAACATAGGAACTTAGGGGGTAGGAAAGAGAACAAGTAATACCAGACTAAACAGTTCTTTTTTTAAAGGGTTACTAGTCTGGTAAATTGGATAAGGTTGCAGACATAGTATACCTAGATTTCAGCAAAGTATTTGACAGATTCTTTCATGCTATTCTGCTAATAAAAGGTGGAGTAATATGACATAGATTAATGTGGATCTGATTGAATAACTGGATTTTAAGTATAGTCCTTAAGGTCACATGGTAAGAGATCTAAAGCTGAAATGGAACTTTTGAAGGGAGGAAAGAAAAGCATTTATCTAGTACCTACTATTTGCCAGAAAGTAAGCTGAGTGCTTTATGAATATAGTCTTATTTGATCCTTGCAACAACTTTCATTACCTCCATTCTATATTTGAGGAAACTGAGCCAGAGAGAGATTAAATGACTTACCCAGAGTCATGCATCTCGTAAGTGTTTGAGACCAAATCTGAATTCAGATCTTCCTGTCTCCAGGCTCAGTATTCTATCCCCTGTGCCATTTAGATGACCCCAAAGGTCATTGAGTAGAACCTCCTCCTTTTACAGATGAGGGTACTGAGGCCAAGAGTTTAAATGACTTGCTCAGAGTCATGTAGCTGAAAAGCGTCAGAAGTAAGTTTCAAATCCAGGTTTTTTAAACTTCAAGTCCACCACTTTATCCACTACATTGTAATAGGTTAATGTCAAATTGGATGGAGGACTCCACTAGAGTAGCCTAGAGATAATTCTTGGCCCTATCTCAGTCAATATCTTTATCAATGACTTTGATGAATAAGTAGACAGCATGTTTGCCAATTTCTAGGCAATACAGAGGTATCTCCTGCATAGGAGGTATAGTTAACACATTGGGTAGTAGAGTTCTAGTGATAGAATTTTGCCATTCTAGAAAAAAAATGGCCCAGATTTAATAAAATGAAATTTAATTAGGACAAATATAAATAAACTTGGTTTCAATAAAAAAAATTTATAAGTATAGGATGGAGAGAAATAGGCAGCTATGCCTATAAAAATGGCATTTTGAATCATATTGAACTCACAGTCAGATATGACAGTCAAAAATATATTTTCCCAGATTGCATTAGGGTAGGAGTAGGGTCCAGACTAAATAAGGAAGTGTTGCAACTATAATATTCCTCAGTCATGCCACATCTGGACTACCATGTTCAGTTTTCCCACCTCATTTTAAGAAAGAAATAAACAAACCAGAGTATATCCATAAGTAAACAATCAGCAGAGTAGAAGGACTGAAGAAGAGGCAAATATGTTTAGCATAGACAAAGAAAATTTGAAGGCACAAGGCAGGTATGATTCAAGTATTCAAAGCTGCTATTGTTGTTGTTGTTCAGTTATTTCAGTCATTTCCAACTCTTCATTTGGAGTTTTCTTGTCAATGATACTGGAGTGGTTTGCCATTTTCTTTTCCAACTTATTTTACAGATTAGGAAACTGAGGCAGACAGAAACTAAATTCTTTGCCTAGGGTCATGCAGTTAATAAGAGTTTGAAGCTTGACTTGAACTCCAGTCTTCCTGATTCCAATTCTATCCCTTGAGACGACTAGCTGCTTTGTGTGTGTCCCTGCTTAAAGATGATAGTTAAACCCACTAGAGTTAGTGAGATTACTGAAAAGAATGAAGAAACAGGTCTGTGGCAGACAGAACCCAGAAGAACATTCATAAGTAGAGAGCATAATGTGAATGATTAAATGACAATGGGAAGGAGTGTTCAGAAAGGTAGGAGGGGATCTAGGACAGAACAGTGTCACAAAGCCCCAAGAAGAGAAAGTATTCAGGAAGTAATGATGGTCAACAGGGTCAAGTACAGCAGATAAATCAAGAAGCATTAAGACTTATCAAAGACCATCAGATTTGGCAATTAATTTTCAATTAAGTTATTAGGTCTAATGTCTGATTGCAAAGGGTTGAAAAGAGGAGACAAAGGGGCGGCTAAGTGGTGCAGTGAGTAAGAGCACCGGCCTCAGAGTTGGGATGACCCGGGATCGAATCCGGCCTCAGAAAATGAGCACCCACACATAAAGAATGACTAACTGTGTAACCTCGAGCAAGTTACTTAACCCCAATTGCTTTAAAAAAAAAAAAAAAGGAGACAAAATGGAGGCAGCTAAGGTAGAAAATTTGTCAATTAGTTTGGTTGAGAAAGGGAAGAGCACTAACGGGTGATACCTTGAAAGACTGGCAGGTGTAGTGCAGAGCACAGTCAGGGCGAAGGAGGGAGGTTGTTCAGATAGAGCAGCAGAGCCACACAGGAATAACACTTAATAAAACTTTATTGCTGCTCACAAGAGAAGAACAGATGCCAACAGAACAGTCTCAGTATGCGGCCTCCATTTTCCTTAGACCAAGGGCAGTTTGGATTCCAACCCGTAACTGAAAAATGATATTCATACTCTTGTGGAGGTGAATACAGGGCTCAAACATAAATAAAGTTGCAGACAAAGAACTACCAAGCACTGATAAAAGATTTTCCCATCAGAAAAGTAGTGGCATAATATAAGCCACTGAGGTCCACATATCTTCTGAACTTATTAATAAGGAATGAGAAATGAGAAGAGTCTAAGGAAATAATTCTATGTAATAAGGCTGAGTATCTAGAAAATGCATCTTCAGTAGAAACAGCATTTCCAATGTGCTCTGCCCCACACAAATTTCAAACAATGTGAAAGGGAGCTCTGAACAACTTCTGGAGCCACAGCACCCACAGAACAGCACAGAGAAGCTAACCTCCTGCTGAGGACAGCCCAGCAGCCCTGCAGGGAGCTGCCAGTGCAGCGCTCTGAGAGCAGGCAGCACAGCGCGCTGGGAACGGGCAGCACAGACCGCAGAGCCGAGCCCAGGTCCGACGTTTTAGCCCCAGGGCGGCCGGGCCTTCAGCTGGCTGGAGGAACCCCAGAACACCAGCAATTGTGGCGACTCCAGAATTATCAGCACAGATATGCCTAGGACAAAGTGAGAGGTTAGTGCCCTATGGACTTTGGGACCAGTATTTGGGGAACACATGGCTTCCTCCCCTGGGGGCAAAAAGCTGCTGAAGAAACAGCTGCACAGAAGCCATTTTGCAGCATCAGTAGTGGCTCTAGCTCCTGGTCTGCGAACTGTAGGAAGATCCAGCAATCAGTCTGGGGGTTAATCGCTTTTGCTTTAAACTGCCTGGATCTGGATTGTGGTCTGGGGGGAAGTTTGGGGTGGGTATCCAATTTGCCAGAGTGGGTGGAGGCTTTACAGAGGCCACCCAACTGGCAGAAGTTGTGAAGACCCCATTTTTGGGCGGAAGCTCCCCGGTCTGGTGGCAGAGTCCTACTGTGGCAACAAGCCCAAAAATCAAGTAATTAAGTGGCAACATGCCTAGGCAAATGAAACAAAATAAACAGAAAAGTTCAACATTGGACTCCTATTTTAGGGGCAAAGAGGCTCAAAGCATGGAGGAGGACTGTGAGGTCAGAACACCTGCACCAAAAGCCCCAAATGAAAATACAAGCTGGCTACAGGCCACAGAGGACCCTAAGAAGCAGATAAGAGAAGTGGGGGAAAACTTGGGAAGAGAAATGAAAAAGATGCAAAAAAAGTATGAAATGACAGTCAACAGCCTGACTGAGGAAAATAACACCTTAAAAAATAGACTAACTCAAATGGCAAAAGAGGTTCAGAAAGGCAATGAGGAGAAGAATGCCTTAAAAAGTCGAATTTGCCAGATGGAAAAAGAATCTCAAAAGCTCACTGAGGAGATTCATTCCTTCAGAGTTAGACTGGAGCAAATGGAAGCTAGTGACTTTATGAGAAATCAAGATACTATTAAACAGATACAAACAAATGAAAGAATATAAGGCAATGTGAAATATCTCATGGGAAAAACCACTGACCTGGAAAATAGATCCAGGAGAGATAATTTAAAAATTATTGGACTACCTGAAAGCCATGATCAAAGAAAGAACCTAGAAATCACCCTTCAAGAAATTCTCAAGGAAAACTGCCTTGATGTTTTAGATCCAGAGGGCAAAATAGAGGTTGAAAGAATCCACAGATCACCTCCTGAAAAAGATCCCAAAAAGAAAACTCCCAGGAATATTATAGCCAGGTTCCAGAATCCCCATATCAAGGAGAAAATACTCCAAGCAGCCAGGAAGAAACAATTTCAATATTGTGGAAACACAATCAGAATAGCCCAGACCTGGCAGCTTCTACACTGAGGGATCGAAGGGCATGGAATATGATATTCCAGAGGGCAAAAGAACTGGGAATGAACCCAAGGGTCACCTACCCAGCAAAACTGAGTATTTTGTTTCAGGGGAAAATATGGTCATTCAGTGCAATAGAGGACTTTCAAGCATTCTTGAGGAAAAAAACAGAGTTGAATAGAAAATTTGACATCCAGACACAAGAAGCAAGAGATGCTTGAGAAGGCAATCAAAGAAAAGAAATCAAAAGGAACTTATCAAAGTTGGACTATTTACAGCCCTACATGGAAAAACAATAACTGTGTTTGATGAAACCTTTCTCATTATGAAAATAATTGAAGAAGGGTACATGGCATATGTTCATAGGTATACATGGATAGAAGGCACAGGTTGAATTTGATGGGAAGGGATGATTCTTTTTTTTGGAGGGCAATTGGGACTGGGTGACTTGCCCAGGTTCACATGGCTGGGTTTTTGTTTGTGTGTTGGGTGTCTGGGGCCGGATCCGGGCTCGGGTCCTTCTGGCTCCAGGGCTGGCTCTCTGCTCACTGCGCCACCTAGCCGCCCCAAGGAAGGGATGATTCTTTAGGGGTGAAGTCAAGAGGTGTGAGAGGAAAGTGGCAAGAGGAGATGGAGAGAGACAGGGTAGGGCAAACTATCTCATGTAGAAGAGGCAAGGGGAAGTAGTTGCAGGGGAGGGGAAGAACAGGAAGGCAAAAAGGCAAAAGCATATTCTCATTGAAGTTGGCTCAAGGAGAGAAACACATACATACTAAATGGAATATCTTACCCTCACTCACTCTCCTGAGTAGGGGAAAGGGGGATGAGAGGGAGGGGATGATGGAGGGGAGGGCATTCTGGAGAGAGGGGAGGTTAGAAGTACCCACTATCAAAGAGGGACAGGATCAAAGTAGGGAATGGACCAGGTGGGAGGTGAGACAGGTGGGAGGGAAATATAAGCAGTCTTTTACAGTATATCTACTATGGTAATGCTTTGCATAGATATACATGTACAACACAGACTGAATTGCTTATCTTCTCAGAGGGAGTGGGTGACAAGGGAGAAAGGGAATGGATCTGAAAATCAAAGTTTTAAAATTAAATGTTCCATAAGATGTCCAGAGAGTGGGGCTCAGTGATTCACCTTGCCCTAATGGCGAAATCGAAGGGGGTATGGGAGAAGATATGGGAGAGAGCAGATTGGATGAGGGGATATCTAGTGGGACTGCTATTCTGGGGTGATGGGTAGGGAAAAAATGGGGGGAAAATGTAACTCATAATCTGGTGGAAATGAATGATGTAAACCAGAAGTTAATAAAGCATTTGTTTAATTAAAAAAAAAAAAAGAAGAGGGACAGGATCATGTAGGGAATGTAGGGAATGGACCAGGTGGGGGGGTGGGATGAGTGGGAGGGAATTATAAGCAGCCTTGTACAATATATCTACTATGATAATGTTTTGCATAGCTAGACATGTACAATATATACTGAATTACTTATCTCCCAAGAGGGAATGGGTGACAAGGGAGGAAGGAAATGGATCTGAAATTCGAGGTCTTAGCATTAAATGTTTCAAATATATATAAATACTATTATTAATACTCTTTTGCTTATAATAGGGAGATAAGATATGCAGGCATTGGGACACAAAGATTCACCTCCCTCTAATGGAAAAGTCGAAGGGGGTATGGGAGAAGGTATGGGAGAGAGCATATTGGAGGAAGTGATATCTTGTGGGACTGCTATTCTGGGAGGTTGGGTAGGGGAATAATGGGGGGAAAATGATTATAACTCAAAATCTGGCGGAAATGAATGATGTAAAACAGAAGTTAATAAAGCATTTGTTTAAAAAAAAAAAGAAAATGCATCTTCTCTGGGTTTGTTACACTTTAGCATACAGGCATCCTGGGGGTTCAAGGGCTCTAACAATCAAGCCAGTTTTCCCAGCTCATAGCATGGTTAAATTAAGGTTTTGTTTGTTTTTTTGATAGGTTGAATGATTTTTAGGGTGGTGAACCACTCAATATGAGAGAATGAAGTTTTGAGAAAGAGGAGAAATTAAGGAAACAATATTTTGGAGAAGACAGGAGAGGTTGGGATCGAGTGTACATGTAGAGGAGTTGGTCTTGGCAAGAAGGAACATCATTTCTGTCAGAGACCGGACATGATGTCAAGTGGTTTTGATATAAAGAAAATGGGAGGAGTTCATATGGAATGATCTCCATTATTTTTCTTCAGCAATGATGCAAGAGGAGAAAGATGCTGAGGGGGTGGGCTAGAATTTGTGTTATTCCAGAGGGAAGAGAAATTTGGAATAGTTTATCAGGGGAATAGATTAGGAGGGGGTGGGGAAAGGACTAAATTTTTGCATTGAAGAACTAGAATATTGGACAACATGAATTTATAATGTAACCAGTGGGTATGGTTGGGAGGTTTCCTTACAACTTCACTTAGTAACTCATTAGAGCAAAGAAGGCAGATGGTGGCAATGATCCAGGGCCAAGGTTTGGCAAGAAAAGAGCAGCAATTATGAAAAGAAATCAAGGAATTTAAGCAGAAGACAATGTTAATTTGAAATGACTAAGCTAAGTGGAAGCTGGAGAGGGAGGATAGTGGAATAAATGCAGGGATAACATCCTCAAAAGGACACAGCTAGATGGTTCAGTGCTGGATCTGGAGTCAAGAAGACCTGAGCTCAAACCCAGCATCACACACTTATTAGCTGTGTGACTCTGGGCAAGTCTATGTCAAGCTAAATTTAAGAGAAAACAACCAACATAGCAAAATTGAGGTCTTTAATTGGGGCAAGTGAGTCGCAGCTCGAAGTGCCAAACAACAAATGCTGGGGGTATATAAGGAGGGGGGAGCTGGGAACAGGGTTTATATAGGATACTAAGGCGGTGGGAATGGCCAACCTACAGGTGGGAGAGATGAGGTTGAGGGATTGGCCAGGCTGCAGGTAGAAGGAGTTAGACTGAGGGAATGACCAACTTACAAGTGAGAAGGGTTAGGGGCATCTCACAGTTTCATCAGGTAAATTGTTTTGCATAACAAGCAAAAAGTCCACAGGGAAAGCTTGGGAATCCTGAAGGGGACAGTTTGGGACATCTACAAAATTGGTCAGAAGCAGCGAGTGGAATGTCTGGTCAGTCTTACTAAGTCATTCCCCACTCTCACAGATTGAATATTTTTTCTGTTCTAATTATTTCTGCTGTTCAAGAAATAAATTCTTCTCTCTCAATTATTCTCTTTTTAAAACAATGTTGTAATTCCATGTTTTCAAAATCCACAGGGTCCTCTATATCATCAAGTGTTGAATTGCTTTGTTTTAACGTATTTACTCATAGATGCCTTTACTAGATCTTGAGGCCATATTTCCTTCTTCAATTAATGTTTTCCCTGTTGATTTGTCTGTTTATGCTCAAGGTCTTTAAGTTTTCTTCTTCCTGAGGTCTTTGGTAATTTCAGTTTCTCTTTTTATCCCTCCCTTATTACTCCCTTTCTATATCCCTTCACTCTGGAGGTAGTTTCCTGGGTGGTTAGATATCTAAGAATCTCAGTCTACTCCCACATTGTACAATTAATTCATAGTTCAATAGTCTGCATCTCTGTCCAAGTAAATTTGGGGAGAACCAGAACTGGCCCCAAATGAATACTGAGATTTTTCACTCAGGCTTAGTGGAATGCCACACAGCCCCCTCCTCTCCTCCATGCCCTACCCATTTCTTCTGTTCTTCAATTTCTTGGCCCAACAGGACAGAGCACTGCTCTACTGTTGTTAATACATCCTGGACAGATTTTGGTCAGTGGGAGATTGGATCTCCTTACTGGGGAGGGGATTGTGGTGGGGGGAAGTAGTATGGGGTCTAATTCTATCTCAAGCCCAAACACATGACCAGCCCCTTTCCATCTGCTCCTCCACTGTCCTGAAGAGATTTTTTTTTTTTTTGCAGTACAGAATGTGAACTGTAGTGCTGACTATCAAAGCCTCAGAAAATCTGCAGTTTGGGACTTGAATTTCCACAGCACAGAAAGAGGAAGGGGAGAACAGAGTGTGGGTTGCAATTTTAAAGCTCATGTGTTGAGTGGCTAGTGAAATCTTGCAGGTGGTAGTATGGTGGGCAGTGGGAGAAGGGATTCTGAGTCAGTTCAAGTTAGGTATTAATTCATTGAGTTTTGTTTTGTTTTCTACCTTCTTTTGGGTTCCTGGTGTCCTAGGCCATAGAAACACCTGAGATTCCTTTATCTTTGGTGTACTTTTCTCTTCTGGAAAAATTTGAGGTCATGAGTATCAAAGGAAGCCCCAAGAATTTCTAAATAGGGAAGTGGAGTATGGGCGAGGGTTGGGGGGGGGTAATGTCAAGATCTAGTGGCCTTAAGTGTAGGTAAGGTTAAGTGAAAGAGTATATAATGGGACTTAAAGTAAATGCAGATATTAAAAAAGGTTGCTATGCACTTGTAAGCACAATCAAGGTGGGATTTTTGTTGGGTTTGGGGTTTTGTTTGCATTTTTTTGTTGGTTTTGGGGGGGTTGGAGTTCAGTTTCCCAGGTTCAGGCTAAATTGTAAACATCTGAGGGATCGATCTCTTTTGAACTCCGATAATTCACAGCTGTGCTGAGTCAAGTATGTTTCATGCCTTCTGGCTCTAAGCCAAGCAGAGGCCAAGTTGTATCTTTATATATATATTCTGGGAGGTTGGCATTTTGCTTTGGAGGTTCACTCATGAGAAGGATCTTTTGATTTCCTGGTCAAAATTCTGAGTGGTCTTTTGTTAAGAACACCCTGACTGCTTAGATATCTATGCTCCCTCAATCCAGTGACATATGTAAAGTATATAGCAATATTGCTATGTTCAGACAGCTGGAGCCCTGTCTGTTGGTCTTTGTGCTAATTTCTCTGTTTGTATTTTCTATACTCACTTCTTGCTCTGTAATTAAAGTAGGAGTGCTTATCCCTTTAAAGCTATGTTTCCTTTATAAAGCAGATCAAAAGAACCTGTGCTAGCAGACCATCCTGAGTGTGCTAGGGTGCTTGCTACTACACCACTTTTGAGAATTTGAGTCATCAGTGTCATATTAAGTAGACTAATCAACTACCCACTACTATAGCAAACGTATTTATAGTTTGCAATAGCTAAGTGACACAGGGCATAGAGGACAGGACCTGGAGTCAAAAAGACCTGAGTTCAAATTTGGCCTCAGACACTTACTAGCTTCATGACCTTGGACAAGTCACTTAACCCTGTTTGCCTCAGTTTCCTCATCTGTAGAATGAGTTGGAGAAGGAAATGACAAACCACTCCAGCATCATAGCAAGCAAATGATATCAGGAAGAGCTGGACATGATTGTACAACAATTGCACAACAAATTTATAGGTTACTTTCCCCAAACAGATTCTCTCAATGCAATGTCCTACTGGCTGCACCTATCATCATAGCTTCCTGCCACATTTCTTAGGTGGTGAGAAAACTAGCCAAAGACCTTCTTACTCATGAGCATTACTTTGAAAAATTCCCCTCTATCTTTTCAGATATTATTAGGTTCAGAAAACTTCAGATCTAACAAAAGATACCTTCAAAATCTATAATAATCCATGAAGTTTTTATATTCAACTGCAATTCAAGCTCAATTAGCTAAATTGCAAATAACTAATGGGAAACAGATTCTTTTCCCCCAAGAACAAATTAAGATCATCTTATTCATATGCTTTATCATGTATGACTCTATATAATTCTCTTACTGACCAAATGAATTTTGCCCACTCCTTGGAATATAATTCCATTAACATGAAAAAGAAAAGTATATTTATGACATTAGACAGTTGGAGACCTGTTGGGCACAGTGAAATTGTTTCAAAATGGGCAAAGCCTGGAAGCAGGGTTAAATAAGATTGTGCTGTGTGCTGGGAGATGTCGGTATTATGACTGGAGGATCTCAGACTCTGGAGAAACACCCTGGTCCAATTTCTAGCTAACTAAAGATCAGCATTAGCATCGATTGTAAAAATAGCCTCCAGCCCTCTGCCCTTTCTTGTGACTAAAATCTGGACCCTGCATGCCACTAGAAAAATACAAAAAATAAAAGAACAAAAAGAAGTAAAAACAATATATAACAATACAAAATGTTTCTTTAACCTTATGTACAACCAAGAAAACCTCAAAGGTATAAGCATTTGTTTAGATAAGACACTGCAAGTTTCTTGAGTCTGAAAAATTGACCTAAAAACTCTCTGAAGAACAGGATTTCTTATGAGATTTCAGGAACCTCATTTCTTGACAGCTTGAAAATACCACTTCAAAAGCTATCCTCAGTTTACTAGGGCTTCCTGTTCAGCCTGGAACAATGAGAAACTCAAAAGCACAAAATTGGAAAATAATGAAGAGAGAACTTTGAGAATTCTGAAAGGGTTCACTCTAATATGAGTTTCTATTTTGGATGAAAACTTAAAAGCAATTCATCCAAAAGTGCTTTTTTTAATACCTGTAAATACCTCACCTTTACATTTTAATACATCTTTTCATATTTCTCACATTTAAATCTAAATATTATTGTGTTAGTTGCTGCTCCTCATTTATTATGTGAACATTTGGGTTGCTAAAAGGGCAGAAATGGCCAAATGAGTAAGAAAAATTGATAGAATCAGCTTAAGGAGAAACACAACTTCTCAGATAAAAGTGCTTGAGGAAAGACATTGTGTCCTAAGGACCTTAAAAGAAAACAGTCCCCTATACTGTTCCAAAAATACCTGTTTGAAAGCAACTCAGAGGCAAAAGCATGACTAAGGTAAAGATGGCTGCAGTGCATTGGGTTTAACAAGCTCATTCACATAGGAGTTTTTTTTTTTTTTCAGATCTTTGAAGGTTATCACTGAGAAATTATAAATCAAATAATCTTTAAGGGATTGTGGGATAGTTGTGTAGGCATTGTTGGGGTCAACACTAACAGAAACATGGTGGGGGGAGGGTTAGCTTCAAATCATAAGGTAGGGATGAATGATTACTCATTAGGAGGCTTTGATTTGAGATGTTATAAAATAGGAGTGACCAGATGAAGATAGAAGGATAGAGAAGAGAAGCTGAAGGTCATACAAGTTAGAATATATTTTTTCTACTCACAAGAGTAACTACTGAGCCCCCATTCCTATGATCTCTACCCCTTTCTTTTTCCCTTGGTATTAGGCATAGATCACTGAAAGTGAGAGAAAGGTAAAAGGGATATATTTGGAAATTAAGGTTATAGAAAACCAAAGCTATCAATAAAAATAAAATGTTTTTCTTTTAAAGAGTATTGTATTTGTAGTCAAGAGAACTACTGCTATTCACTACCCATGTAAGCTTAAGGAAGTCACTTATACTCCCTAGGCCTTAGTTCTTTATCTGTAAATTGATTAGGTTGAACCAGATGGACTCTAGGGCACCTTAAAATTCAAAATGTATGAATCTGTGGTCTTACAAAAGATGAAGAAAATTCTACTAAGAAGGAGCATAAATCAAAGGAAGACAGCTATAAAACTAGGAAGCATAGTAAAGGAGAAGGAGAAAACTTATATACAAATAAATGAGAATCATATCATTAGAATGAAAAACAGTATAAAAAGCCTTGGGAGTTACATGCATCTTGGAATTGGCCTCAGAGGCCATCTGGTCCAACCCTTTCATTTTATATATGGGGAAACTTAGGCCAAGTGAGGTTGTGACTTTCTTTTATATCACACAAACATCAAGTATCAAGAGTGGGCTATGAATCCAGTTCCTCTGACTACAGAGTGAGAAAATGGACTACAGTGGGGAAGGTGAGCATATAGCAGATTTTGAGAGGAAAAAAATAGGACTGGAATTTGGTTTTGCTAGTCTTCTTTGGGTATAAATTAGTCTATTCCTTTAAGAAAAGTTTTCCCAGACTAAATTTCAAGTACTTCCCAAGAAAGCTTATCACACTTACCAAATATGAAAGATATTACAATATTCCTGAAACTCCATATAATTTCCATTCCATGAAGTCACAAAAAATTTTGATGTACTCTAAAGATTCAATATAATCTATTTTAGGCAAAGATGCACAGTAAATTCTGGTATTTCTTTCCTTTCATATTGAATACCAGGTATAAGAAAGTTTACTGGAGGGGCAGAGCCAAGAAGGCGGAGTAGAAACAGTTCCTCCAAGCCTCTCTGCCCCCAGATTCCCCCCGAACTATGTAAAAGGGGACTCTGAACAACTTCTGGAGCCCCAGCACCCACAAAACGACACAGAGAAGCTAACCTCCCACTGAGGACAGCCCAGCAGACTGCAGAAAGGACCAGCGCAACAGTCTGGGACCTGGCAGCGCAGAGCGCAGGAGCCAAGCCTAGCCCAGGTCCACGTGAGCCGAGGTTTTAGCCCCAGGGCAGCAGGGCCAGCAGCCAGCTGGAGGAACCCCAGAACACCAGGAGCTGTGGCGACTCCACAATTATCAACATAGACATGCCTAGGACAAAGTAAGAGGTTAGTGTCCTATGGACTTTGGGACCTGTATTTGGGGAATGCGTCAGCTCCCTCCCCTGGGGGTTAGAAGCCACTGAGGAGACACACCATTTTGTAGTTTTCAGAGGCAGCTCCGGCTCCCAGCCTACAAATTGTGGGGAGATCCAGCGATCAGTCATGGGGGGGTAATCGCTCTTGCTTTAACCTCCCTGGATCTGGATTGTGATCTAGGGTGGACGTCGTGGGTGGGTCTACAGCTTGCCAGAAACAGAAGTTGCCCCCCACACATTCAGGACGAAAATTCCTCTAGCTGGCCTTAAAGCCATAGTGTGGCAACAAGCCCAGAAGTCAAGCAATTAAGTGGCAACATGCCAAGGCAAAGGAAACAGAAAAATGCAACCCTAGACTCCTATTTTGGGGGCATAGAGCGGGAAAAGGACTGTGAGGTCAGAAGTCCTGCTCCAAAAGCCACAGGGGAAAACATGAGCGGGTTGCAGGCCATAGAGGACCTTAAGAAGGACTTTAAAAATCAAATAAGAGAAGTGGAGGAAAAATTAGAAAGAGAAATGAGAAGGATGCAGGAAAAGTATGAAATGAGGGTCAACAGCCTGACTGAGGAAAACAACACCTTAAAAAATAGACTAGCTCAAATGGCAAAGGAGGCCCAAAAGGGCAATGAGGAGAAGAATGCCTTAAAAAGTCGAATTTGCCAGATGGAAAAGAATCTCAAAAGTTCACTGAGGAGATTCATTCCTTCAGAGTTAGACTGGAGCAAATGGAAGCTAATGACTTTATGAGAAATCAAGATGCTGTTAAGCAGATCCAAACAAATGAAAGATTAGAAGGCAATGTGAAATATCTCATGGGAAAAACCACTGACCTGGAAAATAGATCCAGGAGAGACAATTTAAAAATTATTCGACTACCTGAAAGCCATGATCAAAGAAAGAACCTAGAAATCACCCTTCAAGAAATTCTCAAGGAAACTGCCCTGATGTTTTAGATCCAGAGGGCAAAATAGAGGTTGAAAGAATCCACAGATCACCTCCTGAAAAAGATCCCAAAAAGAAAACTCCCAGGAATATTATAGCCAGGTCCCAGAATCCCCAGATCAAGGAGAAAATACTACAAGCAGCCAGGAAGAAACAATTTCAATATTGTGGAAACACAATCAGAATAGCCCAGGACCTGGCTGCTTCTACACTGAGGGATCGAAGGGCATGGAATATGATATTCCAGAGGGCAAAAGAACTGGGAATGAACCCAAGGGTCACCTACCCAGCAAAACTGAGTATTTTGTTTCAGGGGAAAGTATGGTCATTCAGTGGAATAGAGGACTTTCAAGCATTCTTGAGGAAAAAACCAGAATTGAATAGAAAATTTGACATCCAGACACAGGAAGGAAGAGATGCCTAAGAAGATAATCAGGGAAGAGAGATCAAGGGGAACTTATCAAAGTTTAACTATTTACATTCCTATATGGAAAAGCAATAACTGTGACTGATGATATCTTTCTCACTATGAAAATCATGGAAGAAGGGTGTGTGGTCATATGAATACATATGTGAATGTGTGTGTATATGGTTACAGTTATACATGGATAGAGGGCATAGGTTGAATTTGTTGGGAAGGGAGAATACTCAAGGGATGAAATTATGAGGTGAGAGAGGAAAGTGGCAAGAGGAGATGGGGAGAGACAGGGTAGGGTAAACCATCCCATGTAGAAGAAGCAAGGGGAAGTGGTTGCAAAGGAGGGGGAGAATAAGGAAGGCTAAAAAGGCAAAACCACATTCACATTGAATTTGGTTCAGGGAGAAAATGACATACATACTAAATGGGATATTTCAACCTGCAGCAGGATAGGAGGAAGGGGGATGAGAGGAGGGATGATGGATGGGAGGGCATCCTTGGGGTGAGGGGAGGTTGGAAGTACCCACTATAGAAGAGGGACAGGATCATGTAGGGAATGGACCAGGTGGGGGGTGGGATGAGTGGGAGGGAATTATAAGTGGGAGGGAATTATTGTACAATATATCTACTATGATAATGTTTTGCATAGCTAGACATGTACAACATATACTGAATTACTTATCTCCCAAGAAGGAATGGGTGACAAGGGAGGAAGGAAATGGATCTGAAATTCGAGGTCGTAACATTAAACGTTTCAAATATATATAAATACTATTATTAATACTCTTTTGCTTGTAATAGGGAGATAAGAGGTGCAGGCATTGGGACACAAAGATTCACCTTCCTCTAATGGAAAAGTCGATGGGGGTATGGGAGAAGGAATGGGAGAGAGCAGATTGGAGGAAGCGATATCTTGTGGGACTACTATTCTGGGAGGTTGGGTAGGGGAATAATGGGGGAAAAATGATTGTAACTCAAAATCTGGCGGAAATGAATGATGTAAAACAGAAGTTAATAAAGCATTTGTTTAAAAAAAAAAAGAAAGTTTACTGAAAGTTCAGTTGGTATGGGGACAGAAAAAAGTTTGGAGCCCCTACCTTGTAGTAAGTAATCCAGTGTGTTATAAGGCATTGGTTAAAACTACATCATTATCCAGTACCTTTATCTAGCAAAATGCCCTGTGCTGATGGGAAGTCAAAAGATATCCTCCCTCCCAACATCTTGTTTGTTTATCTTAACATTGTTAGATATAGACATTCACCTGAAAGAGGGTACAGGAAGCCATGAATCATCAAGAAGCAGCCAGCTGATTGACTATTAGCTGATCAAAGTCTCAAACTACATTCCCACGTAAATTAGTTTCCCACATTTTGTATTCCCACTGACTCATCAGAAGTACATATTAATAGTTATTTCAGGAGGTGAGTAGTATATTACATGGCATATTCCAATGTACTTTGTAGTACAAAAAGGACCTACCTCTCCACCAAAAAAAGGATCTGTCTCTCTGTCTCTATCTTTCCCTTTGTCCCTTTCTGTGTGTGTGTGTCCTCTGATCTAACCTAGTCTAATATTTTGTACTTTTCTTAATATACTTTCATATGCTATTATAACAACAATGCAATATTCACAATGCCCATGGTGACTATAAATATGCTGGTGTAGTTGGGAATCACGAAATGTAACAGGCTCTCCACATAGGAGACAGAGCCAAAGCATATATTCAAATATCAGAAAGCTGAGTCCCAAAACCAGAAAGTCAAAGTTCTTACAGGAGCCATGAAGTTTGTACACATAATTAATGCAGTGAACACCCACATTCCCAAGCCTTTAAAACAAAACAAGCTCCCTCAGTCAAAAATCCTTCTCTCCTCACTCATGGTAGCTGCTCAGCCTCCACACTGCTTGCTTCCAGCAGTACCCATTCCAAGCAGTTCTCAGCAGAAGTTCTGGCTGGCTCTCAGAAGAAGTTTGTGCTGCCACCTGTACTTCTGCTGCCACTGCCACTTCCAGTTACCACACTGGCTCCAGCCCTGCCCCTACTCAGCTCCAGCTCCTTCCTGCCCTCTCCCCTTCCTGCTACATCAGCAAATTCATCCCACTGTGGGATTCATAACTTCTGGGTCTTAATACTTGACACAATTATGAACTTGAAATTAACTGCTAAATACCAGTTAATTTGCCAATACAAGGGGCATGGAAGATCTTCAAATCCTATTACCCTTACAGGTATCTTCTATTTCAACAATTTATGTGGATGTTATTCTCCTATTAGACTAGAAATTCAGCTTCTAAACTGGCTTACTGACTATAAAATGGACGTGGTGACCTCTGAGGTCCTTTCCCACTCTAGATATGTGGTCCTTTATCCGGAACCAAGTAGTTGCCTTCTATGCAATTTAAAATATTTTTTAAAAATTGCTAGAGCGGGGGGAGGAGCCAAGATGGCGGAGTAGAAACAGCTCATCCAAGCCACTCTGCCCCCAGATTCCCCCAAAACTACGTAAAAGGGGACTATGAACAACATCTGGAGGCCCAGCACCCACAGAACGACACAGTGAAGCTAACCTCCTGCTGAGGACAGCCCAGCAGCCCTGCAGGAAGGACCAGCATAGCGCTCTGGGAGCTGGCAGCACGCAGTGCGCAGAGCACGGGGAGCCGAGCCGAGCACCGAGGTTTTAGCCCCAGGGTGGCAGGGCCAGCACCCAGCTGGAGGGACCCCAGAACACCAGGAACTGTGGCGATTCCAGAATTATCAACATAGACATGCCTAGGACAAAGTAGAGGTTAGTGTCCTATGGACTTTGGGACCTGTATTTGGGGAATGCGTCAGCTCCCTCCCCTGGGGGCTAGAAGCTGCTGAGGAGACACACCACTGTGTAGTTTTCAGAGGCATTTCCGGCTCCCAGCCTACAAATCGTGGGGAGATCCAGCGATCAGTCTTGGGGGGTAATCGCTCTTGCTTTAACCTCCCTGGATCTGGATTGTGATCTAGGTGGAAGTTGTGGGTGGGTTTATAGCTTGCCAGAAACGGAAGTTGCCCCCCACACGTTCGGGACGAAAATTCCTCTATCTGGCCTTAAAGCCATAGTGTGGCAACAAGCCCAAAAGTCAAGCAATTAAGTGGCAACATGCCAAGGCAAAGGAAACAAAAAAATGCAACCCTAGACTCCTATTTTGGGGGCATAGAGCGGGAAAAGGACTGTGAGGTCAGAAGTCCTGCTCCAAAAGCCCCAGGGGAAAACATGAGTGGGTTGCAGGCCATAGAGGACCTTAAGAAGGACTTTAAAAATCAAATAAGAGAAGTGGAGGAAAAATTAGAAAGAGAAATGAGAAGGATGCAGGAAAAGTATGAAATGAGGGTCAACAGCCTGACTGAGGAAAACAACACCTTAAAAAATAGACTAGCTCAAATGGCAAAGGAGGCCCAAAAGGGCAATGAGGAGAAGAATGCCTTAAAAAGTCGAATTTGCCAGATGGAAAAAGAATCTCAAAAGTTCACTGAGGAGATTCATTCCTTCAGAGTTAGACTGGAGCAAATGGAAGCTAATGACTTTATGAGAAATCAAGATGCTGTTAAGCAGATCCAAACAAATGAAAGATTAGAAGGCAATGTGAAATATCTCATGGGAAAAACCACTGACCTGGAAAATAGATCCAGGAGAGACAATTTAAAAATTATTGGACTACCTGAAAGCCATGATCAAAGAAAGAACCTAGAAATCACCCTTCAAGAAATTCTCAAGGAAAACTGCCCTGATGTTTTAGATCCAGAGGGCAAAATAGAGGTTGAAAGAATCCACAGATCACCTCCTGAAAAAGATCCCAAAAAGAAAACTCCCAGGAATATTATAGCCAGGTTCCAGAATCCCCAGATCAAGGAGAAAATACTACAAGCAGCCAGGAAGAAACAATTTCAATATTGTGGAAACACAATCAGAATAGCCCAGGACCTGGCAGCTTCTACACTGAGGGATCGAAGGGCATGGAATATGATATTCCAGAGGGCAAAAGAACTGGGAATGAACCCAAGGGTCACCTACCCAGCAAAACTGAGTATTTTGTTTCAGGGGAAAATATGGTCATTCAGTGGAATAGAGGACTTTCAAGCATTCTTGAGGAAAAAACCAGAGTTGAATAGAAAATTGGACATCCAGACGCAAGAAGTAAGAGATGCCTGAGAAGGTAATCAGGGAAAAGAAATCAAAAGGAACTTATCAAAGTTGAACTATTTACATTCCTATATGGAAAAGCAATATCCGTGACTGATGATATCTTTCCCACTATGAAAATAATGGAAGAAGGGGGTGTGGTCATACGAATACATATGTGAATGTGTGTGTATATGGTTACAGTTATATATGGATAGAGGGCATAGGTTGATTTTCTTGGGAAGGGAGAGTACTCAAGGGATGAAATTATGAGGTGAGAGAGGAAAGTGGCAAGAGGAGATGGGGAGAGACATGGTTGGGTAAACTATCTCATGTAGGGGAAGTGGGTGCAAAGGAGGGGGAGAATAAGGAAGGCTAAAAAGGCAAAACCACATTCACATTGAATTTGGTTCAGGGAGAAAATGACATACATACTAAATGGGATATCTCAACCTGCAGCAGGATAGGGGGAAGGGGGATGAGAGGAGAGATGATGGATGGGAGGGCAGCCTTGGGGTGAGGGGAGGTTGGAAGTACCCACTATAGAAGAGGGACAGGATCATGTAGGGAATGGACCAGGTCGGGGGTGGGATGAGTGGGAGGGAATTATAAGCAGCCTTGTACAATATATCTACTATGATAATGTTTTGCATAGCTAGACATGTACAACATATACTGAATTACTTATCTCCCAAGAAGGAATGGGTGACAAGGGAGGAAGGAAATGGATCTGAAATTCAAGGTCGTAACATTAAATGTTTCAAATATATATATAAATACTATTATTAATACTCTTTTGCCTATAATTGGGAGATAAGATGTGCAGGCATTGGGACACAAAGATTCATCTTCCTCTAATGGAAAAGTCGATGGGGGTATGGGAGAAGGTATGGGAGAGAGCAGATTGGAGGAAGCGATATCTTGTGGGACTGCTATTCTGGGAGGATGGGTAGGGGAATAATGGGGGGAAAATGTAACTCAAAATCTGGCGGAAATGAATGATGTAAAACAGAAGTTAATAAAGTATTTGTTTAAAAAAAAAATCAAATAAGAGAAGTGGAGGAAAAATTGGAAAGAGAAATGAGAAGGATGCAGGAAAAGTATGAAATGAGGGTCAACAGCCTGACTGAGGAAAACAACACCTTAAAAAATAGACTAACTCAAATGGCAAAGGAGGCCCAAAAGGGCAATGAGGAGAAGAACCAAAAAGTCAAATTTGCCAGATGGAAAAGAATCTCAAAAGTTCACTGAGTAGATTCATTCCTTCAGAGTTAGATTGGAGCAAATGGAAGCTAATGACTTTATGAGAAATCAAGATGCTGTTAAGCAGATCCAAACAAACGAAAGATTAGAAGGCAATGTGAAATATCTCATGGGAAAAACCACTGACCTGGAAAATAGATCCAGGGGAGACAATCTAAAAATCGAGGTCTTAAAATTAAATGTTTCAAATATATATAAATACTATTATTAATACTCTTTTGCTTGTAATTGGGAGATAAGATGTGCAGGCATTGGGACACAAAGAGTCACCTTCCTCTAATGGAAAAGTCGAAGGGGGTATGGGAGAAGGTATGGGAGAGAGCAGATTGGAGGAAGCGATATCTTGTGGGACTGCTATTCTGGGAGGTTGGGTAGGGGAATAACGGGGGGAAAATGATTGTAACTCAAAATCTGGCAGAAATGAATGATGTAAAACAGAAGTTAATAAAGCATTTGTTTAAAAAATATTGCTAGAGCTTATAGAGATTATAAGTGACTTGCCCATGGTCACATAATCATTCTGTGGCAAATATGGGACAGTTCTCATCTAAGTTTAGGGAAATTGATTCACTATTTCAAGCTATTATGTCTCATGATGGTAGTTAACATTAATCTATTTTGTGTGGGAAAAGGCAATTTTTTTTTCCTTAGAATATGTGAATTCCTCAATCAATAATGCCATTCATAGGATTGTAAGATTTAGGCATATAAAGATATAGTCTAATCCCCTTATCTTGGAGATGAGGAAACTAAGGCTAAAAAACTAAGTAACTTTCCCAAGATCTAACAGCTAGGAGATATCTAAGTAAGTATAAGAAAACCCCTTCTCTGATTTTAAGAGAGAATGGTCCAGTATTCTGAACCACAAAGTATTTGGATCATTACCTGAAGCCAACTTTCTTAGCCATATAGTGCAATCCATGATCTATAAGTAGTCTTGTAGTTCCTGTATGCTAAATCCTTTGAATGTTCCCTCATCAAAGATGGTTTATAATATAATTTTCCATTTGGATTGGGAGAAATATGGTTTTTGGGAGGTAAGTGAATGATCCTTAAAAGTCCATCATCTACTCATAAAAAGGGGGCTGACAACCAAGTAGTTAACTAAAAAAGATGCAGCCAAACCACATAATCCTGTTATGATGTGTGAAGTCCCTTGAGTGAATAAAAAAATAGTGACTTGATAGGATGAAAAATAATAAGCTATAGCTCAGGGTGACATTTATAATTCAGTTTATTGAGTCCAAAAAACAGAATTAAAGAATATAACCTTTAATGGGTTGAGAAGATGTTGCATAAAATTGAAGAATGCGAAGGTGGAAAAAGTCATTTTGGGGTGGGAGAGCAGAGGCACAGGTAGAGTTAGACAGAACAAAGACAGGGTCCAGGGATCTGTGAGAAAGGCTCATTGGGTTTATTGGGTCTGAGGAGTGTCACAGTAGAAACTGTGTTGCTAAAATCATCTTTGGACTGTAGACATTTAGTTGGTACTCCTATATGTCCTTTCTTTCCTTAAGGAAATGGAGTCTAGAACCCTCTCCTCTGAGCACAGGGAAGTCTATTTATCTTTCTTTGTTTTAAATGCTTGCTCCATCTTTAAAAACAAACAAACATTATTAGCTAATTTCCACAGTAAAGCAGCCTATATACTCAAATACCAATATGGGCAATAAATTAGTAGTAGAATAAAAGGCAAACAGAGATGGTTGAGTAACCCTGATCACCATATAATTCCCTTAGCACTGTTCCAGGATTTTTCCTTAGTTGAGTTTTCTGGTACAAAAGTTCCTTCTGCAATTTGATGCAGTAGTATTAAAGAATCTAGTTTCGAGATGTGATTGCTATTTTATACAAGGAATAACAGAACTCACTTTACATTTTTTTTTCCTTCTGGAAGTGTGAATCCTTAGGAGAGAATGTGCTTTGGGAAAGCATTATGTTATATTGGAGTTCTATTCATTATACTGGAATCCTATTTCTGTTTCTCCTTGACATATTGTTTTGAGTTTTTTTGGAGGGGGGAAGGCAAGGCAATTGGGATTAAGTGACTTGCACAAGGTCACACAGCTAGTAAGTGTTAAATGTCTGAGGCTGATTTGAACTCAGGTCCTCCTGACTCCAGGGCTGGTGCTCTATTCACTGCGCCACCTAGCTGCCCCGACCTATTGTTTTGTGGCTTGGCTTTCCACTAGGTCATAGAAACCTGTGCTTTGAGGCTATTATATCCCTTCTCTAAGAGGAGAACTGGCTTAAGTCCCATCTCTGACACAGAATGATTGTGTGACCCTTGGCCAAGTCACTTATAACCTCTCAATGCTCTGGTATTTTTTTAATTATTTTAAGTCACACAGAAGGTTTCTACTTGCTTCTGGATAAAGGACCACATATCTAGAGTAGGAAAGGTCACCATATCCATTTTGTAATTGGCAAGTCAGTCTAGAAGGATTTATTTAGCAGCTGTGATGTACCAGCCACAAAGCTAAATTATAGAAATAAAAGAAAATATTTTTTAAATAATCCCTGACTTCAAGAAGCTCACATTGTAATGGGGCAAACAAACATGAAAATAACTAGATACATGTAAGATATATACAAAGTATATGGGAAGTATAATCAATGAGATTAGATAAGGAAATTGAGACCCAGGGACATTAAGTGATTTGGGATCATAATCTGGGTACCTCAGAGGCTTTTTATTCCAACCCCCTTATTTTAGAGATAAGAGAAGGAAAGCCTGGGTTGATTAATGACTTGTCCAAGGTTCCACAGGTAGAAAACTTCTGATGTGGCACATGAAAGTAGGCCCTTTAATTTCAGAACCTGTGCTCTTTCTACTGTGTCAAAGTGACTCCATACCAATCAAATAGTTGGTCCAATCCCTAACCCATGCACATCATACCATCTTTCCCAGGACATCTCAAACAATTCTAATAAGTCAATAGTTTCTATAAAATGCCAGGCTATTAGGAGACACCCTGTTTTTCAGACCTAAGACCCAATAAGCAAGCTGTGTCCTGAGCTTGGCATAACAACAATCCTTTTCACTGAATAATTTCATACTCTCACAAAATCACATAATCTTTATGTTGCTTTGACCAGCACTGGTTGTTTTCTGAGCTGATAAAAGCACCTGCTATATCCATGTTCTGGTCATGAAGCCCTGATATGAATCAAACTTATCTCATTGTTTCTTTTACCCCTCACTGTCAGGGCTACAATTTATTGTGTAGCCATTGGTATAAGTATTGAGATTTCACCACTCTGCCTGGGGTCCCCCTGCCACTACAAGGGGCAGGGCTCTGACACATGTCCTTGCTTTCAAACCCTTTCACTCACTTTGCAATTAAACTACTGTTTGATTCCTGACACTTCCATCTCTAGCCTGCTCTGTTCAACTCTGGCCACCCACAGGTTAGAAGCCGATTCCATCCAGTTGACAGAAATAAGAGACTTAAAATAGCATTTATGAGACATGATCAAAAAACAAACTGAAAATAACTTTAAACTGTGTATGTAAGGGCTCATCAGAGGACATCCTGACACAACCTCTACAGCACAGGGAAAGACTAAGTGCTGTTGACTCTATCACAGTTCTTTCACAGTAAGTGATTAAAATCAGAGCCAAGGGGGATGCCGTAGTTTATCATCCATTTTACCATTTTCCACTTTCTCTTTTTTGAGTTAATCATTAGAATTCCATTGATGTACAAAAACAGTATAAGGAAAAAAGCCACATGCACTGGCAAAGAGTAATGGAACTTAACAAATGAGCTGGAGAATATAAATTGTTCACTATCGCTTAGCCCTGATTCAAATACCAATGATGTCTAGCTTTACAATAGTAACATCTGCATGGGTGGAGCATTGGGCAACATGACTAATTTTTAGAAATAAGTTTTACTAAGACCATTTTGGTTTTATAGGACATTCATTTCTAGCTATAGAAAACCACCCCCAAACACTCACCAAACATTAACTCCTTTTTCAAAAATTGATTTAATATTTCATTTTCTCTACTTATATAGGGAAATAATTTGAACATTCATTTTTTTTTAATTTTGAATTCCAAATTCTCTTCCTTCCTTTCCATATTAGACATGCTGTGAAAGAAAATACAGGACCCACCCCACTCACACACACTCTGAAAAGAAAAAAGAAAAAGAAAGTTTAAAAATGTATGCTCTGATCTTCATTGAAACTCCATGCATTTTCTCTTTGGAGGTAGATAACATTTTTTCATAAGTCCTCCAAAATTGTCATGGATCATTGTCTTAATCAGAGTAGCTTAGTCTTTCACAGATGATCATCATACAATATGGCTGTTACTGTCTTCAGTATTCTTCTGGTTCTGCTCACTTCACTTGGCATCAATACACATAAGACTCCCCAGGTTTTTCTGAAACCATCCTGCCCAGCATTTCTTACAGCATAATAGTATTCTATCAAAATCATTTACCACAACTTGTTCAGTCATTCCCCAGTTGAGGGACATCCTCTTAATTTCAGATTTTTTGCCACCACTAAAAGAGATGCCATAAATATTTTTTGTACACATAGGTCCTTGTCCTTTTTTTATCTCTCTGGGATACAAATCTAGTACTAGTATAACTAGGTCAAAGGGTTTTATAGCCCTTTGGGCATAGTTCCAAATTGCTCTCCAGAATGGTTGAATCAGTTAAAAAATCCACCAACACTGCATTAGTGTCTCAATTTTCCCACATCCCCTCCAACATTTGTCATTTTCCTTTTCTGTCATATTAGTCAAACTGATAGCTGTAGGGTGGTACCTCAGAATTGTTTTAATTTGTATTTCACAAATTAACAGTGCTTTAGAGCATTTTATATGACTACAGATATCTTTGATTACTTCTGAAAACTGCTAGTTCACATTCTTCGACAATTTATCAATTAGGGAATGGCTCATATTTTTTATAAATTTGACTCAGTTCTTCATATATTTGAGAAATGAGGCTTTTATCAGAGAAACTTGTGAAAATATTTTCACAGTTATAATTAAATTGTGTGTTTCCCTCCATCCTATTTCTTCCCTATTTATCCTATTCTCTCTCTCATTTCACCCTATCTTCAAAAGGGATGTGCTTTTAATCCCTACCTTCCCCAATCTGCCTTACCTTCTATTAGCCAACCCTCTCCCATTTCTCTTATCTCTTTCTCCTTTCTATACCCAATTGGGTATTTATGCTAATCCCTCTTTGAGCCAATTCCAGTGAGAGTAATATTCAAGCACTCCCTTCCCAACTCGCCCATCCACCCCTCCATTGCAAAAGTTATTTCAGAAATCTTTAATGTGAGACAATTTACCCCATTCTACCTCTCCCTTTCCCCTTCTCCCAGCATATTCCTCTTTCTCATTTTTAATTTTTTTAGATATCCCATCATATTCAACTCATACTCATACCCTCTATCAATTCCTTTTAACTGACCTAATAATGAAAAAGCTCTTAGGAGCTACAAATGTCATCTTCCCATGTGGGAATATAAATAGTTTAACCTTATTGAATCCCTTTTGTTTTCTCTTTTCTGTTTACCTTTTTATGTTTCTCTTGAGTTTTCTATTTAAAAGTCAAATTTTCTATTCAGCTGTGGTCTTTTCATCAGTAATGTTTTAAAAGTCTTCTATTTCACTGACTATTAATTTTTCCCCTGAAGGATTATACTCAGTTTTTCTGGGTAGGTGATTCTTGGTTGTAATCCTAGCTCCTTTGCCCTCTGGGTACCATATGCTACTAAATGTTAACCTGACTGTGCTTCCATGATATTTGAATTGTTTCTTACTGGCTGCTTGCAATGTTTTCTCCTTCACCTGAGAACTCAGCAATTTGATTATAATATCAGGGCAGTTTTCCTTGACATTTTCTTTAAATATGATGTGCAGGCTCTTTTTTCAATTGTGGCTTTCAGGTAGTCCAGAAGTATCTCTCTTTAATCTATTTTCCAGCTCTATTGTTTTTTCCAAAGAGATATTTCACGTTTTCTACTGTTTTTCCATTATTTTGATTTTGTTTTATTGAGTTTTTTTTATGTCTCATGAAGTCATTAATTTCCACTTGCTCAATTCTTATTTCTAAGGAATTTTCTTCAGTGAGCCTTTGTATCTCTTTTTCCATTTGGGTAATTCTAATTTTTATGGAGTTCTTTAATTCAGTGAAGTTTTGCATATCTTTTTTTGGGGGGGAGGACAATTGGGGTTAAGTAACTTGCCCAAGGTCACACGGCTAGGTTTTTGTTTGTGTGTGCGTTAAGTGTCTGAGGCCGGATCCGAACTCAGGTCCTTCTGACTCCAGGGCCGACACTCTACTCACTGCACCACCTAGCCCCTGCATATCTTTTTTCATGGGGCCAATTCTGCTTTTTAAGGAGTTTTTCTCTTTAGTGGATTTTTTGTACCTTTTGCTGACTATCCTATTCTGGTTTTTAAGGTGTTGTTTTCTTCAGTATTTCTTGTGCCTATTTTACCAAACTCTTGACTCTATTTTCATGATTTGGTTGCATCACTCTCTTTTCCCAATGTTTCTTCTACCCCTCTTATTTGATTTTTTAAATTCTTTTTTTTTTTTTTTACTGTTCTAGGGATTATTTTTGGACCTGAGACCAATTTACAATTTTATCTTGTTTTGTTTGGGGGTGGGGGAGGTCCTTTGAATATAGTAGTTTTGACTTTTTCATCTTCTTCTGAGTGTGTTTTGATATTCCTTGTCATCATAGTAACTTTCTATAGTCAGGTTCTTTTACTGTTGTTGTTTACTTATTTTGCCAGACTATTTCTTGACTTTTAACTTGATGTTAAAATTGTACTCTGCTCCCAGAGTAGAGGGGACACTATCCCAAGCTTCAGGTTTTCTGTGCAGCTGGTTTCAGAGCTGGTTCTGATGGTCTGTAAGTTTTCAGTTCTTCCAAGGTAATATGATTAAAGGAGAGATGTGTTTACTTCTCTCCTCACCTGTGCTCTGG
Organism: Gymnobelideus leadbeateri; assembly: GCA_011680675.1. Taxonomy (NCBI): domain Eukaryota; kingdom Metazoa; phylum Chordata; class Mammalia; order Diprotodontia; family Petauridae; genus Gymnobelideus; species Gymnobelideus leadbeateri. The sequence continues at coordinate 685,649 of WOXC01000773.1, forward strand.
TCTATGAGCGACTCTTTTCTGCCCTAGAATTATAACCAGGGTCCTTGCTTCCCTGGGGCCACAAGCTCTATTGTACTAATTCTCTTCCTTGCCCTGGTATTGCAACCAAGGACTGCAACCCAGATCTATGTATGAACAAAGCAAGAGTCCTCCACCAAATGGCATCAAAGGGACCTCTGCAGTCTCTTTCTGAACAGTTTTCCAACCACCTTACCATCTGTGGGCTGAAAGCTCTGGAAGCTCCCAGTGCTCCTATTGATTCAGTCATCCAGAAGGTCTGCTGCTGGCTTGCTATGGCAAGGCCTGGGCTGACACAGTCAGCACTGGACAGCACTCATCTCTCAAAGGTATAACAGACATTTCCTTCTGACCTTCTAAGTTTTCTTTGGCGAGAAAATTTTTTCCACCCTGTCCTTTTCTGGCTTCTGCCTCTCCAGAATTCATTTTGAGGCATTATTTTAAGTTGTTTGGAAGGTATTTTCGGAGAGCCTTTTTTCTGCCATCTTGACTACATCCAAGTCAATTTTTAACATAGAAAACAAGTGAAGGGAAACTGACACAATGACCATTCCTGATGGTATATATACAATAATATTTGCCCATACTCTTCTCCCCTCTCTGTCCAGATTAAGGAACTAATGTTACATTAACACTTCTCCCAGGAAATGGCTGATCATAATAACTTCTTAGAATTCAGCTTTCTTTGGGGATTCTTTGATTTACTTTACTTCAGTGATTGCATATCTTATTCCCATCGTTTCATTTACCTTCTTTATTAGTTCAAACAAGTCTTTGCATGTTTCTCTGAAACCTTTAAATTGTTTTTATTACACAATAATATTCTATCATATCCATGTGCCATAGGTTGTTCCCCAATTAACAAGCATTCACTTTTTTCCCAGTCCTTTTCTAGCACCAAGACATATAATATTATGAGTGATTCACTGAATTTGGAGTGAGAATACATAATCATGCATTTCAGTGTTAGAAAAGACCTCAGTAACTACTAGTCCAACCTTCACTGAAAAGGAATCTACCCTATGACGTTTCTGAAAAGTGATCATTCAACCTTTGTTTAAAGACCTCCAATGAGAAAGAATCCAGAACTCTACTTTTGGACCATTGTTGTAAAGGTTTTTGTTTTGTTTTGCCTTGACAGTATTATGATTCCCATCCATTGCTTGTAGTTATGCCCTGTCTGGTGAAAAAGAACAAGTTTAGGCCCTCTTCTTCTTGAAAGTCCATTAGATTCTTGAAAGTATTTATCATGTCTATCTTGAGTATTCTTTTCACCAAGTCAAACTTACCCAGTTCCTTCAAACCAATCTTCAGAGACATTGGGTTCAAATCCCTGATAAACTACCTTTTACTTGTGTATCTTTAGGCAAATCACCTAACTTCACTGGATTTCAATTTCCTTACCTATAAAGTGAGAAACTGAACCAGAAATCAATGACTTTCATTTTAATTTGTTTAAAAGCATTATTGAATTTGGAACTCAAAAAAAATTTAAGTGAATGTTAAAAATTGTTTTAAATGTAATTGGGGAAAGATGAAATATTAAATAAAGGATACGAATAACTTTTTTAAAAGAAGCATTACTGAACATTATGGAATATAAATGTGATGGTATGCTATTTTGTTGTAAAAAATGATGAAAAGAATGGTTTTAGAATAATACCTATTAAAATTTTTTGCCAACTAATGCAAAATGAAGTAAGCAGGCATGGGAGAACAATTGATCAAATAACAATAATATTATAATGACAAACAACTTTGAAAACTTGAGAATTCCAATAAACATAATCACCAACCACATTGTCAGAAGACTTATGATGTAACCTGCTAACCCACTCCAGAAAAAAAAAAGTATCTAAGTAAATGGATTGAATATTGGCAGTATCATCCTAGTAAAATGATGAGTACTGCTGTCCCTAAATTCAGTCATCATTTTTCTGGAAAAAAAAAATCTTTGCATTCCAATGAATGAGAGTATTATATGTCATCAGAAATTCAATTTTAGTGTAAAATTTTGAATTTACCATATTCTCAAAGCAAGAGAAAGCCATATATAATGAAAATCCACAGTGTCACATCATCCCCTTGTATTCTACTTTATCTATGGTAATGTTGTTTATTGACTTTTTCCTTGCTCATTAAGTTCAGAATAAAAATAATAAAATTAAATGACTATTTTAAAAATTAAAGTATTGCTGAATTCATAGGGTTTTTTGCTATACTTTTTCTTAGTCAATGGACATAATGAAACAACTGCTATGCTATTTTTTAAATAAATTTTCATGAAAGTGTCCTCCTACTTTCAAAAGATTGAAAACCATTCAACTATATGATTGCTCAAGTTGTAGACAAATCTAAACTCAATGAACAAACTTAAAAGTATTTTCACAAATATAATTTCATTTGTTCCTTTGAAACCCCTGTGAAGTTGGTAGGACACATATAACTATCATGATTTTATTAATAAGGAAAAAGGAAAATGAATGAACAGTATGGTACAGTGGGACAATGAATAACCAGTTAGGAGAACCAGGCTTTAGGCTAAACTTGGTGGAAACTTCTTATGATATTGAGAAAGTGTTTCACCTCCCTGGGCCCTATTTTTATCATCTATAGGATGAAAGTGTTGACTGAGAGCATCAACATGGTAGCTTAGAAAAATGTCTTGATCTTTTGATCTAGCCCAGTTAGATGACAGGCTGTATTAACCCTATCTGCTCCCATGCCTCCTATTGGGAATCCTTACCCTGCCTCAACTCCAAAATGACTCATTTCTACAATTTTCCTTGATAGAAACTTCCATTTTTCTAGTCAATTGGCACCTACCTTCCTCTAACATCAGAAGAGGAAAACCAGTCAGGTTACCTGAAGAAGACTCCATCTCTCCTTACAGACCACCTAGGCCTCTTCTAAGGACTCTGGTTTAAGATATCATTGTAGTAAACCTGGTATAAGAATCAAAGGCTGAATGAAGTTTCTTGCTCAGATCACTAATCCATATCATCCTTCTGCCAGATCCTCAAGACATTGTACCCCTGGAAAGGATCTTATATAACTTGATGCCTATAGAGCTCTGGTCACTATGGCTGACTATACTTCCTTTATCTGAACATAATCTGTCATCATTCCATCTCTCCCTCAGCCTTGTATGCCCTAACCCTGTTCTTCACTATCACTGTGACCTCCAATCATTTCATCCTTCAATTCTCTCCCATGCCATCACTCACAATATTAACCACACTTTCCTCCCTTTCCCATCTTGACCCCCTGGAAAGCCACTTCAGCTTTTCACTTTCATCTTCCTGAGTCCCTTTCCCACTTATTCTATCACTAATCTTGCCCTCCAAACCTCAGTCTTAGATCATTTCCATTCACTCCCTTTGTTCATATTCATGTGCTGCTGAACAGAGCTGGAGAAAAGAAAAATTCTAATTACAAGGTTTACTGCAAAATTATGTTACATAAATACTATGTTTTTCCCATGTCAAGGTAATCCTATTACATATCCTTAATCAATTCACTATCCCACTCTTCACAGTGGCTTTTCCAAAACTTATAATCCCTCCTCAAACCTTCTATAACTCCCCCTTCTGAAAACCAGTCAGATGAGAACCTTGCCACATAGTTCACTTGGAAAAAAAAAGGAAGGAAGGAAAGGAAGGAAGGGAGGAGAAGTAAAGGAAGGAAGGAAAAGAGAAGGAAGGAAGAAAGGAAGGAAGGAAGGAAGGAGGGAAGGAAGAAAGGAGAAGGAAGGAAAGAGAAGAAAAGAAATAAGCATGAATTAAGTGCCTATATGCCAGGCACTGTGCTAAATGCTTTACAGGTATTATCTCTTTTGATCTCATTTATCCTCATTTGACAGTTTAGGAAACTGAATTTGAATAAAAAGCCTTAAGAGATACTTTGCAGGGGCGGCTAGGTGGCGCAGTGAATAGAGCACCGGCCCTGGAGTCAGAAGGACCTGAGTTCGGATCCGGCCTCTGACACTTAATCCACAGAAACAAAAAAACCTAGCCGTGTAACCTTGGGCAAGTTACTTAACCCCAATTGCCCTAAAGGGGCGGCTAGGTGGCGCAGTGAGTAAGAGCGCCGGCCTCGAGTTGGGATAACCCGAGATCAGATCCCGCCTCAGAAAATGAGCACCCACGCATAAATAATGACTAGCCGTGTAACCTTGAGCAAGTTACTTAACCCCAATTGCTTAAAAAAAAAAAAAAGAGATACTTTGCAGGTCTTGACCAAACCCCAATACCCAACCTCCACCATCAAAAAATCAAGGAATCTGGGGCGGCTAGGTGGCGCAGTGAGTAGAGTGCCGGCCCTGGAGTCAGAAGGACCTGAGTTCGGATCTGGCCTCAGACACTTAACACACACAAACAAAAACCTAGCCGTGTGACCTTGGGCAAGTTACTTAATCCCAATTGCCCTCCAAAAAAAAAATCAAGGAATGTGAGGTACTGAGAATTATAGCATTGAGGTTATTGTAAGAAGTAGCATTGGGGAATCAGAATGGATGAGGAGCATGATGGCATTTTCTGTAGTGTTGTTGGAAGCTCTGTGGTTTACCTCATGACAGGAGGTCTGGGCATTTAACCAACTTCAGGTAGCTCTGTGATATGATTAAGACTATAGTGCATCTTTCAGGAATGATTGGATGGAAGGGAAAACTGTCAGAATACAGATTCCCAATATTGATGGTTCAGAAATATCAGACCCAAGCATACTATTCCTCTTGGTTGAAAAAGAAATGTTTTTACAATGTCTTTGAAAAAAAACAACAAGAACAACAACATAAGTATTATCATACTGTAGAGTTTTTGATGAGCTGCTCAGACACTATGATCCCCGAGGCTCTTATTTCCTTATAACTAAGAAAACTTAGGAAGCTAGCTAGTACAGTGGGTAGAGTGTTAGATCTGGAGTCAAGAAGACCTAAATTGAAATTTGGCCATAGACACATACTACTTGTGTGACCTTTGGCAAAGTACTTAACCTCTGCTTACCTCAGTTTCCTGAACTGTCAAATGAGGATAAATGAGATCAAATGGGTGACTGGAAAACTGGAAACAAAATAGTGAAGCTTAGAATTACCAAACATAGAATAACCAATGAAAATAAAAATAAAGCATAATACCCATCTTGACTCAAGTATCAGCACTACACTGAGAGAGAGAAACAGCCTACAAGGTTTGGGGGCAACAGAGAAGTACAAATGTGAGCATAGCAACCAGAAAGAATCATTACCCATTTATCTGTAATTTCTAAAACTTCTTAAAGCTTTTCTTTTCTTTTCTGCTTCTGAGCTTTTAACCTACACCTTTTATCTGAGGGAGAAAAGTGAGTCAGCCTCTAGGTTTCTTCTCTTGTTATTCAAAAAGAAACTTCATATTTGCATTTCTATAATATTTATCTTTTTTTTTTTTTGCTCAGTCCTGTGATTCTATTGGCGTAGAAGGAAACACCCTCCCATCTTTTTTGTAACTCTTTAAGAGAATTTGAAAGGGGCACTGAGAGTTTCAGTAGCTAACCCATAATTAGACAGCCAGGATGATTCAGATGCACAGAGTGGACTCAACTCTTCCCAACTCTAAGACTGGCTTTCTGACTGATATCATTTCTGACTGAAATCACTATATTTATATTGGGCTTGGTGCTTTACAATATCTGCTCCTTGGACCAAACCTGGTGGGGGATAGGGATTAGGTGATGTACTGGTATCTCCATTCCAGGGAAGAAGAAACTAAAGCTCAAGGAATTTGTCAACAAAGCCAAGCTCACAAAGCTAGGAAGTGACAAAAGTGGAATTTGTATAGAGGTCTTCCAACTCCATGTCTAGGGCTTGCCTATTTTCCAATTTTTCATTATTTTCAGCATACTTTTTTTTTTTTTTTGAGGAGGGAGGGCAGGGCAATTGGGGTTAAATGACTTCCCCAAGGTCACACCACTAGTAAGTGTTAAGTTTCTGAGGTGTTTTTGTCTTTTTTTTAAAGAAGCAGCTGGTAGCACAGTGAATGAATCACTGGGCCTACAGTCAAGAAACCCTGAGTTCAAGTATGGCCTAAGACACTTACCAGTTGTATGACACTGGGCAAGTCTCTTTTGGTCTCAGTCTCCTTAACTGTAAACTAGGGGGAAAAATAATAGTACCTACTTCACAGGGTTGTGAGGATCAAATGATATAATATTAGTAAACTGCTTAGCACAGTGCCTGGCACACATACAAATACATTTCCCCTTTTCTTTTTGTATCCCTCATAATTAGCACAGCACCAGGCCCATAAAAAGTGTTTATTAAACATTTATTAACATGCATACCCTTTGACCTAGCAATGCCACTATACCGTCTGTACCCAAAAAGAGATTAAAAAAAAAACAAAAAGGAAAAGGATATATATGTACAAAAATATTCATATCAGTTCTTTTCTGGTGGCAAAAACTGGAAATTGAGGTGATGCCCATCAACTGGTGAATGGCTGACCAAATTGTTCCATGTGATTGTGACAGAATACTATTGTGCCTTAAGAAAGGATGAGCAGGGGACGGCTAGGTGGCGCAGTGAATAGAGCGCCGGCCCTGGAATCAGAAGGCCCTGAGTTCGGAGCCGGCCTCTGACACTTAATCCATACAAACAAAAAAACCTAGCCGTGTAACCTTGGGCAAGTTACTTAACCCCAATTGCCCTAAAGGGGCGGCTAGGTGGCGCAGTGAGTAAGAGCGCTGGCCTCAGAGTTTGGATGACCCAATATCAGATCCGGCCTCAGAAAATGAGCACCCACGCATAAATAATGACTAGCCGTGTAACCTTGAGCAAGTTACTTAACCCCAATTGCTTTAAAAAAAAAAAAAAGAAAGGATGAGCAGGATACTCTCAGAAAAACTGGGAAAGACTTATGTGAGCTGAGGCAAAGAGAAATGTACTGTCTACGAAGTAACAGCAGTATTGTTGATCAGTAAGATGATCAACAATATTATGAATGACTTAGCTATTCTCAGCAATACAATGATCCAAAGTAATTTGGAATAACTTGTGATGAAACATGCTATCCATCCCCAAAGAACTGATAGTGTCTGAATACAAATTGGAGCATACTTTTTTAAATTTTCTTTATTTTTCTTGAGGTTTTTTTTTGTTTTGTTTTTGCTCTGTGTTTTCTTTCACAACATGACTAATGTGGAAATATGTTTTGCATGACTACACGTTTATAACCTACATTGAATTGCTAGCCTTCTCAATGAAGGGAGTGAGGAGGAAAGAAAGAACAGAATTTGGAACTCAAAGTTTTAAAAATGGATGTTCAAATTTGTTTTTACATGTAAATAAAATAAAATACTAAACAAAAAAAAATAAATCTTGAACATTTTCCAAAAAATAAGTAAATGGAAAAAATATATTTGTTAACTGAATTGTTTCTATGCAAAGTATATATTTATTTTCAAGTCAGTTACTGCTCATAGGCTCCTGAAGTTATTTGATTTTTACCTGTTACTAAAACTATTTGTGCTCTCTCCCTGTCTTGGACCCCCCCCCCCCATTTTTTGTTTCTTTCTTTTCCGTTTTCTTCTTTCCTGGTGCCTCTGTCTTCCTTAACTATTTTCCTCCCTCTTTTATTCCTCCTCTTTCTTCTCTGTTCTCCTCTTAACAACCCTCCATATTTATTTCTCTGTGTGTCTCTGTCTCTCTCTGTGTCTCTGAATCTCTGTGTATCTGTTTATCTCTTTCAAATTGGAATGCGTATTTTCCATTTGGTTTATTTTCTGAAGAAACTTTACATGTACTATTCTTCATTACTCATTCATTCTTTCTTTCCCTTTGGGGGTTTGATGTCTTTGTAGTATCAAAGCAGCAACCCTGTTTTGCAGGATCTTTTAATGGCTACTTCAGTCAAAGATTACTTTTCACTTGCATCTCAGCCATGGAAGATTTAAAAAGAAATACATATGGTTCAATGACCCTTCATTCAAAGAAGAGGTTCTATACTCTTGATATACCCATTCTCTAATCAGGTAAGAATTTTGCTTATCAGTGATTTTGCAAAAAATGCATATGTTTTGGGGACCTCTGTGAGTAAAAATTGCAGAATCAGTCAAAGGATAGTATCCACAGCCATCTTGTAAAAGGCACGAAACAACAAACCTTTTCCAGGGAATAGTAAAGTGCTGAATAAAAATGCTAATTATTGCTCACCACCTGAAATAGAAAATGCTACATCAAATCCAAAGAGCATACATATGCATCTGAAGGGTTGATTCTTTTTTTTTTTCTCATGTGGTGCCTTAGAGAGATGAGGATGCCAGCTTTCTATTTGCAACAAAAGTCTTTACCTTTGGCATTTATAGCTTTAACAAGAAAATGTGATGTAGGATAAAATGTTAATGTAGCAGCCTCCAGACCTACTATCTTAATCATTATTAAGTGATGTTTGGGTACCTACACATACAAACAGGCTTCCTCCCACCAGCCTATTGCAATTCTTCCTCCTCCCACCCCTCATCCCCGACCAAGGGAGTACATAAAAGGACATCAGTCAGACATCATACCGACTCCTTGTAGGCTGCTTGAGGGATACTTTGTGTTGCATTGTGAGTTATACTCTGTCAAGGTGATTTCTATGGTAACCCCTATTTGCATTCTTTCAAATGGTGGTAAATTCTGACATATTCCATTAAAAATTGATAGCAGTGTTTCATCCACTCTTAGCCCATGTGGGAATACTTAATTTTATCTACTGTCAGAGACTATTCTCTTGTGGAATCAAAGCAGTAAGCTTTTTACTGTTAAAATGTTAATTAGATTTTTATAACCATTTTTATAGGTCTGCTCTTCATCTAGATTGCTACAAACATGTTTATTTACAATTCCAAAATGCTCCCATTAATATTCTCTGGAAATCTGCCTTGCTATATGGAGGTTAGTTTAATAATAAGCTTCAGAAGCACATCCTGCAAGACATCTGCAAAACATCTGCAGACCCATAATGATATGCAATAATTTTTAAACAAATGAACTAATCATCAAGTGATATTTAACAACCCTAACCCTGTTTGATCACATGCTACAAGTATGACTATTCCATGGAGTACTTATGGCACTGATGCCACTTGGCAATTGACTGCATGAATTTTCTCAAGAAGAGCCCACATTAACATCATACATATGGCATGACTTTCATAATGCACAAATATTTTAGTATGATTCTTCCTGGAGATGTTTTTAGGGTTGTGGGGTTTTTGTTGTTGTTGTTGTTTGTGGTGGTGGTAGTGGTGTTTTTGAGGCAATCAATCAGGGTTAAGTGACTTGCCCAGGATCACACAACTACAAAGTGTCAAGTGACTTGAGGTCAAATTTGAACTCAAGTCCTCCTGACTTCAGGCTAGTGCTCTATCCACTGTGTCACCTAGCTGCACTGGGTTTTACCTAAGCTCATACAAGTAATTGCAAAGCTTTCACATACAAATGCTATGCAAATGTATGCTGATTATTTTTATGGTTATTTTTGGCCTTTTAGTTTTGTCTTCTGCTTTTATATTCCATTTTTCCCATGTGGGTATGGCAGAAAATGCAATTACTAGACACATTTTCTAGTGCATCATGGTACTAATCTCCAGTTGAGAAATCCAGCCAGAGTACATTCATCTATAGAGTTATGCTAAGTCGGTCCCATTATTTCAGATGAGCTTAAGTATTTTTAGAAATTGAAAGGTCACATCTGCCTGTTTGCATTAATAATAAGTGAAGGAGGGAAGCTCAGAACTCCTTGTTGATGAGGTACCAGTGTGGGCTTTGTCATGAAGATGCTCCCTTTGCTATGAAAGTCATTCTGAACTCACCAAAGGATTACAAACCCAACTCTCTATGCCAGAGACAGAAAGGACCTCAGGTTAAAGAAGGGGTACATTGATCTCTGCCATCTGGCTTATAGCTGCTAGATTCATACTGAGAATCTCTTAACTCCTTCAGACACTAGTTTATGCTAAGAATGCAAATTAAAGTCTTCTTCCAAAATTATTCATTTCCCAAACTTGGATTCTAATCCGTGAAAGAAGAGGTTCTAGGGAACATCAGTCACACTGTACATGACCATAGACCGGTCTAAGCAGATTTTTTTCTTCCTTTTTGGTGTCTTTTAGAAGAACATGGTTCTGGATGTTCATTGAGCTTTAGACCAAGGGGCTAATTCTTCATTTTGAATGAGTGAGTGATTGAATGAATGAACAAATGAATGAATAGCATTACATTACACAGCATTAGCTGGTGTTTCTATATCTCTGAGAGCTCACAGATCTAGAACTTTAAAAGACCTTAGTAGTTATTTAGCCCAAACTTCTTATTTCAGAGATAAGAAAACTAGGCAAAAGAGAGAGGAGAGGCAACTAGTTGGCACAATGGAGAGATCACTAGTGGGCCCTGAATGAATAGCAGGATCACTGCTCTGGAAGTGGGCTGGGCTTCAGAAAGTCAAAGGGCTATTTAAAAAAAAATTCTTGAATGATCAATCATCTGAATTAAATATTTGGATTTTTTTCAAAATAAACTCCACATAATATTCCTGCTCAGTTGATATGAGAAGATGACAGTTCATTTTCAGCTTGCTTCTTCAACAACAAAGGCTTTTGAATACTCTCAGGGAAGTTCTCCTGACATTGTGCAAAAGAATAAAAGTGAGGGTGATTAGCCAGAGAGGAACAAAACAGTGTTACTTAAATAATACCAATGCAAAGCAACACAACCACAGTGACACACCAAGGTTCAGAGAGAGAACAGAAACCAGGGCAATACTTCCACCAGCTGGTAAGAATTTAATCTCAGATTTTTATAAAAGCCTTTTTCCCCCCTAACTGGTAAAATTTAATGCTGTACAATCAGGTCAACTCAGTGGGAAAGTAAGGAGGTAGAAAAACAGAGATGACTGTTCTTTCAAGTGGAGAGAATAGGCCAAAAACCTGAGAGAAAAGCTGAAGACTTTGGAGAAATGATTATAAAAGGGGGGGGAAGTGTTGGGGGATGAAAAAATTCCAGTAAAGGTTATATAACTAGTATTCTTTGCTGGGTTAAAAATGAAGGGTTTTTTTTTTCCTTGAGTTTTTATTCTTATTCTTATATATACCCATTTTTAGGACTATATCATGAGTCCATCAATTTTGAGCAGGAAAGGATTTTAGAGGTCATCTAATCCTCCTCCTCCTCATTTTATAGAAAGGGAAACTGAGGCCTGCAAAGGTGACTTAATCAACCCAAGACTGTATAGATTAAGTAGTAGAGGCCACATTTGAACCTAGGTACTATATTATAAAGAAAGCCTTAAAAACATAAATGTCTAGTCTATTAAAATTGTTTCTAAAAATTTCTAAATGATCTTGACTAAAATACAACAGAATCAAATTAAAGGTGAATTCACACAAATTCTTACATTTTATACATACAAATCTACCTAGCGTTCAATTATTCATTCTAATGAAGGAGATCAGCAGTATGGTCATAGAAAAGAGACGGACAATTCCAAAATATTGTTTATTTCACTTGGAAAGGTATTATTCACCTCTGATAAGTGGAGTTCCTAATAGTCTGAGAATCCCTTTCAATAATTAGCTGGTGTTTCTATAGCTCTGAGAGCTCATAGGTTGAGAGCTTTAAAGGACCTTTGTAGTTTTTAGCCCAAACTTCTCATTTCAGAGACAAGAAAATGAGGCAAAAGAGAGAGGAGGGGCAGCTTTTGACACAGTGGAGAGCAGTAGTGGGTCCTGAAGGTAGTAAGACCTGAGTTCAAACCCAGCTGCAGACACTTACTAGTTGTGTGACCCTGGGAATGTCACTTAACCCCTGATTACCTCAAAGGAAAGAGTGGGGGAAGGGAGAATGATTTTCCCAGGATTACACAAAGCAGTAAATGGCAGAGAGAGAAGCTAAACCCATACCTTCTCACTATAAATCCAAGATTCTTTCCACTCCACCACTTCAAGATATACAAAGAACTTTATATAAATTACCTCAATTGATCCTCACAGTGGAGATGGTCAGTAAGATGGTTGAGGTATTCTTCTCCTGCAATTATTGTCTTGGCTTTATAGATTAAAAAAAAAATGAAACCTTAGCCACATGAAAATTACCAAATTCAATCTTGGGCTTCAGTTTCAATCAATCAATCCTAGGCATTTGCCTCCTACACCAATTTGTTGTCAGATTCTTCCTGTTTGGGTATTTTCTTGGCAAAGGTACTGGAGTGGTTTGCCATTTCCTTCTCCAGTTCATTTACTGAGGCAAACAGGGTTAAGTGATTTGTCCAGGGTCACACAGCTAGTAAGTGTCTGAGGCCAGATTTGAACTTAGGAAAATGAGTCTTTTTTACTCCAAGTGCTGCACTCTACTCACTGGGTCACCTAGATGCTCAAGATCTTTATTAAGCACCTCTATAAGGCACAAGTCACTGCTGATATGGGATACAAGAATAAAAACAGCTATCCTGAACTCCCTTCTTCTCTCAAGAATCTTCTATTCTACTGGGAAGTTATGGCATATATTGAGTAAAATAAATTAGTATAAAGAATAAACAAATTAATATAAATTAATTTAAAAGAGGTAAGAGAGGAGGAGAGGGCATTGCGGAAGGTCTTGCATAGGAAGTAGCTTCTGAGCTATGTTTTGAAGGAAAGAAGCTAATTATATCTAGATATAAAAAAATGGAAGGAAGGAAAACTTTTCCTTATCTCCCCCACCCCCTTGTTAGTGTTTCCTACCTTTTGAAATTATTTTTTTATAAAAGCACAAAATTTAAGAGGTATAAGGAACCTCAACAGCCAACTAGTCCAAACTATATCCAAAAGGACCCATCACTCTAGCATACATAAGAAAGGCCTAGTAGAAAACTTGGCACATTTTTTTGGTTGTTGTTCAGTCATGTCCAACTCTTCTTTTTTAGTTATTAATTTATTTGTTTACTTTTAGTTTACAACATTCAGTTCCACAGTCCCTTGAGTTTCAAATTTTCTCTCCCTTTCTCCCCTTCACACCCCACTCCATGGCAGCATGCAATAAACTATAGGATCTGCAAATACCTTCACATTAAACATTAGTCAGGTTGTAGAGAAGGATTATAACCAATGGAATGAACGATGGGAAATAGGAAACAAAGCAAGAAAAAGAAAGAGAGCAGGTAGTTTGTTTCAATCTGCATTCAAATTCTGTAGTTCTTTCTCTGGATGTGAGCATCTCTTTTGGAGTTGTCTTATAACCTTGCCTTGCTGAGAGGAGCCCAGTCTATCAAAGTTGGTCGTCACACATACATTGTGTCTGTGATTGTGTACAAATTTCTCCTGGTTCTGCTCTTCTCACTCAACATCAGTTTGTATAAGCCTCTCCAGATTATTATGAAGAGTGTCTGCTCCTCATTTCTTATAACATAATAGTATTCCATTACATTCAGATACCACAACTTGTTTAGCCATTCCCCTATTGATTTCTAATTATTTGCCACCACAAAGAGAGCTGCTATAAATATTTTTGTACATACAGGGCCTCTTCCCACTTCTATGATCTCTTTGGGATACAACCCTAGAAATGGTATTACTGGGTCAAAGGGTATGTATTTATTTATAGCCCTTTGGGCTTAGCTCAAGATTGCTCTCCAGAATGGTTGAATCAGTTCACAACTCCACCAACAATGGGGTTAGTGTTCCAATGTTTGACTCTTCTTGACCCCATTTGGGGTTTTCTTGGCAAAGAAAATTATCATTTTCTTCTCCAGCTCATTTTATAGATAAGTTAAGTGACTTGCCAAGGGACCCACAGTTTGTAAGTGTCCAAGGCCATATTTGAACTCAAAAAGATGAATGCTCTATCTACTGGGCCAATTAGTTGCCCATAGGCACATAGAAGCCACACAATAAATGTTTATTGATTGATTTTACAGCTTGTATTCAAAGACCTACTACTTCACAAGGCAGTTGATTCCACACTGGTAAGACTCTAATACTTAGAAAGTCTCCACCACCACCACTACCAACACACAGGCACACACCTGCATGTACACATACACAGTAATCTAACTGAAATTGACCTCTTCAGAGTTTCTACTCATTGTCCCTCCCCTTATCCCTTCTGCACTAGGGCGCCAAACAAACACTTATCCCTTAATTCTTCCTCCACTTGATGACCTTTAAACTACTCAAAAGAGTTATCCTACATCCCCTTCTTCAAGTTAAATGTTCAATACTCTTAAAAAATGAGCTCAAGATCCTTCACTATTATTTGCCTTCCTCTGAAAACGCTGTTTATCAATGTCCCCCATAAGCATTTTTCTTAAATTTACACTATTTATAATTTGTATTTACTTATCTCCGGATGTATTGCATTCTCCTGGCAGAACATAAGCCTTCTGAGAGCAAAAATGGCTAGTGAATTTTGTGTTTTTTTATCCCCTAGTATAGTACCTTGCACACAAATCAGGCATTTTATAAACAGTGCCGAATTGAATTGCTTTATCCAAATTGCAGGCCTCAGTCTTCAAAGCCAGAACCTTTCTGTTATATGGCCACTCTAGACCACTGTTTGTTTTCTATTTGGCATCCATGATTGCCTTGACGTCTATCTCTTACTGCATATTTTTGCACCTGATTCCAGGAAGAAAATAAATGGAAGAGAAAGCTGTGGAACATTCTGTACAAGAGACCTCCAAACTGACAGGATAGGAATTCCTTGATGGAAGGAATCAGCAACTGAAAGTGCTCATCTTACCTCAAATAAGGAAATGAAACTTTCTAGGATGTTCCCATTTTATACTGCAGAAGCAAACTGTTCCTCTCCATTTAATTGGAACCTAATTTCACTGTACTAGTAAAACAAAACTCTTTCTCAAGGTTTCCCAAAGTGCTACATTTCCCCCCCCAAGTGGAACATAATGATTACAAGAATGTTATTAAATGCATCTCTAACAAAGCTATGTTTTGTTATTTGCTTAAAATCCATTCTGATGCTGAAGCATTTTACATCTGTGCAGAAAGATTTCTTTTTTTAAGGCCCATTTACCCTTGGACTGATAGAGCAGCTCTGCAGTATTCTTGACTTAAAACAGCTTTGGAATATAAATGTAAGCCCGTCAGGGACAAGAGCAGCCAAATTCGAGCGGGACTAAGCTGTAGTTTCACTTTAGCAGAAGTAGACACCTGAATTAATCTCCCACTGCTAAGCAAGAACATAATCTAAACTAATCAAGAAAGGGTGAATAGGTTGGGTTTGAAGTTAAACCTAAAATTCAGATTTAATCCCAGCATTGTGGTGGCAAAGCAGAACTGAATTTGGGGAATTAAAAGAGCACTTTGTGGGCAGGAGGTTGGAGTGCTGGGCCACCCTTTTGAAAAGACTCTCTTAAAAAAAAAAGAAAGAAAAAAGATAAAACATGGGACATAGGAGTTTTGGAAAGTTCAGAGCTGTCTAACCATCATGTGCTTGGGTCCTCAGCACAAAACTTTTCTCTAGTGTGGCCACTTAATAAATCTGGTCCAAGTCACAGAATATGGAATGACTCCCCAGTTGGGTTATTGAGATGCTCTATGCATGTGCAGAGAGATTTGCAGCTTTTTATATCATTTTCAAAAGAGGAAGCACAAGTATTTAAGTTTTGTCAAAAATGACCTGCAGTTCTGTTTTGCCATCTGAGCAGTTTCTTCTAGGTTTTATCATCATCCCTGAGTGAGTACACAGAATGGAACTGTATAAAGGGAAGTGTCGGCTCCCCTCAGACAGTAAGGCAGGCGGTGTTCATCACTGATTGAGGAAGCTCCAAGATAGGAACTGTTATCTCTATTGTATAATATGACTCATTTCTGGATCACTGGATCAGGGCTGCACTATCACAAAGTAGAACAGAGTTGTAGTCATTGCTAAGAAAACTATTACTGAGCCACTTCAGCCTTGTAAATGAAAATATAGGAGGACAAGAGAAGTACAATGAAAAGAACTATGGGCCTGGACTTGGGTTTAAATCCTGCCTCTGACACTTACTACCTGTGGGAACTTCAGGAAATTACAATTTCCCTGGGCCTTAGTTTCTTCATTGGTAAATCGAGTGGCTTGTACCAGATATTCGGTAGGGTCCCTTCTTTCTCTATAACACTGTGACCTTAGATGGATGCCTCTGAGATCCCTTCCAAATCTGCCTCTCTGATTCCCACAGTACTTCAAAACGATACAGATCATGAAAAGAGATGCAACTTAGATTCATAATTAGATTTCAGCTGCCTAATAAGATAGCACTATTTTTGCTCTACACTAACTCCTTTAATTAGAGTCTTATCTCAGATACTTACTAGCTATGTGACTTGGGGAGAATCATTTAACCTCCTGGACCTCAGTTTCCTCATCTGTAAAATGTCCTCTAAGGCACTGTCCTGCTCTGATATCTATGATCCTATGAATAGGAAGTCATTAAGGAAGAAAATGCAATTTACATATTAAGTAGTAAATCATGGATTCCACAGTCTCACAATTCTAAGATATGTATCTCTCCAAAACACATTCAAGGGAAAAGGTCAAGACTATGCAGATCATTTTTTAAATGTCAATAAGGAATATTCCTGCAAGAAATTTTAATGTCTATAAGGAATATTTTTTGCAAGAAAGTTTAGCATCCAAATTTACTAAAATTGATGATTCCAGCATTGCAGAGGTCATATCATGGTGTGAATGTATTGGCCCTGCTTGAAATGAAGGTGGATTTTTCCCCCTCTGGAAATGATTATTGCAGTTGACATCAAAATGAAGTTAGCAGACAAAATTTATGCGACACATTCTGCTTGGGAGTTCTCAGCAGGAAGGTCTAGCATTAATATTAGTCTGAGTCATATAAAGACTAATTAATTTGAATATCATAAAAAGTATGATAATAAAATGATATTATTTTGAGACATTTTCATTACTATCAAGGTATCCAAGTGACTTTTAAAACTCTGGGACACTCAACTGTGAGCTACCAAGAACCACTGGGGACTGGCTGCCATACCTGGAAAGGAGCCAGTGCTACGCAAAGCAATTTAATGATAAGCCAGCTCTGGCCCTCTCACCTCCAAAGTCAGAGCAGTGCTCCTCAAATGAAGTCTGCACAGAGATATTATCCAGAAGAAACAGTTTCTAATAATAAGCCACTTGGCACAAGGCAAACAAAAAGAACAGTATCATAGTTGGGTGTCTCAGTGAGAAGCAAGGTTTGATAGGCCCTCCTTATTTCCACATGCAGATTTTTTTTACCCCATAATTTGTATGCATCAGGATGTACAATTTCATGGAATTTATCAGTGAAGAGAATGCCAGGATGAATGTTATTCAGGGGCTCTGACTAGAACCATCACTTTCAAAACACCTGGTTGTCTGTTTGTTTTTATTCCAAATGCTCTCAGTTATTCACTGGTCCAGGGATGTAATAGGAAGAATCACAGAATCCTAAATTCAACAGGGATTAAGTTGTTTCTAATAATTAGTGAATATTAATAGGGAGGATCAAGCTATCTCTTTATGTTTGATTTTTCCCCTCATTTCAGTTAATTTGTGTCATTTAATACAGTTCTTACAATTTTAAATATTCTCCCAAGTGTAAAGAAACATCCCTAGGAAAATATATATTTTTGTTTTGTTTAATATTAGAAATGTAAATAACTTACCATCATAACAGAACTCCTTGAAGCTGTAGGACTGAGGTGGAAAACTGATATGAAGCTCATGGGCTGTATCATGATGAAAATTTCAATTAATTTCAAGAAGTACCCTACTATGATATAGTTTTTGGCTATACGAGGGAAGAAAGGAGGAAGGGAGGGAAGGAAGGAAAGGAGGAAGTGACAGTAGGAGGAAGGAGAAGGAGAGGGAAAGGGAAAGAGAAAGGGAAAAAGGGAAAGGAGAAAGGGAGAAAGGGAAAGGAAGGGAAGGGAAGGAAATTATAATTGCCTTCAAGTGACTTACAGTATGCTGAAGGGGTATAACATATACATAGCTAGATGTTTGAGTTATAAGAGGGGGGGAAAAAGAATATGACTTGTCCCCAGTCAGAATAATCCTATCACCATCTAGTGAGAAAACAGGGTAAAAGCACTTGCACCACAGAGGAAAGGCTGGAAAAAAAAAGATATTTCATATGGATTTTAACATCACATATTATAAGGAATTTTTTAATTTGGGGAATTCAAGATTCTACATAGTGTCTGCTTTGTACAGTCTTACAGAAAGCCTAGTGTGATTTCCCTATAAGAAGTCTTGCAGAATGTGAATCCTAAAGATAGTCATACCTCCTAACTGTTCTAAGAGTCTCAGTAGATATCTTAGTAAATATCCTGGTTTTCTGATCAGCCAAACCCTCTTTTTAAGTCTTATCAGTGCCCCCTTTGTAAGTGTTTCCTTTCTTGAAGATATAATAAAACATTTTGAAACAAAATCATATCTGAAAACTGTGGGTTCTGTCCTTTTTATTACTCAACATTGCTATTTCTTCATTTTACGAAGCATTGTCACTACAAAAGGCTAATTAGGAACAGCTTCAAATAGAGCCCACCAGGCTGACAGAGAAGATTGTAGACAGAGGTCAATAAGATACTTCTTACTTCAATTCTGGTAGCGCCAATAAAATTGTCTCTTAGAGACTTTAATCAAGATGCAGAATAAAGCTTGTTTATTTAACAAGATGCAATGATTTGTGGAGACTCAGAGATGTCAAATCACTTTTTGCAGTCCAGTTGTTGAACTGGCTGTCCCAAAGGTCCTGTCCCATGGCATGCTCTGTGGTTACAAAGAATTCAGAATTTGCTGTTCAAAACTGCTCTTTGGGCAGGAACTGATCCTGACACTAAACTGAGGATCAGATATTCTTCTTAAGTCAAAAAAAAAAAAAGATTTGGAAACCTTCACAAAACAGTGGATTTACAAGTGGCTCACTTCTGCTCTAAATTTAGTAAACAGATCAATTCCTCTAAGACAAAGATCCCAAAAGTCCAACTAGAAATTCGAAGTAGTGAATGAATGCAACTGTGACTAACCAAAGGAGGAATGAGAATCCTCAATGCATATAAAGCTTTTTTCCCTTATCAGGTTCTTCTGTAGTTTTGAAGTTCAGAATCAAAACTTAAATCCAATAAGGCATTTCTGTGGAAGAGGATCTCCGTAAATTGCTTTTGGAAGTTTCCTTTGGATTGAAGCAGCTAGGGCTTTGCTGAATTGAG
This sequence comes from Gymnobelideus leadbeateri, assembly GCA_011680675.1. Lineage (NCBI taxonomy): Eukaryota > Metazoa > Chordata > Mammalia > Diprotodontia > Petauridae > Gymnobelideus > Gymnobelideus leadbeateri. The sequence goes on from WOXC01000773.1 coordinate 704,861, forward strand.
ATCACTGTTCTCAAAGGTGGTTTCAGTCAACAGGATTTGTTGTCTGACCAAACTATTGGTAGCTAACTAGCCAATAGTGTTAAACATATGCAGAACTTGACTTGTTAGTATACAAATCTATTCATGTAGTCTAAGACATTAGCTTTTTTTATTTTTTTGGCAAAAACATTAGGTCACACACTGTTCTAAATCAATAAGCAAACACCCTGCTCTAAGTCAATTAAAACCCTAACTCATTTTCATATGAGCTGCTCACTAGCTAAAACTGCCATATTCAATGTTTTTACAGCTGATTTTTTTTCAACTTAAGTGCAGGACATTAATACCTAATAAATTTTGTACTGTTAGGCTACAAATTGTTCCAATCTGTTGAAATCTTTTTGGATCTTAATCCTGTCATGGAACATATGAGCTATCACTTTCAGCTTTGGGTCATCTACAAATGTCATGAGCATGTCTTTTATGAAGTAGAGAAAAAAAATGGAACATGAAAGAATAGAGAACAATACCTTGAGGCATGCCTGAGGACAACTCCTTCCATGCTGACTTCATTTCAATCATCACTACTCTTCGGGTAGTTCAATCAACTACCAATTCACATTCCTACTGCTGGTCATTCAGGTCTCAATCTTATCCATAATTGCACCATGAGAGACTTTACCAAATGCTTTCTCAAAATCTGGGCACACAAGGTCTATAATATTTTCTTAACCTACCAGTCAAATAACTGTGTTTAAAAACAACTTCTAAGTTTTATGATACAGATATAAATGCTATAGAAGTTCAGAAAAGAGAGGTTGTTATAGATTTGGGTAGTTCAAGAAAGTTTCATGGAGACTGTAATAATTGCACTGTATCACAATGGATAGGTAGGACTTGAAAAAATAAACAGAAAAGAGGATATTTCACATACAGGGGATAGCATAAGCAACCATAATACAAACCATATATTTAATAATTCATACATAAACTTGATAATCAGAACTAGATAGAGTTAATCCTAAAAGGGTTCTCTTTCCTATAGAAATTTTGAGATGATTTTGAAGCAGTCCCTGGTAAAAAATGATTGATGGAAAGAAGGGTCAGAACATCATAACAAGGGGCATGCCTTAGACACATGAATATTGACTGGAAAAGAAAGACGATGGACAAGTACTACAATTTCGATTGGCTAAAACAAAGTTTAAAATTGACCAAGAATGATAGGTATCACAAATTAATCATAAGCACATGAATTATTACTGGGCATGTGGCTTCATTTGCAACAAAACAATGTTTGGTCAATTATACTAGTTTTTCATAATTACTCCAGAGACCTGATAGATACATTGCTATTGTCACAACTGGAAATCTCGATATATCTTGGTTAAAGTCATATGATCTAGATTTGAATATGTACTTACTACCTATGTTTCATTTGAAAAATTGCTTAACCTTAACTTTTCATCTGTAACATGAAAAGATTTGACTAATTGAACCTTTCCATCTCTAACTTTATGCAGAGCTATGACTGCTCTAATGTACTGTCTCTTTAAAGTTTGTTGAGGTAAACCTGCTCAAAATTCTTTATTTAAATTCTCTTTTATTTTACTTTCAGTTCCAAATTCTCCTCCTTCACTCTCCCCTCTCTATTCATTAATTAAAAAAAAAAAACGCTACAAATAGTTATAGTCCTGCAAAACAAATGTCTGCATGATCCATATAAGAGGGGTAGAAAAAGAGAAATAAAAAAAAAGAAAAAGTAAGAAAAAAGAAAATATGCTTCAATCTGTACTTTTAATCCATCACTTCTCTACCTGGAAGTGGACAGCGTGTTTATCATAAGTGTTTTGGAAGTGAGTTTGTCTGGGTGGCTAGGTGGTGCAGTGAACAGAGCACCAGCCTTGGAGTCAGGAGGACCTGAATTCAAATCCAATCTCAGACACTTTACACAAAAACATCGGTGTTAAGTGAGCAAGTCACTTAACCCCAATTGCCCTCCAAAAAGCCAAAAAAAAAAAAAAAAAGGAACTGAGTTTGTTGTAGTTTGTCAATTAGTGTTACTGTTCTTCAAAATTCATTTTCTTTGTAATATTGCTATCACTCAATAAAATGACTTCCTGTTCCTGCTCACTTAACACTGCATCAGTCCATACAAGTCTTCCCAAGTTTTTCTGCAACCATACCACATACACACAAACACACTCACAGAAAGAGGAAGTTACTACAAATATATATACATATTTTAGTAACTCTATATATGTATATATATATATATGTATGCATATATAAATATATATCTATAGATAGATAGATATGTATCTCCCCAAATGTGCGTGTGTGTGTGTCCTTGTCTGCCTTCTTTGACTTCTTTGGGGTATAGAACTAGTAGTGGTATCACTGGGTCAGAGGGCATAAACACTTCAATTTAGTTGGTGCCATAATTCCACATTGTTTTCCCAATGACTGGAGTAGTTCACAGCTTCACCAACTATAGTGCATCAGTATTCATATTTTCCCATATTCCCTCCAACATTTGTCACTTTCCTTTTTTGTCATCTTAGCAAATCTATCAGGTATAAGGTGATATTTCAGAGTGGTTTTTATTTATATTTCTCTAAAAATTAAAGGGGGGAGCTAGGTAGTACAGTAGATAGAGTGCCAAGCCTAGAATCAGGAAGACTAACTCTCCCTGAATTCAAATCTGGTCTCAAACACTTACCAGCTGTGGGATCCTGGGCAAATCACTTAACTCTGCCTCATTTTTCTTATCTGTAAAATGAGTTGGAGAAAAACAGCAAACCACTCCAGAATCTTTGCTAAGAAAACCCCAAATGGGGTCACAGAATTGGACATGACTGAAATGACACAACAGCTAATTAAAGATTTAGAACATTTTAAAATGGCTATTGCTTCCTCTGAAAACTGCCTATTCATATCCTTTAACTGATGATCAATTTTGGAATCACTCTAATTTTTGTAAATTGATTCAATTCCCTATATCTTCAAGTTCTAAAAGAAACTTACTCTAAGACAATTTTTGTGAGGGTTGAAGGGTGGAGCCTGGATAGAGAATGGTGTAGATTTGAAGGACAAAATCTATTAAGCTATAAATATGACAAGCTGTGATAGAAATATATGAACACTAGAACTGTTGTATAATTTGGCAACAAATATAACATCAGACAGAAATGAGGATTTGATTAATAATTATAGGCTAAGGTGGAGTTAGGGGCAGCTAGGTAACTCGGTGTCTAAAGGACAGGTCCTGGAGTCAGGAAAACCAGAGTTCAAATATGACCTCGGACACTTACTAGCTGAGTGGCCTTTAGCAAGTTACTTAACCCTGCTTACCTCTGTTTCCTCATCTGTAACATGAGCTAGAGAATCAAATGGCAAACCACTCCAGTATCTTTGCCAAGAAAACTCTCAATGGGGTCATGAAGTGTCAGACATAACTGAAATGACTTAACAATACAGGTGGAGTTGTTCACAGGATCCAGAGTCTGAACCTAGAAAGAAAAGAGAGACCTGGGAGCACAAACTTAAGCATTGCATGACAGTTTGAAGATGGAAATTCTAGATACTATATTTTCTATCAATAAATCTAGCTGAGCTGAGGAATAAATTGAAAGCAGGGGATCAGGGAAGTCACTAAGCAGATCAACTAGTCTGCCAGGGACATTGTTCCCACTGAGTTCTTAGTCAAGCACAGCATGGATCAATTCAACTTAGCAGTGAAAGCATCTGTTCAACACATGCTTCATTCATAAAGGAACCTTACTTTTAGAATTTTTTAAAAAATATTTTATTAGTCTTAATGAATCAAGATCCATCTTCTCATCTTGCCACCTGAAGCCTGCTCCAATTGAAAACAAAATAAAACCCATTACAAACACAGTTGATCAAAACAAATTTCCACATTGGCCATGTCCAAAAATTATTTGAGAGGTAAGTCTTTCATCTTTCTACCCTGGTTGGTCATTATGCCAATAAGAGTTCAGCACAATACTATACCATTACATTTAAATACCTACAAAAGAGCTACAAACATTTTTGTATGTTCTTAGGGACTTATAACTAATTACATGCTTAATTTGCCCTCCCTCTAACTCTCCCTTTCCTCTTTTCCCCTATCCATCTTATTTTCCTGTGGCATAAAACATATTTCTGTACCTAACTCTATGTGTGTCTGTTCTCTGTGTTTTGTTCCTTCTTTTGATCAGTTCAGATGAGAGTCAGATTCAAGTGTAAGCCATTCCCCTCACCCCCTCCTTTTTGTTTTATGTCTATTTGTGCACCCAAATCATGTGAGAAAAACTTCCCTAATCTTCATTTCCCTTTACTTTCAGTATATGCCTCTTCCTCCCTTCATTCTTTTCTTAAGATCATGAACATAGAATAGAATCATTCCCAAGTCATGAAAAATTGGGACTCCTTCTATGGACTCTGAGGGTGGTAGGTTTCAGGAGACACATATAAAGATATGAGATTATCTTCATTAATCTTTTCTTATTGTTCATAAATGTTTACTTTTTTCTGTTACTCTAAACTGCTGTGTTTGAATTTCAAATTTTCTCTGTAGCTCTGATCTTTTCATCAGGAATGTCTGGAAGTTCTTTATTTCATTAAAGGTTCATTTACCTGCCCTGTTTCTGAGTGAGTTATTCTTGATTATAAGCCTATATCCTTTGCCATCTGGAATATTGTATTTCAAGCTCTCTGTTCCTTTATAGTAGTGACTGCTGAATCATATGTGATCCTGTGTGGCTTCTTTGTACTTGAACTCTCTTTGTCTGACTTGCAGTATTTTTTTCCTTGACCTGAGAGCTCAGGATTTTGGCTATGATGTTTACAGGATTTTCATTTAGGGGTTTATTTCAGGAGGTGACTAGTGGGTTCTTTCTATGTGCACTCTGTACTCAGTTTCTAAAGGGTCAGGGCATTCTTAAGATTTCTTGAAATATGATGTCTAGGTTGGTTTTTTTTGTTGTTGTTGTTTTCTGGTCAAGGCATCCATATAGTTCAATGATTCTTATATTTTTTTCTCCTCAAGCTGTTTTCCAGATTGGTTATATTTCCTATGAGATAATTAACATTGTCTTCTTTTTTTAATTCTATTTTGTTATTTCTTTTTGCCTCATGGAGCCATTTTGATCCATTCTAATTTTAAAGGAGTTTGTTATTGGGCAAGATTTTGTACCTCTTGTGCCAAGCTGTCAATTCCCTTTCCAATTCTTTTTTTCTATAGTTCTCATGTCTTTTCCATTTTTTTTGTCAAGTATTCTCAATCCATTTACAAAAACATTTTAAGGCTTTTTAACTCTTGCTTTATCTCTTCCAGTAATTCTAATTGAGTTTGTGCCCAAGTTGTGTTTTTCTCTAAGGCACTGTACATAGATTTTTGGAATGATTTTCTCCTGCATTTGCATCTTAGCATCCTTGCCACCATAATAGTTCATTATAGTAGGATTCTTTTGTGGTTTGCCCATTCTTTTAGTCAACTTCCTGACTTGGGATTTAATATAGGTGTTGGCTCTGTGGCACTTCTAGAGAGGAAGGTCTGAGTTGGTACTATTGCTTGTTTATGGAACAACAAATGCCATGCTATTCCAGGATATCAGGAACAAGTTGGGGACAAAGTGGTATGAACCAGAACAAAGTTTAATTACTGCTCTCCTGGTCTGAGCTCTGTAAGTTCCTGACCTAGGTTTGGGTCTGATTAAAAATAGACTGCTGCTAGATTTCATCCCCTATCAGTCACCTGGAAAGCCCTGTTGGTTCAGAATGGCAGAACTGTAGGTTTTCTTTTGCTCTTAGATGCCCTCTGTGGTTATTCTTCTAAAGGCTGGGCTACTAGATGCTGAAAATGAGACACTGCTCTGCCCTTGGGATCTGAGCAACACACCACTGTGGCTGCTGTTTCTCCTATAAGTTTTTAAATTTCCTCCTTTCTTCATACACTAAGGCTTCTTCTAAGTGGGAAATGCCATCACCTTACAGGTCCTCTCTCATTCTGCCATTGATCTTTGACATGAAACTGGGTAGCAGGTGACAAACCTGTCTGTTTGAACCTGTCCTGTTGCAGTGCCGAGTATTGGTATTGGTCTTGGGGTAGGGTGCCTCTGTATGGTCCTGGGGCCTCCATTTGCCCTAATACTCAGCCTCTGCCTGGTCAATGGAGTAAGCCAGATAGTGTGCTTCTGGTCTAACCCTATACCTCCCTAGCTGTCTCTCTGTGACAAATTGTCCTTGATGAAAGACTCATTGTGACTTTTTCTGGATTTCCTCATCAAACCTGGCACATTTTCTCAATCTGCTGAGAGGGGTTTATGGATGTGAGCCCACCCCATTGCTTTCTAATACTCTACCTTCTTGGTTCCACTCTGGTAAAGGAACTTTTAATGGGCAGATCCTGAGCCTGCAAGAGGAAACTGAAGTTTGTAGTTCCAGAGATGTAAAGCACATAGGTTGTACAATAGGTACTCTTGGAGTCAGGAAGACCCAAGTGAATCTTGCCTCAGACATTTACTAACAGTGTGAACCTGAGCAAGTCACTTACCCACTCAGTCTCAGAATAACAGCTACCTCACAGGGTTGACATGAGGATCAAATAAGGTAATATATGTAAAGTGCTTGGCAAACTTTAAAAGGTGGCATAGATGCCCACTATTATTATTATTTTTGTGTGTTCCTATGAGCACATGGGGTTTTCTTCACTCTTATTTCTCCTTGACAGATTTCTCTAATTGCGTGACCACTTCCCAACCAAAGATACTGTGTGCATTGATAGAAGAGTGGTGGCTCAGGTTTATGTGTGGATTGTGTTGCACATATTGTTTATACATTTGTTTTATTTTATAAGTAGCTATGTTACTGGGGTACCTATATGGCACTCTAGATAGAGCACCAGGCCTGGAGTCAGGAAGATTCATCTTCCTAAGTTCAAATCTGCCCTCAGGCACTGACTAGCTGTATGACCCTGGGCAAGTTATTTATCTCTGCCTCACTTCCCTCATCTATAAAATGAGCTAGAGAAGGAAATGGCAAATCACTTCACATCTTTGCCAAGAAAACCCCAAAGGGAGTCATGAAAAGTGAGAACATAACTCAAAATGGCTGAAAAATAATGATATGTTACTATTATTATTTCTTTTGTTATATTATTAGTTATGTCTAAGATCTAAAAGTGGCACTGTTGTGAGTTGCTAATAATGTGAATCAAAATTCTTAATTGGGGGCTCAAGAGTTAGAGTGAATACCAGGATTGTTTTCCTTCATCAGGACTAACAGTTCGAACTTGAAAGAGTTTCAGTAAAACCGAGAGATATAAGTTCTTCCCTGAGGAGCTAGATCTGCCAGTGTGAGAACAAGTTAAAGAAAGCAAGTCAATTTGGAGAATTAAAAGGTGTCCACATGCCCAAGTAAGAGATCTGAGGCACTGCAGTAGATGTTGCCATTCCATGAACCCATTACACAAACACCATTTTCATCTAAGGGCAGGAAAGAGAGAAGGAAGCTACAGATTAAGGTTTAACTGGGGTGTGGCCTATGATCTTTAAGATGAAAATAAACTCCGGTTAAGAATGAGGGCATCTTTGCTGGGGTAATTCAATGTTTCTACTCTGTTGATAATGCAAATAAAGAAGGGAAAGAAATGCATTGCTATTACCAAGGGAGTCTAAATGAAGGGACTGTCCATCACCATAAGCAGAACAGAATGGACAGAGCAGTTACCATCTCCAGGAAGATGTCAGCTTCCTTTAAATTCTCAATCTGAAGCAAAGACCTGGCTGCCCCACCCTTACTATGAATCCGAATCTGTGCTCCTAGGACCCTGTAATTGAGCTCCATTGACCAGGATCTCATGATTGATGCTCACTGGGCAGAAAATCCAGGGTCCTTCTACTAATGAAAATTATGACTTCTGAGACTCCCTGACCTAGCAAATCCCTTTAAAATATAATGACAGAGACTTAGAGAAGTTCAATGAAATCAAATAAGATTTGCTTACTCTCTTTCGTAAACCTCCCAAAAGAGGCTTCAAGCAGAAACTACTCTGTCACTGGGAGTTACTACTTTCAAGCTGACTAATAAATCCACCACATTTTGATGAGTAAAGGAAACTGTCATGGTAGCCTAATAGATTTCACTCAGGAAAAAAAAAAGATGGATTCTTACTAACTTGGTTTGCAATTTCATAGAAATGAATCATTTTGAGAAAGATGATTAGGACCAAGGATGCCAGACCTCACACAGTAGAAATGCTAGGAACAGTTTAACACATTCCCAAACACACACACATAATTAATGAAAAATTTAAAAATATCTTTTTACCAGAGCCAAACAATAGCTCAAAAGATAGACTTGACCTATGGAAAGTATACTCTCCTGTTGTAAATTATATTTTGAGGAAAAGCCTACTTTTAGAAATATTGGCTTCCCTGGTTTGAATTCCAGATCTTCATTTCTAATAGAAAATTCCTAGATCTATCATCCTGCCACACAATGGCTTGATCATTACATATCTAGGAACGTGAAGACTATTTTTGTCTAGCAAAGTAGGAAGCTGAGATGATGTTATACTTTTTTCTTCCTGTTATTTTCTCTTAGGTCACGGGTCATTTTCCCTGCTGTTTCAATTCCAAACCTAACTTAAAATAGGGAGACTATTTTTTTATTCCTGCATCTAAAATCATTAAGAATAGAAATATAAGGGGTGGCTAGGTGGCGCACTGAATAGAGCGCCTGCCCTGGAGTCAGAAGGACCTGAGTTCGGATGCAGCCTCAGACACTTAATCCACAGAAACAAAAACCTAGCCGTGTAACCTTGGGCAAGTTACTTAACCCCAATTGCCCTAAAGGGGCGGCTAGGTGGCGCAGTGAGTAAGAGCGCCGGCCTCGGAGTTGGGATGACCTGAGATCAAATCTGGCCTCAGAAAATGAGCACCCACACATAAATAATGACTAGCCGTGTAACCTTGAGCAAGTTACTTAACCCCAATTGCTTTAAAAAAAAAAAAAGAATAGAAATATAATACCCAGTGATAGAATAAACTACTAAAGTGGAAGTAATTTTTTTAAAGTCTGCTGTGGAAAGATGACTTTGAACTAATCTTTTAGTCAAACAGTTTATCACTTAATTGCTACTGATGAGAATTACACTAACCAAAGAAAGCAATGTTAGCAATTTTTTCTCTAGTAAGAAAATCTATACAGCCTACTGCTCTAAAAATCTTTGAACAGGGGCAGGTAGGTGGTATAGTGAATAAAGCACTGGTCCTGAAGTCTGAAGGACTGCAGACACTTGACACACTTAACTAGCTGTATGACCTTGGGCAAGTAACTTAACCCCAATTGCCTTGCCTTCCCCCTTCAAAAAGAAAATCTTTGAACTGGCCAAAAATTCATGACTACTCAAAGCAGAGCATAAGAAAAAGGTATAAAATTCAAGTTACTGCCAGGTGGGACAAGAAGGGAATACATTTTTCACTCACTAATTAAATGAATAGCTAACTCCTACAAGATTAGAGAGGCATCAAAGTGTGACCTAGAGAAATAGTATATAAATAGAATAAACATCAATAAGACTTTTGGCTATTATATCTAAGAGAAAAGGTCAATTTTTAATAGGCCTTGGATTATGCCTTATGTTTAAGAACCATGTAAAAATTCAACTGGGATTGAACACCAACTATGCACCCAGAACTGGGCTAGGTGCCATAGGTAATTCAGAAGGCAAGTCAATTATTCTTTCATAGACTCATCTTTCTCCCCTGTAAAATAAAAGAGTTGGATTTTTGAACTCTAAGCTCCCTTCCAGGTCTGAAATTCCATGATTTGATGTAAAGAATTATATTGCATGATTTCTGCTCTAAAAGTATTTAGTATAACTATTATATGAGCATCTGATATGTGCAGAGGATTGCACTAAGAGCTGAAGGAGACATTACACCTTTATCTTAATGAGAATCATGGGCTCATAAATTTGGATTGAGAAGCAAACTATTAGATCAATTAGCCCCAGATCTTCATTTTATAGATGAGAGGAAACTAGGATGCAACATGGTAGGAACTCATTCAGTCATGATTTAAAACAAACTCCAAAGTTTCCTAACACATTTTTACTCTGAACCTGAATATTATTCCTGCATTTCTTCATTTTGCCATAGGGGGCTACCCTATCTTCCCTAGAAGATCTTGAACTCCTGGATTTATCTTCAGCTTTCCTAGTTCTATGACAGCAATGGATCTAAACCTCAGTATTTTATAGTTTAGATGAAGAGATAAAAATAACACCTGAAACTATAGGTGAAAATTTTTTTTAAGTACAAATTACATGGAACATACCACAATTACTGATGAATTCAGAGGAGGTAGAGTTCAATGGGGACTGGTTAGTCAGAGAAAGCTTCAAAGAGAGGGTAGGGCCTAAGATGAATTTTGAAGGTTTAATAGGGTTTGTATAGGTGGAAGATAAAGGAAGGGGTATGATAGGGAACAACACAAGTAAAGGCATAGAGGCAAATATAAATGTGGTGTTGTAATCAAAAAACAAGACCAGTCTAACATGAGCAGAAATTGTGTGTGTTGGTGTTGAAGAATTTGCTCAGCATTCTGCATTTTCTTGTTAAGGCACCCCTTATTCTTACAGCAGCAAAAGAAGGATCAAGCCATAGACATGTTAATGGATATGACAGTAAAATTCTCAGAGTGGGGCAAAATCTGAGTATTTTATAATCTTTCATAGTGGATTGAGAACACAAAAGACAAATAAAGACAATATGAAATTGAGAGACAAATGGGAGTTGCACAGAATTGGATCTTGTTGAAGTATTCTAGGAAAAAGTAACATTAACAGGATATGGTTGAGACAAGTAGAGCAGATGCATCCCTTTGCTAGGTCTAGACACAGCAAAGTTTTCCATGAGAAAGACAATTTTCCATAGTATCTCGGCTTGGTAATATCTAGTCTACTATAATCCTTTACAACAATACCAAGGCTTAGACATATGTAGCACTTAAATGCAATATTTACAGCACCCACAATCACAATGAAGACCATAATTATAAGTATTGCATGATGTTTGATTACAAAATATACCAGACTCTCCAGGTAGAGGACAGAGATGAAACTTTTATTTAGATACCAGAAAACAGAATCCCAAAAGCAGTAAGCCGATTCCATCATAGTACCAAAGATATTCAGAAGCTATAATAACACTGAGAGCCACAGCATACTTCAACTTTCCCACAAACCAATACAATATCAATACTTACTCACAAACATCTCTATCTCCTTGCCTGAGTGTTGTCCTCTCTCCTCCACTGTCTTGCTAGCTCTGACCACCAGCTTCCTGTGGGCTCTGCTTCCCTTCAGCAAACTCCTCCCACCACAAACTCCATGTGACTACATTCAGCCTATGAGGGGGCAGGGTTTATCTTCACTGTGGGCTCTGCTCCACCCTCTAACAAATTCCCTCCATCACAGGCTCCATGTGATCACATTTAGCCTATTAGGGGGCAGAGTTTACTTTCAAAGCAGGAGAGGTCTTCAAACTCCCCCCTAGGTTTATTAAGGGGCAGGGAAGATCTTCAAATTCCTATTCCCATTACAACATACAACAAAAGAACAGCTCTAGAATCTTATTTCCACATTGGTAAGTTGTGGGAAATAATGTTGGACAGAGAAGGAAGTCAAATGCAAGAGGGTCTTGACAGTCAGATGGCACAAAGAATAGGACAATTCTTTTCTTCAAGTAGTATTGCTTACTAGTAGATATGAACCTATGTTACCTTGTATTTTTGTCCAGTTAGCTTAAGCAGTAATAAAGGTGATCTCCAGATGAATGAGACAGTAAATGAAACTGAGGTTGAAATTATGTTACTCTTCCACCCAGGAAATGGGGCACAGCTGCCAAAATAATCTTCCTAAAGTGTTACAGTGTCACTCCCTAATCAATAATCTTTAATGGCTCACCATTGCTTTCAATGATAATTAAATACAAACTCTTCAACTTGGTACTTAAAGGCTTTAGAATCTGACTTTAGCCTAACTTTCCAGAATTATTTTACATTATTCCCTCCACATGTTCTACATTCCAGTCAAACTGAAACATTTGCTTTCTTCAAACTAGCTATTCCATCTTCTCTTCGTGTGTCTTTGTTAGTCTGTCTCTTGGAGTATGGTATTCCTCACACCTGTCTTTCTGAACCCTTAATTCTTTAGACTCAGCTCAGCTGTCTTTGGGAAAACTTTCCCCAATCCCTGCAGTTGTTAATGTTTTCATCTTCCCTCATATCACTTTGTGTTTATCTATATATGAATGTTACTTCCCTCCCAGTAAAATGTAATCTCCTTAAGAGGAGAGAAAGAGAAAAGGTCATATATTATTGTAAAAAGAGTCTTGTATTTGAAGTCAGTGGATCTGCCACTTTTTGCCTTTAGGAACTTGGATAAATTCCTTCAACTCTCTTCCTCAGTTTTCCCATCAGCGAAATTGGAGTCGAGGAGTTTGGAAGTCTGAGACTAATCCAATCCAATCCAACAAACAATTATTAAATGCTTCCTATGTGATAGATACTGTGCTAAGTGTTGTGATACCATTAAAATAAGAAATATATTTCCTGTGCTCTAAGAGTTTGCAATCTAAAGGAGAAAAAAGCACAAAGAAGGAGATGGGGGCGGGGGGTGCCAGGGGTTCTTGGAATGGGGGCATTTTGTTCCATGGAGTTGAAACCAGGCAAAGCAGCAAAGGTAAAGTGAAGAGAGCTGAGAAAGCCCAGTTTCTGCCCTCTTTAAAAGGAAGGCATTGGGAGATTGGTACTTCAGTCCTCCAATGAGAGGGGAAGAGTCTGAAAGAGATGGTGTCAATCAAGGCTAGAGTTAGCAGTAAGAGGATGAGATTAGAAGTGATGAGCTTAACCTGGGAAGGGCATTTTATTCTGTGGACTTGAAACCCTCATAGCAGCAGAAACAAAGTAGAGTAGACTAAGTGGACTACGAAAGGGCTTTCAGGTCCCTTCCAGTTCTAAATCTATGATCCTATGACTACTTCATTTTTATCCTTGTATCCTAGCACCCAGCACAGGGCCTTGAACATAGCAAGCACTTAAAAAATGTTTGTCAAATTAAAGAGACAACACCCCTCCCCCACCCTTGCCCTCAACAGTAAAAATTGGTATTATATGAGCTAGAGAGTAGAAAAAGACTACAATAGGAAGGTTTTTACATAGGGAGAGGGGGCAGGGGTGCCAGATCATTGTAATACAAAGCCAGGGATTAGTTACCAGAGAATCAGAGACTAAGCCAACTGGCTAAAAGCAGGAAATGAGGTTTAAATCAGAAGCATGAATCAGTCCTAGATAATCAACAGAATTCATAGAGTAATCAAAACAGCATGAACTAGGGTCAAGGAAGAAGTTTTCTATTTCAGAAGAATAAGGATGGCCTGAGTTTTCAAAAGAGTCTGTTATAATTTATCACATTTGACACTTTTGCAGTTATAAAAGTATTTTTCTATTTTAGAGCATCAGGTCAATTCTACCATCCAGTTCCCCTAAATGAACACAATAGGGTGGACAGGGCAGCTAGCAATTGTGCTGTGTGGGGTAAGCAGGATTCTCTCTAAATAGCAGTGAATGGAAATCAACAGCTAAGAGTAGAACGAAGGCAATAAGGAGAGGGAGGGTGGTAAGAGATGAGAAATTAAAGAAAAAGGGGATGGGAGGGTGGGAAGAATAAATCAGTATTAGAAGGTATCTGAGTTAATATGCTCAGGTCAGAGTTTGAAATGGTGAGAAGAGGTAAAGATAAAATGGAGTAAAAAGGAAGCCAATTGGAGATGAATAGAAAAGATATGAGAGGGACAGGAATATAAATGGAAAAACAGAGAAGATTAGAAAGGAAATACACTGAGTTATAAATGCAGAGGAAACAAGACAAAAGATGAAGAAAATGGGTAATGAAAGGACTATAATCCCACTTGGCAAAGATGGAAGGAAGTGAGAGTCATCAGAAATGACAAGCAGTCAGAACAGGTGAGAAGAAGAAGGGGAAAGAGATCTTTACAGCTGTATGGATCATTTATATACAATAGGCAAATGAAGGGGGATGCAGAATGGAAGAGAAAGGATAGCATGGGACCTTAGGGAAAGGATGACTTATTTTTTCCCATTATGCATGCTTTACCAGTTGCTGCTTGGTAATATCAACAAGGTTCATGGTAATCAACTCCAGAGACTTTTTCAAGAATATTGTTACAGGGATTTTTGATCAAGAATGGGTTGGAGAAAGTGACCTCCAAGGTCCTTTCCTACTCTGAGATGCTGTAACTCTGAAATTGAAATGCTGTTTTTGTATTAGCTAAGTGCATTTCTCCTTGAATTCCAAAGATTAAAAAAAAATAGAAAGATACAACAGTGTTTTGATTAGATATATTGTGCCAGTACATTTCCTCCTCTAGCAATCAAATGTGTATGCATCTGTGTGTGTTAGTGTGTGTGTGTGTGTGTGTGTGTGTGTGTGTGTTGTGTGTATGTGTTTTTTGGGAAATACAACATAATGTAAGGAATGGAGGGCCAACCTTGAAACCAGGAAGATCTGAGTTCATGTCCCACCTCTGATACATACTGTCCATGTGGCCTGGATAAGTCATTTAACTTTGAAATACCACCCTCCCACCCTGCAACTATCTCAGACTATAAGTTCTGCATTAGCAGAAGGAGTTTTAACACTGGGAATTCCCTAAACCAGTGAAAAAGCATGTTCATACAACAAACCAAAAAAAGTGTAAAAGTTATACAAAAAGCCATAGTGCTGGGCATATGGCAGACTGAAAATGGGGCCTATATTTGCAACTGACTCTCAGTTCTACTTCTTCCATGTTATACCCATATGCTAACCCCAGATGTTTTGTCTGTTTAATTTTATGGGTCCTTATGGTTGTCTAATCTTTTCTATTATATTTATCTACACAACAATAATCCCTTCTTTCAAAAGTTTTTTGGTCCTCTGGAAGGTGATCTATGATAAATTTTTTTAAAAGCTTCATATTTCAAATCCATGTGGAGCTCATTTCCACTCCCAATTCCCTAAAAGCACATCCTCTAACTTCATTAGACCACTACTATAAAGTTCAAACATCACTAATTTGAAACCCATTTTATTGACAGGCTCCCCTACCCCCAACATACATATACAAACACACATGCACACATACATGTGAGCATGCATGCGTGTTTGCACATTCCACCCTTTACATGCCATTTTTCTCACCTAAAATATCTTTCTGCTCCTTTCCACTATTACATTGTTCATCAACTCCCTCAAAATCTAATGAAGGAGACAAAACCTAAACTGACTAAAAAAACAACAGCAACATATACACATATGCATGTGTTTATATATACATACATGCACACATATGTACACATACATATACCTGGCTCAACCCACATCACTGGGATTTAACTGTATATAAGGAAGGGAAAATAGTACAGTGGAAAGAGACTTGTTGGGAGACCAAGGACATGGGTGCAGAAACGTGCTCTGTCACTTTATATTTTTGTCACCTTAGGTAACTTATCTAACCTCTCTGGACTGGACTGGACTGGATTCTGGAAAGCAGAATCATCTGTAATATGAAGGGGTTTGGATTCCTAGTTTTAAATCTAGAATCCTGTGATCCCTCTCAAAGACTACATTCACAGCATTATGAATTCAGTGTGTATTCTACTTTGCCAAAGAAAATGTGCACTGTCTAACCAGCCAGCTTATTATCTCCTTAAGGATGCTGTCTTCTATTTTATATATATATATATATATATATATATATATATATATATATATATATATATATATATATATCAAAGACACTACAAAAACCAAGCTTTCCCCATAGGAGATGCTCAAATATGGAAAGAGGGGTGAACAATGGCTAAGGGAAAGGAATATGGGATTCAGTCCATTCCTTACAGAAACAATCCAAGTCTTCATCATTCTCACAATATAAGTTTGGAACAGGAAGCCAACAATTTTATCATTAAAAAATAAGGGGAAATGGAGGTTACATCCATATTTGGAGTAGGGAATAGCTAAATTATTTAAACTAATACGTGTGTGTGTATATAGAGAGAGATACATATACATATCTATTTACATATATATGTATCTATATATATGTATATTTCAGCATTGACTTTCTGTTGTGATCTGTGATAGAAAACTTACTAAGTATCATTCTTCACACTGCTATCAAGAGCAAGATGCAGAATGTTGGTCGAAAAATATAAAGAAATTATGTGTCCCTTTTCCATTCAAAAAATATTTTCTAAATGTCTACAATGTTCCAGGTACTGTGTCAGGCACTGGGGATTAAAAGGCAAAATGAAAATGGACCCTGCCTTCAAAGAGGTTACATTCTTCTAGGAAGGAGGTAAGAATAACATGTAAATAAATGAATAAATACATGGTATTTTTAAAAAATGCAAAATAATTTCTAGGGAGTATTACCACCTCAAGAAATCAGGAAAAGATGATTATAGAAGGTAGACAAGTTGAACTTTGAAGGAAGCTACAGATCCTAAGAGATAAGGTTCAGGAAGGAGAACATTCCAGATGGAGGGACAGACAGTGCTTAGGTACAGAGATGGAAAATGGTCTACTACAGGGGTAGAGAGCCTCATGGCCAAAAGTTGCCCCCTACGTCCTCAAGTGGACTGAATAATTCAAAGATCAAAGGGCTAAACTTGAGGCCACAGATCCCCATCCCTAGTCTATTTTATTCAGAAAAAGGCAAGTGGGCCAAAGACATTGGAAAGAGTGAATTAGCAGAATGCAAAATCAGTCTGGAAAGATAGCTGAGATCTCTCCTGTGAAGGGCTTAAAATAACAAACAGAAGAGTTGGTTTTTGTCTTAGACATAATATGGAGACCCTCAGAGTTTCTTGAACGGGGAGTTACATGGTCAGTCCTATGTGTTAAGAATATCAATTTGAGTTTAACTTAAATAAATAGAAGCAGTGAACAAAGACAATTTCTTTTTGGAGGGGGGAAGGCAAGACAATTGGGGTTAAGTGACTTGCCCAAAGTTACATAGCTAGTGTCTCATATGTCAAGTGCCTGAAGCCAGATTTGAACTCAGGTCCTCCTGACTCCAGGGTCAGTGCTCCAGTCACTGTGCCACCTACTTGCCCTCTATTTGACATTACTCTTTGGGGGTTTCTTTACTTCAATATCTTTCTCTGAAGATGAACCCAGTCATCTCTATCCTCATAAGAGTTTACTATGTTTGGATTCTTTCTCCTTTGCCTGTGCATTTTTTGTAGCAATAGCTTAATTATTTGTAATCACCTCTAGCCCTGGGATATGAGAAATGGTGCCTCTTGCCCCATGTCTTCAGTTCTTCCTTCTAGCTTGAAACAAAAGCCGAATCTGTAACTTCCTATAAGTGCCCACAGCTAGGGGCTTTCTGCCCCACTGCTTCTGCACTCACTAGACAGTACTGGTTCCTTCTCACCCCTATCTGCTCTTTGCAACACAGCTGGGTCTGGTGTTCCTTGTCATCAGAGGTTCCCTCCATCTTCCTGGGCTCAGACACCCAATTCCCCTCACTATACTGGAGGTAAAAGTTCTGGTGGCTGGAGCAGAGGCAGCCTCTCCAACCAACTAACCCCAGAGCTTGCACCTTGTTGTTTAAGAGGGCTTGCTGTTAAAATGGAACCTAGAATGGAGGTGTTTTCTCTTCACAGGGACCAAACTGTCCTGGGACTTTTTTTCTGATCTTCTCAAACTGTCTTAAGAGGACCTGGGTTATGAACCTGTTCTTATCTCCACCCACACTTTGTTTGCCCTAAGGTGATATTTTAACTCTTTTGTGGGGGGGGGGGAATCTTGAGAGCTTGAAATTTTCTGACCTACTCTGCCATCTTCCCAGAATCCTCTCTCTGAGAAAACAATTTTAATGGAATTACAGCATTTTATAGATTAACCACCACTGTTAAATTTCAGTCTTTGGACATTTTGAAATATCGGGGAACTGGTCTCATCATTCTCCATTTTTGCCTGATAGGGGATGAACAATAGGAACTGGACCAATGATTCATTTTATTACTGAAATGAATTCCCAAAAAAAGAAATGCTTCACCTTTTCTGCAATTTAATGTCTTTGAGAGTCACCTAAACTACTGAGAAGGTAAATCATTTTTATTTACCAGGGTCACATAGCTAGTTCATGTCAGCCATGAGACTTCAGCCCAAATATTCTTGGCTCCAAGACCAGCTTTCTGTCCACAATGTAACACTGCCTCTTATTTTGCCTTTTAATGTGGTTGAATTAAAGATTTCCTCTTTTCTTTTCAACTTCGATCCACGGAACTCACAGAAACTCCTAATAGGTTCTTCTTGGTCTATTGTCACTGACATTTGGGCTTAAGGTTGAGTAAGACTTTTTGGTGCTTTTTTTTTTTTTTAATGAGACAATTGGAGTTAAGTGACTTGCCCAGAGTCACAGAGCTAGTAAGTGTTAAATATCTGAGTCTGGATCTGAAATCAGGTCCTCCTGACTCCAGGGCCAGTACTCTGTGATACCTAGCTGCCCAAAGGTTGAGTAAGAGCTAAAGGAAAAACCACCACTAGGGTAGTTCACAGAATGATAAATTACATCTGGAAGGGACCTTGGACGTCACTTAAATCCAACTCTTTCTTTTTACAGATGAAGAAACTGAAGCCCAAAGAAGCAAAAGGGCTGACCCAAGTTCACACATTAGAGCAGTAAGTAGCAACATCAGAATTAAACTAAGGTCCTCTAACTCCAAATTCAGCATCCTTTCCATTGTACCATACAGTCTTTAAATGATATATGCCTCCAGCTTTACTATAATCAGAAGAAGAAAAAAAAAAAAACCCTGCCACTTAACATTTTTCTGTGAATGAAATTCAAGATGTTTTCTTTCCCATTATGTTCTCCCGTCCTCCACTTCCCTCTCTCCTCTTCTTCCTCCTTCTTATCCTCCTTCTCCCTTCCTGTCATCTCCTCTCTCTCTCTCTCTCTCTCTTTCTCTCTCTCTCTCTCTCTCTCTCTCTCTCTCTCTCTCTCACACACATACACATACACACACACACACACACACACACACACACACACACACACACACACACACACACTATCTCTCTCCATAATGAGGAAAAATATATGGAGCCACAACTGGGAAGCATTCAATCAGAACAGCTGAAATTCAAGTAAACAAAGCGAGGAAGTAGAGAGATGTCTGGTGGATGGTATTGTTTCAGAAAACCTAAGAGCTGGCAATATTGACAAAACCAAATAAAGAAATTTGTGAAAGTAGAAAAAAATGAGCTCTAATGGACACAGTCTTCAAAGACACAGTATTACATAAATTATTATCATGTAAATCAGCAATTCATCAATAAATACATTTCTAGCAGCAACATCTTATGAAAAATTAAATATAAATAAAGGATATCAGTATCTGGTGACACCTTAAATTCATTGGTTTGAAAAAATACAACAGATAATCCAATCCTTTATCTACTTGCAGGATTAGAGTCATGAAAGGGGCTTTACAATGCAATTTGTGTCATCTCTTTCAGAGAAATCACACATGGCCTATCCAATAGCAAGTCACTGTCACAGTACAGGACAGCAGTGAAAAGCATTCACAGTTGTAATGCAAGACATTGAAGGAAAAACCTCAGATGACAATTGAATGTAGCCATGGCCATCATATCCACAGAAAACCAAGAAAATCATATTTACTGAAAATGACAAAATATAGAACAAAGAACACAGCAGTCAGTATAATGAGAAGAACTCTATACTAAGTGAAAAGACCTAACTGTTGTGTTGGTGGTGGTGGTGATGGGGTCCTTGTGATGTATATATGTCTGTAGTATCAATCTGTAACATCAGTTTGTAAATGGGGTGCTTTGGGATTTATGTCTGTAAAATCAATTTGGAAAAGCAGTCTGTAAGATCACATTTCCACCCCCCCAGCCTCAGAGCATTGACTCTGCCCCTTCCCCCTTCCAGCACTCTGCCCAGCAACAACTCATGACCTGTTTATCTCTGCTTGAAACAATAAGTTATGTAAATGTTATCTCCCTTAGTTAGAGTGGCCAGCCCCACCATGAATTCTTCAATACCTTATCTATAGGGTAACTCCTTAGTCAATTATATACCCACACTGTCTCTGATGACCTTGGTGGGTGGCAGACTGGGCACTCTTTAGTGACTTATCAGGCCTAGAACCACACCTCCAGCTAGCCCCTCTTGAGCTATTTCCCAGTGAATCATGGGCAATACACCTGCGCAGTTGATATTAAAAGTGTATGGTCCTTTGAGCACTGACCACTCCTTAACTCCTCCCTGATCCCACCCTTACTCACCTAGTTAGCATAATTGACCCCTTAAAACTATGCCTGCGGCCTCTGCGAGTTTGCAGGTTCCATAAGAATCTAGCCTGATGTTCTCTACAGCATAACAATAAACTTTACAATTTCGGCTTCAAAGTTTGCTTGAGCCTGGTGAATTCCTTCCAGACTGGATGCCAGGAGAGGTATCCCTGGCAGAACCACTTACCCTCCCCCCCTCCTTATCACCCTTCCCTCTTCAGTGGTTGTTATTATCTTGCATTTATATAGATCTTTAAGGTTTACAAAGTGCTTTATAAATAGTATCTCACTTATGCTCACAGCAACTCTTAGAAACAAGTTCCATATTTATCCTCATTTTACAGATCAGGAAACAGGTAGGCAGAAGTTAAGCAACTTGCCCAGGGTCACACAACTAGAAAATGTCTGAAGGGGTATTTGAGCTCAGGTCTTCCTGACAGATTCAACACTCTATATACTTTGTCACCTATGTGCTTAGTTAATAGAACCTATTTTCCCATTAACTGATAATGGAAGCTTGGATAATTCATTCAATATCTCTGGACCTCACTTTATCTTTCCAATGAGAATACTAAAATATGCCCATTTTACTTTCCAGAGACTGATTAGATAATGCACCTTAGAGGTGATTGCTACAAAGCAAACTCTATTCTATAACTACATTATTCACATCATCACACTTGAAAAATTCTGACTGGGGTTTAAATATGATAATACATCCAAATAGACCATGAGCTCCTTGAGTACAGGAATTGTTTCATTTTTGTCTTTTTATCTCCAATACCTACTACATAATAGTTCATTTATAAATTAGTTTCCTTGTAGGGCTACTAAACAGTCAAGTTTGTAATTTAATACAAAATCAACTCTTTCATCATGTCAAAAATAATGCAATATAAAGAGGGTTCAAGGGTTCAGCAAAAGGCAATATCATCCCTACACTTCTAATGAAAACCAACAGCATTCATGCATTACTTTCTCATGCTTGACTTTACCTGAGCAAATGTCTTCTTTTTTTTTCTGCCAAGCAAAATTTCTATTTGTTTGAATGTGAGAGAATATTTTTGGAACGAGGCTTGATAACATCTGATTTCAACTCCAAGCAAATTTCTATAGCTTCATTAAAACTTGCAGTTTTCACTAGAGGCTAAAATTAGGACTGCATAATGGAAATGCTAATACCACAGTCTGTGTACTAGCACAAGCATTGTGACAATGCATTCTCTAAAAGTGGAGAGAAAACAAAAGGGAAACCATTTTAACGACCTGCTCTTTAAGAAGGAAGAACAAATCATAAGGGTACATTGTTCAGGCTCTACCATGGTGTTACCCCCCCATTGGCATTGGCATTTTAAATGATTCAGGAAAGCCATTTGGGGGAAAAACATAAATCTGTAATGATTGAGCATAATTGAAAAATAACACTGTCCATCAAAAGTTCATCAAAATTTCAAGAAAAATAGCTACATCCATTTTCCTGTGACTGGAGCAACAATTTATTTACATGAAGAACCCAAAGTGTCTTTAAGCAGAGGAGATAATAAAAAGGAGATAAGAGCTCAAACTGCCACAGCAATAAACCCAGGAAGAAATAAAATGCCTGAAAAAAAAAATCTTCCCCTTTGAAGGAAAGGGAATTCTCCCCATCCCGATTGCCTGGATAGTGACATTGGGCATCTTTTGAGGGAGGTAAAAAGGTTGTGTATTTCAGAAATTAACTCTATTAAACATTCCCTAAGTGATCAGCAAATCTAATTAGCCCCAAGGTAGTCCCTTAAATGGATATATAGGCTACCCTGAAGCATTATTGAACAAGACAGGAGTCGGATGAGAGAATTCATAGTAAATAGCTCCAAAGCTTTATGAGGGGAACCTAAGGGTCAAATTCTAATGTTCCTGAGAGAAGTGATAGTACCAGTGAGCATCAGGGGCTGGTTGAAAGGCATCTCTTTAGGGATCAGAGAAGAGATCTCTCAAAATGTCTCAAGAAGTCTACTGCTCCTGCCAGAAGGTTTGATCATTCAAATTGCTTTTAATATAGTTGCATTCTGAACTTGTCAATCAACAACTACAGTCAATCAACCAATATATCAGCAAGCATTTATTATATACCTACTATGTGCTGAGTACTATACTAATGATCAATAAACATTTATTAAGCACCTACTATGTGCCAGGGACTGTCCAAAACACTGCAGATACCAAAAGAGGCAAAAGGATTGTCCCTGCTTGTCCTCAAGGAGGTTACAATCTAATGGGAGATATTTCCAGGGGATAAAAGACAAAAATGAAAGCATCCCTTCCCTCAAGAAATTTACATTTGTCAAATGTAAAACTTCTCTCCTTTTACTTGGTCCTATATGTTAATTCCAACCCTTTTCCTCTTTCATGATTAATCTCCTAGTTCCTTGAACTGCTATATTCTGGAGCTTGGTCTCACAGAACTCCACTTCAGATTCAATAACAAGTTCCCTGCAAATTTAACTTCTCCATGATTTTTTAAAAAGTACTCCAAAAAAGAATGCTAATCCTGTGCAAATTTTTTCAGCCCCCACCTTGACACCACCTTTCTGGTTTTGTTCTATGAGATTCAAGGTAAATTTGAACTCCAATGGAACCATACCATTTCCTGTAATATGGAATTTTAACACTCATTCTCCATCTTATTCTTAATTTCCCATGTTTCAGTGCCTCACAGAAGAGGTAAGATGCATGTAGATTGAATCTGAGCAGTGGTGAGAGGAAAGTAGGGAAAGGAAAAGATGAAAAGTGGATGAAAGTCTTTTCTTCAAAAGACTTCACAAATAACAGTTTTGTGGTAGCAAAGAACTAGAAATGAAGTAGATGACCACTGAATGGAAAATGCTTAAATAAATTGTTGTAGAAGAAAGTAATGGAATATTACTATACCTTGAGAAGTGATGAATATGAAGAATTCAGAGAAGTGTGTGAAAGAAATTGTTTTCTATTATATTAATAACCAATTATGAAATTAGGATCCAGGATTTTTCTCCTCTGCTTCTTCATGGAGGCCAGCTCCTGTGGAAGGTCAGGCTCTAAAGGACATGACTGATTGAGAATAACCCTTGGGGAACATGCTCTGCTATCTTGCACTGGACCTCCCCCCCCCCCAATTAAGAGACCTTAATCCTGTTTACACTCAAAACAGAATCTAGTTTAGGTGAGTTCTTGTCTTGAGGAAATGAGTCCCTACCCTTGTACCTTTCCATTAGAATTTAGGGTGACCCAGCTCAAGGCTCCAACCAGAGTGGTTTGGATAGAAGTGAATTCCCCTTTCCAGATTGCTGGAAGGGGCTGAGTCTTATGATCAAGTCACATTCTAAGCAAGTTGAGCTGAAGACTTCTAGCCCACTTCCTCATTAAATGTTCACCAATCAGGGATGATTTTTTTTTTTTTACACACACATTCACATATGTATTCATATGACCACACACCCTTCTTCCATTATTTTCATAGTGAGAAAGATATCATCAGTCACAGATATTGCTTTTCCATATAGGAATGTAAATAGTTCAACTTTGATAAGTTCCTTTTGATTTCTTTTCCCTGATTACATTCTCAGGCATCTCTTACTTCTTGTGTCTGGATGTCAAATTTTCTATTCAACTCTGGTTTTTTCCTCAAGAATGCTTGAAAGTCCTCTATTCCACTGAATGACCATATTTTCCCCTGAAACAAAACACTCAGTTTTGCTGGGTAGGTGACCCGTGGGTTCATTCCCAGTTCTTTTGCCCTCTGGAATATCACATTCCATGCCCTTCAATCCCTCAGTGTAGAAGCCGCAAGGTCCTGGGCTATTCGGACTGTGCTTCCACAATATTGAAATTGTTTCTTCCTGGCTGCTTGAAGTATTTTCTCCTTGATCTGGGGATTCTGGAACCTGGCTATAATATTCCTGGGAGTTTTCTTTTTGGGGTCTTTTTCAGGAGGTGATCAGTGGACTCTTTCAACCTCTATTTTGCCCTCTGGATCTAAAACATCTGGGCAGTTTTCCTTGAGAAATTCTTGAAGGATGATTTCTAGGTTCTTTCCTTGATCATGGCTTTCAGGTAGTCCAATAATTTTTAAATTGTCTCTTCTGGATCTATTTTCCAGGTCAGTGGTTTTTCCCATGAGATATTTCACATTGCCTTCTAATCTTTCATTTGTTTGGATCTGCTTAACAGCATCTTGATTTCTCATAAGTCATTAGCTTCCATTTGCTCCAGTCTAACTCTGAAGGAATGAATCTCCTCAGTGAACTTTTGAGATTCTTTTTCCATCTGGCAAGTTCGACTTTTTAAGGCATTCTTCTCCCCATTGCCCTTATGGGCTTCCTTTGCCATTTGAGTTAGTCTATTTTTTAAGGTGTTGTTTTGCTCAGTCAGGCTGTTGACCCTCATTTCATACTTTTCCTGCATCCTTCTCATTTCTCTTTCCAATTTTTCCTCCACTTCTCTTATTTGATTTTTAAAGTCCTTCTTAAGGTCCTCTATGGCCTGCAACCCGCTTATGGTTTCCCCTGGGGCTTTTGGAGCAGGACTTCTGACCTCACAGTCCTTTTCCTGCTCTATGCCCCCAAAATAGGAGTCTAGGGTTGCATTTTTCTGTTTCCTTTGCCTTGGCATGTTGCCATTAATTACTTGACTTTTGGGCTTGTTGCCACACTATGGCTTTAAGGCCAGATAGAGGAATTTTCGTCCCGAACGTGTGGGGGGCAACTTCCGTTTCTGGCAAGCTGTAAACCCACCCACGACTTCCACCCTAGATCACAATCCAGATCCAGGGAGGTTAAAGCAATAGCGATTACCCCCCAAGACTGATCGCTGGATCTCCCTACAAATTTGCAGGCTGGGAGCGGGAGCTGCCTCTGAAAACTACAAAATGGCGTTTGTCCTCAGTGGCTTCTAGCCCCCAGGGGAAGGAGCCGACGCATTCCCTAATACCAGTCCCAAAGTCCATAGGACACTAACCTCTTATTTTGTCCTAGGCAAGTCTATGTTGACAATTCTGGAGTCGCCACAGCTCCTGGTGTTCTGGGGTTCCTCCAGCTGGCTGCTGGCCCTGCCGCCCTGGGGCTAAAACCTCGGCTCATGCGGACCTGGGCTCGGCTCTGCTCCTACGCTCTGTGCACTGCACACTGCCAGGTCCCAGACCACTGCGCTGGTCCTTCCTGCAGGGCTGCTGGGCTGTCCTCAGCGGGAGGTTAGCTTCTCTGTGTCGTTCTGTGGGTGCTGGGGCTCCAGAAGTTGTTCAGAGTCCCCTTTTACATCGTTTGGGGGGAATGTGGGGGCAGAGTGGCTTGGATGAGCTGTTTCTACTCCGCCATCTTGGCTCCGCCCCCAATCAGGGATGATTTTGAGTTGTCAATGGAATTCCCTTTCAAGGATTATTTAAAACATTAAGACTTTCCATGAGAGAAACCACTGACCATCAACTTATTGATTATTAACTAGCCTAATTAATAAATTGATTATTAATTACCCAGAAACTTTGCCTCTAATGGCTTTTCGCTTTTCACACATGCAAAGTATTATATGAATTAATGTAAAGAGAAGTAAGAAGGATCAGGAAAACAGTATGCACAATGCCTACAATAACACAAATGAAAACAACAGCAAAAAACTTGAATCTTTCATAGAAGCTTCTGCCCCTTTCAGATTTGAACATTTTTGTTTGGAAAGGGACAAAAACACAATTATAAGAAGGCATGAGAGAAAGTCTCTCAGTAATTAGTCCTCTGCAGAGAAACACAGATAGTTCTGAGAAGACCTGAGAATAAATGAATGCATGAAGCATTTATTAAGAACTTGTAATATGCAGAGTACTGTGCTAAGCCCTCCTCTCCAAGAGCTCACTTTCTTATGGGGGAGACAACACTGAGAAAGGGGTTCAGCTGCAAGTCAGATGGAAAAGTCTCATGGTTCTCAGAGTGCAGTAGTAAAATCAATGTTAATGCTTCTTCTTTAATGTGATTTCCATTGACAAAATTATATCAGATCTGATGTTGAAAAATTTGACATTTGCAAGGATCTTAGTGGAAAGAATTTTCTTTTGAGTCTTCAGTAGCTGTGGCTATAGCACCTACAGGAGCAGATGCCAGGCTACATCTCCATAGGTCCCGCCCCCTCCTCGCACACCCTCCCCATCCAGAATGATGGCTGAGAGCACTGGGTTAAAAGAGTTGTTATTGCCAAAGCTTCTTGTGTTCAGGGTTCTGGGCTGTCTCTATCAGAATCTAAAGGGAGATAGTGGTCAAAGTAATAGTTTGATCTGTCTGGTTCATGTTGTTTCCCGTGTCTCTCTCAGGACCAGTCAATTCAGTCAGTCGATAAATACTTATTAAGTGTCTATTATGTGCCAGGCACAGTGCTAACTACTGACATACAGAAAGAGGCAAACAAAAAAAAATAAACAAATAATAGCACTTCCTTCAAGGATCTCACAATCTAAAGGGGGAGACAAGCAAACACACACAAGCAAGCAATATATAGGAAAATAGAAAATAATTAACCGTGGGAAAGTACCAGAATTAAGGATGGTTTGGGGAAGGCTTCTAGCAAAAGATGGGATTTTAGCTGAAGCCAGGGAAGCCATTAGAAGTAGGTGAGAAAGAAGAGCATCCCAGGTATTGAAAAGCTAAAGAAAATGCCTGGGGCTGAGAGACAGGTCTTATTTACAGAATAGCAGGGAGTCAGCATCACTAGATCAAATTATGCATGGTCCAAAGCAAGGTATAAGAAGCCTGGAAAGGAGGGGGTGGGAGGAGGGGACAAAGATTAGGAAGAGCTTTGAACACCAAACAGTAGGTTTTGTTTTTGGTCCTGGAGATGATAGGGAACCCCTGGAGTTTAGAGGGATGGGGGGAGTGACATGATTGGACTTGCTATTTCAGCCAGACTGTCTTGCCTTCCTTGTGAATAGCAGTTGTTAGAACTTGGTAGGGATGACTGACCCCTTCTTCATGGTAGTCACCTTCACAGATGATGGTTTTGATGGTTGGGCTGAAAATAGGACCAGCTATCTTAGAAGGGAAAGGTGGTGCTACCATTCACAGGGCTTTAGTGATCCTATGTCTATTGTCGCCTTGATAAAGAAGGTGGACTCCTTCTCCACGAAGATTTCTCCTAGCAGTGATGGTTGCTGGACTGGAAGTAGGTCTGGTGGTTTAAGGGACACTGATACTGAGTTTGAGGTCCTTGACTGTCCTATCAGTCTCAAATGAGGTAGAGATCAAGGTTCTGGTGGAGGTAACAACTTTGCTGGCACAAGCTGCCTCCTATCTCACTGTCAGCATACCTTGATGTTCTATCTAGGCTGACTTGCCTTCCCTCTTAGTGGCAATTAATTGACAAATTCTGGGGTTAGCCATCTCCTCCACAGGAATTGTTGGCTGAGGAATGGGCTGGAGGTAAAAACAATAACCTGGAAGTGTTGGTTGGGGGTTCTAATTTCTGTACTTATCCCTCAGAGAAAAGTATTTATAAACGACAAAGATTTTCTAGATATCTTGTTTCCCAGTAGCTAATTGTTATATGACTATTATGAAGACCAAAGCTGATAGCTGGAAAACCCTGATAACTATAACTTTTGGAGTGGTATGGGGCAGTTTATTATTGCCTATTTGTGGCATATATAACAGACATGAATTATGGTTTCTTACCCTAAGGTTGATATAAATCACTTTATACAAGGAGATCTTGTTTTGAGGGAGGAGAAAGGCTGAAACAAAAACAGAGAAAGAAGACAAAAGCAGAACATATAGAAGTAGAGAAGGCTGCCCTTGCTGCCTGAAGGGCCACAGAGCTGAGGTCTCAGAACTGAGCACTGCCTGCTTCTTTAAAGGAGCCAACACCAGCTGAGGAAATGGTTCTAAGAAAAGCAGCTGAGCTAAAAGCTGAGGGAAAAAAAGGCTATAGGATTCCTTGCCACCCCCTGCCCTTCCCATCAAGATGACTGAAGACAGGCTTTGCAACTGTTAGGGTGGAGGCTCTGCCCACCCAAAAACTGCTGGGGTTTCACGATGTATTGTGGTAGAACCATCTCAAAGAATTCAGAGTCAGACCACCTCTAAATCAAGTATAGCCATTTATTGAGCAAGCTAAGTTCCAAGAGGAACCAGCAACATCAGAGAGAGCAAGATGGATTATAGGGTAATGGTGCTGATTACATAATCAAAATTTACAATGAATTTAGGAATATGATTAATATTTAAAAGACAGATATTAGGTAACAGAGGAGGGGTCCCATCTATCATTCGGTGGTTATATATTCTGGTCATGTTGCTCTCCAATTGGCTAGCTATTGTGGTCCTGTCTTGGGCTAAATGCTTCTGTGGGAATGGGTCTGGGGGCAGTGACTTGCTAGAGGCACTGGCTGGGATTTTATCACATGGACATGCCTGCTGTTTCTGTTAGAACTATGAGTTCTTGGACATTCCTGTTGTTCTAGTGAGGAGGGAGGCATATAGGAAGAAGTTAAGATCTTGATGTGGGGGGAGGGGCCCTAGGTAAATAGAGTGGGACCTGTAATGAAGTTAGGATAGTGGGGCTAGGGGCAGCTCTATTAGAACTCCATCGGATCTACTGGTGTGATTTACACCTAAGCTGACTAGAGCAAAAACTTTGCTGCTGGGAACTGATGGAAAAAAAATCCTCTACTGCAAACACATGGTTGAGAAATAGAGAGGCTTGAATAACATGCATAGCTTAGGGGAGGAAAACACCTCAGAACCCAGCTAAAAGCAAATAGCTCTGCAGAACTCAGGCTTAGGAGAACAGCTTTTTTGCTAAAAGAATATGTCTATGTCTATGTCTATGTCTATGTTTATGTCTGTGTATATACATATATATACATATATACCTATAATTACATAGTGTATATATTGCTATTTACATGTGTGTACATATATATGTACATATATTCTGTATTGATATACATGTATGTATGTGTGTGCATGCACATGTATGTGTGTGTATATATGAAAAATATTGCCTTATAGACTAGCCAAGGAACAGGTAAAATAGGTCAGCCTATAGCTTCATTCATGTGATGAATTTTGGTAGAGAATGTTCTCTGAGGAAACCAAAAATAACACACTCCAAAGTTATAAGTTGCCCTAGGCACATGTGCTCACCTATTCATGTACTTCCTTCATAGGTTCTTATCAGTTTCTGCTCACTCTTCCCTACAGACACTATATTAATTGGTAGGAGAATGTGGTCCAGGTTTATGGATAATAATTATTGTTAATATTTATGATAAAAAGTTAATTGTCTCTTCTTGGCTAATTTGTTTGAATGGGAAAAATATCTGTGGAGTCTCAGGAGAAACAATTGTGAATTGCAGACACATAGCATGGTCAAACTGGGGTTACCTCTAAGACAGTAAGAATGAATTGTATCAGCATAGCCAACTACTCTGAGAAACCTACCTACTTTAGAATGGGTACATTCTACCTCTCTTTCTGCCTAAACACTGTTCTACAACCACATCATGACCTCCAGTCCCTGGACCTCTCTGTTCTCCAATAGGCCATCACCCCTACACTAAATACCCACTCTCCTTTTCCCTATCTTGACCTCTAGGTCAATTCTACACTGTTTCTTGACACCTTTACTTTTTTTTTTATCATATTTCCAATTGTGCCCTGCCAAAGACTCAGCCTTGGATCATATCCCCCACCCTCTGCCTTTTTTATGCATGTGCTGCTGAATGGAGGTGAAGAAAATCATGCAACTGTATTAGGTGGGTCTACTACAAATTTGTGTTACATAACCTCATCTGGTTATTGCCTTACTAGGCAATCCTTTTTTACCTCCGTAATTAACTTACTATCCCACTTACTGCAGTTACTTTTTAAACTATTTAATCCATCCTCAAACCTCCCATGGCTTCCCCTACCACCACCCTCTCAAATGAAAGCCTTGCTTCATATTTTACTGGAGGAAAAATGATATCATCTAATAGGAACTCCCTATTTAACCCCTATATTACATAATTAGATGCCCATTTGCTTTGCCAAGGCTAACTCCTTTACATGCACTAGTAATCCTATTCTATCCAGTATTTTCCAGCCTCCCAGACCTAATATTGCCCACTCTATGATCCCCACTCTCTCATTTATCTGCAATCTCTCCCCATCAACTGCTTGCTTCTCTCCTGCCTACAAACATGCCCATGTCTTCCCCATCCTGATAAAATCTTTATTTGATCCATCTACCCCACTAACTTTCTTCTCATATTTCCCCTGCCTTTTGAGGCTAAACTTCTTGACAGAACAGTCTACAAAAGGCATTTTCATTTCCACTCCCCTCACTGTCTTCTTAACTCTCTATAGTCTGGCTCCTGACCTCATCATTCAACTGAAATTACACTCTCCAAAATTACTAGTGTGATAAGAGAATTTCTGGCTGAACTTTCTTTCTTCCATTTACTTAAGATGAACAGGTCATTTAACTGTCTAGAGCCTGCAGAATTAAACTGAAACTTCAAACTTTAACTCCAATGATTAACTGTTTAGTGATAAGAGAATTTCTAGCTCAGATTTATTACTTCTATTTACTAAGGATGAGAATGTCATATAAATAGCTATAGCTTTGGTGTTAACAGTCTGCAAATCCCAGTTATATCTCTAGTGTTTACTGTACAGTTTATTATTTTACCTGCTGTAGATCTTCCCCTTCTGCTACCTACTCTTTTATATATAAATCATTTCATTCCCCTTCTGTCCCCTGTAAAATTCCATTGTATGGAAAGTAACAGCCTATGTAACCAAAACTTATATAATTTAGCTTAAAACTTCATTTGGAGCCCACCGGTTTTTGCAGACCGTGAGTCTATGCTCTGAGCATATAACAAACTGTTTTTCACATGATTGTGCATTAAGTGTGATTGACAACAGTACTTTTCTTGAAGGGTGATTTCTAGGTTCTTTCCTTGATCATGGCTTTCAGGTAGTCCAATAATTTTTAAATTGTCTCTCCTGGATCTATTCTCCAGGTCAGTGGTTTTTCCCATGAGATATTTCACATTGCCTTCTAATCTTTCGTTTGTTTGGATCTGCTTAACAGCATCTTGATTTCTCATAAAGTCACTAGCTTCCATTTGCTCCAGTCTAACTCTGAAGGAATGAATCTCCTCAGTGAACTTTTGAGATTCTTTTTCCATCTGGCAAATTCGACTTTTTAAGGCATTCTTCTCCTCATTGCCCTTTTGGGCCTCCTTTGCCATTTGAGCTAGTCTATTTTTTAAGGTGTTGTTTTCCTCAGTCAGGCTGTTGACCCTCATTTCATACTTTTCCTGCATCCTTCTCATTTCTCTTTCCAATTTTTCCTCCACTTCTCTTATTTGATTTTTAAAGTCCTTCTTAAGGTCCTCTATGGCCTGCAACCCGCTCATGTTTTCCCCTGGGGCTTTTGGAGCAGGACTTCTGACCTCACAGTCCTTTTCCCGCTCCATGCCCCCAAAATAGGAGTCTAGGGTTGCATTTTTCTGTTTCCTTTGCCTTGGCATGTTGCCACTTAATTGCTTGACTTTTGGGCTTGTTGCCACACTATGGCTTTAAGGCCAGATAGAGGAATTTTCGTCCCGAATGTGTGGGGGCAACTTCCGTTTCTGGCAAGCTGTAAACCCACCCACAACTTCCACCCTAGATCACAATCCAGATCCAGGGAGGTTAAAGCAAGAGCGATTACCCCCCAAGACTGATCGCTGGATCTCCCCACGATTTGTAGGCTGGGAGCCGGAAATGCCTCTGAAAGCTACACAGTGGCGTGTCTCCTCAGCAGCTTCTAGCCCCCAGGGGAGGGAGCTGACGCATTCCCCAAATACAGGTCCCAAAGTCCATAGGACACTAACCTCTTACTTTGTCCTAGGCAAGTCTATGTTGATAATTCTGGCGTCTCCACAGTTCCTGGTGTTCTGGGGTTCCTCCAGCTGGCTGCTGGCCCTGCCGCCCTGGGGCTAAAACCTCGGCTCACGTGGACCTGGGCTCGGCTCGGCTCCTGCGCTCTGCGCGCTGCCGGCTCCCAGACCACTGCGCTGGTCCTTCCTGCAGGGTGCTGGGCTGTCCTCAGCGGGAGGTTAGCTTCTCTGTGTCGTTCTGTGGGTGCTGGGGCTCCAGAAGTTTTTCAGAGTCCTTTTTTACATAATTTGTGGAGAATCTGGGGGCAGAGAGGCTTGGAGGAGCTGTTTCTACTCCGCCATCTTCGACAACAGTACTTTTCAATGAATCCTTTGGCAATTTTTGTATGTCATTGATCTCATAAATACCAAATCAAATGGCCTTTTCTCAGTCCTCAATCTCTTGACCTCTCTGAAGCTTTTAACACTATGGATCACTATAATCTCTAGATAATTCTCTCTGGTTTTGGGGGCGAAATTTCTCTTTCCTGGTTTTCCTCCTACCTACCTGCCCACTCCTCAGTCTCCTTTGCTGGACCTTCATACAAATAATACCTATTAAATGTGGGTGTCTCATGGGGTTCTTTTCTGTGGCTTCTTCTCTTCTCTCTATATATTGTTTCATTTCATGTTCTCATTAGCTCCCCTGAATTTAATTGTCTCATATCTACTTATCTACTCTAATCTCTCTGCTGACCTCCAGTCTCATATCTCTACCTGCTCATTATACATCTCAAACTGAATGTTCCTGAGACATTTGAAAATACACAGAAGAGAGCAAAAGGAAATTCATGAGAAGACATTGACAACCTGGGAAGTTTTATTACTATTAAATTATTTTAATTTATTACTATTACTTATTAAACTTAATAAGCAGTTTTTAAAAAACCAAGAAGATGTTATATGAGAGATTTGCAGTTACAAATACAATTTCATTTTCTGTTCTTTGAATATTGAAATGTTCATGTTTGCTGATATTCAAGATAAAAAGCACACTTTAAAGTATTTTAAAGAGAAATTTTGATGACATTCTACAAAAGTATGCATGCTTCTTTCTTACCTATTCTGAGTCTCATAAACTTGGTTCACTTTAGTATTTTTTGGCAGTAATGCATGTTGAAAGAATATACTAAAAATCCTCATTCTCAGTATCTTTTTTTTTAAAACAGATATCTTAATCTATTAAGCATACAGAATTAAATATACATATATTGCCATATATATGTATATATAAACACACACACACACACACACACATATATATATATATATATATATACATGAAATAGTGGAGGAATTTTAGCTCACAGATAAGTAAGCAAGTGATTGTTCATTAAAATAATAATTAGCTCAACCAAACAACTAATTTGCATTAGAAACAACTTTAGTCAAGTAAAGAAGACAACTAGACAGAGGGGAGATGAGCAAGGTTGTGTCACTAAAGAGAGAGAAAAAAATTACATGCCCATTCACAGATAGTATGTTGGGACCAGACATGGAGGTGACAGTTTACAGTACCGTTGGGAAGATAGAATAGAGTAATAAAGATATTTTTCCCAACGTCCCTTTGACCTCTCTTGCTCATGTGTGTTTGAGCTCTTGGTCAAACTAAATAAAGATTTTTCTGAGCTCCTCTGCCTTCAGAAAAAGAGAGAGACCTCTAAGGAAAGGTGAGAATGGAGTATATAAAGAAGCAGCAATAGAGAAAAGAAAAACCCAACAATAGTAACCCAGCAAATTAACTGAGAAGGGGAAGACTGAAGGGAATAAGCATTTATACAACACCTACTATATTCCAGGCACTGTACTTAATGCTTTGGCATTCAGTTCACAAGATTTTGGCATGTATTCTTTAATTCTTCATTATGGAAGTACATTTTCACCATACGTGGGATATTAAGTGTTTTCAGTTCAGTTTTTTCAAACTCTAGCCATGCTGACAGCCCAAATGTTTTCAAGGGGGTTTAAATTACTGTTGGTTAAAACATTTTTATCTCTATTTCTTGAAGAAATTTCTTAACTTTTCATGATATATGGAATAGCACAAGGATGTGATGTATTATTCCAACTCCATATGAGTAAGCCTAAAATTTGGAACAAGTACCTTTTTTAGCATATCAAATTATTTTTTCAGAGTCCATCATTTCCTCAAAAGAGACAAGACATCAAGAACCAGTAGAAATTTAAAAAAAAATAGGCAGTACACTTGTTGAGAGTGATACTTTACAATCTTTTGAAAATTTCCAGATATTATAATTTGATCTGAACTTCTGACAATAGTTCTGATGTGGCCTTGAATGAAAAAGTGAGTTTCATCAGTAAAGATTACTTTTTTCACTCATCAGTACTTCAATGTTTGTACTGTCTTTCCAATGACTTTTTTTTTCTTCATAGCAACAATTGGCAGCTTATGTTTTAGTGGTGTTCCCATTGTTCGTTTAACTTCAGGCATCCTACACTACATCGTAGAGTAGGAGTAGGTCTGTGTGTGTGTGTGGGTGTGTATGTTTGTGTGGGTGTGTGTAGGTGGGTGTGATATGTACAAGAAGCATAGTTGCTTTTAGCAGCAGGGTGAAGCCTATTCTCAGAATTATGTTTTTAAGTGAACAAAATTGGAATAACAGGAAACCGATTATATTTAGATACAGTTATCAAACTAAAATGGTTGACAACCCTGAAGAATCAATAGCATATCTTTCGGCTGCTAGATGCCCCTAATGTCTTTGCTTGTTCTCTTTTTTCTCAATATAT
Organism: Gymnobelideus leadbeateri; assembly: GCA_011680675.1. Classification (NCBI taxonomy): domain Eukaryota; kingdom Metazoa; phylum Chordata; class Mammalia; order Diprotodontia; family Petauridae; genus Gymnobelideus; species Gymnobelideus leadbeateri. The sequence continues at coordinate 739,909 of WOXC01000773.1, forward strand.
GTCATTTATTTTGTTAAATAGTCTCAATTACATGGAAAAATGTTAACAGTTTTTTTTTAAGATTTTCAAAATTTTGAGTTCAGATTTCTTCCCCTCCCTCCTTTTTGAGAAGGCAAGCAATTATATGCATACATATAATGTATGTACACATGTATGTACATACATATAATTGCTTGCCTATATATGTATGTATAATACATATGAAGTCATGCAAAACATAATTCCATATTAGTCATGTTGCAAAACAAAACACAGACCAAAAAAATAAGAAAAATAAAGAAAGTTTAAAAAGTATATTTTGAACTGTGTTTGGACTCCGTCAGTTCTTTCTCTGGAGGTGAATAGCATTTTCTATCATTAGTTCTCCAGAATTGTCTTGGATCATTGTATTGATCAGAATAGCTAAGTCATTCACAGCTGATCATTGTATAATATTGCTGTTACTGTGTGCAATGTCATCTTTCTCTGCTCACTTTACTTTATATTAGTTCACATAATGCTTCCCATGCTTTTCTGAAGCCATCCTGTTCATTATTTATAACACAAAACTATTCCATCAGAGTCATATACCACAACTTGTTCAGTCACTCCCCAGTTGATAGGCATCCCCTCAATTTCCTCAAACTCTAGATTTCTATGGTCATTTACTACTATGTACTGTTTACCTAATCTAGTTCACTGATCCACTACTCTTATTTCTTAGCCAGCACTACATTAGCTTAATGATTACTATTTTGTAATAAAGTTTGACATCTGGTACTACTAGGTGACCTTGTTTCACACTTTTTTAATTCCCTTGATATTCTTACATTTTGTTCTTCCAGATGAATTTTCTTATTTTTTTCTAGCTCTATAAAATATTTTTTGATAATCTGATTCATATGTCATTGAATAAGTAATTTAATTGATATAGAATTGTCATTTTTAATATATTGACTTGGCCTATTCTTGAGCAATTAATATTTCTCCAATTACTTATATCTGACTTTATTTGTGTGAAAAATGTTTTGAAATTATTGTCATTCATATGGTCCCTGGGTTTGTCTTGGCATTTATACTCCCAAATATTTTATATTATCTGTAGTTATTTCAAATGGAATTTCTCCTTCAATCTCTTGCTGCTAAACTTTGCTGGTAATGTGTAGAACTGTTTCTGACTTATGCGGATTTATTTTATACCTTCCAACTTTCCTGAAGTGGCTAATTTTTCACTAGTTTTTTAGTTGATTCTCTTGGATTCTCTAAGTATACCATCATATCATCTGAAAAGAGTTACATTTTTGTTTCCTCATTACCTGTTCTAATTCCTTCAATTTATTTTCTTCTCGTCTTGCTATGGTTAGCATTTCTAGTACAATATTGAATAACAAGGGTGATAAAGAGAATTCTTACTCCACCTTTGATCTTACTGGGAAGGCTTCTAGCTTGTCCCTATTACAGATAATGTTTGCTGATGGTTTTAGATAGATTTCACTCATCATTTTAAGGAAAATTCCATTTATTCCTATACTTTCTTTTGTTTTAAATAGTAATGATTGTTATATGTCAAACGTTTTTGAGATAATCATATGATTGTTGTTGTTTTTGTTGTTGATGTGGTCAGTTATGCTGATAGTTTTCCTAATGTTGAACTATCCCTGTACTCATGGTATAAAATTCACCTAGTCATAATGTATGATCTTTATAATAGATTGCTGTAATCTCCCTGTTGTTAAGTTGTTTTCAGTCACTTCTGACTCTTTGTGACTCCATTTAGAGGTTTTGTTTTGGTTTGGGTTTTTTTGCTTTTTTTGGAAGGGGAAGGGCAGGGCAATTGGAGTTGAGTGACTTGCCCAAGGTCACACAATAAGTGTTAAGTGTCTGAGGCCAGATTTGAACTTGGGTCCTCCTGACTCCAGGGCCAGTGCTCTATTCACTGTGTCACCTAGCTCCCCCATTTAGAGTTTTCTTGACAAAGATACTGGAGTGGTTTGCCATTTCTTTCTCCAACTCATTTTACAGATGGGGAAACTGAGGCAGAGTTAAGTGACTTGCTCAGGGTCCTCCAGATAGTAAGTTCCTGAAACCAGATTTGAATTCAGCAAGAGGAGTCTTGCAAACTCCAGGTCTTTTACTTTGCCACCTAGTTGCCCTGAAATCTCCTTGCTAATATTTTATTTAAAATTTTTGCTTCATTATTCATTAGGGAAATTGGTCTATAACTTTCTTTCTCTGTTTTTTGCTCTCTCTGGTTTAGGTATCAGCACCATATTTGTGTAACAAAAGGAATTTTGTAGGACTCCTTCTTTGATTATTTTTTCCAAATAATTTATATAGTATTGGAATTAATTGTTCCTTAAATGTTTGGTGGCATTCACTTGTGAATCCATCTGGTCCTGGGGGATTTTGTCTTTTGGAACTAAATGATGGCTTGTTTAATTTCCTTTTTCTAAATAAGACTATTTAAGTATTGTATTTCCTCTTCTGTTTGGGCAAGTTATTTTTTATAAATATTCATCCATTTCAGTTCGATTGTCACATTTATTAGCATACGTTAGGCAAAATAGTTCTGAATCACTGTTTCAATTTCAACTTTACTGATGGTGAATTAACTCTTTTCACTTTTGATATTGGTAATTTGGCTTTCTTCCTTATTTTTTTTAAATCAAATTAACCATTGGTTTGTTTTATTGGGGGGGTTTTCCCATAAAACCAGATTTTAGTTTTACTAGTTCAAGAGTTTTCTTACTTTCAATTTTATTAATCTCTCTTTTGATTTTCAGAATTACTAATTTAGAGTTTAATTTGGAATTTATTTGTAATTTTTCTAGTTTATCTTTAACTACATGCCAAATTCATTGATCTACTCCTTCTCTGTTATACTGATGTAAGCTTTCAGAGATACAGATTTTTCCCCCAAGTACTACTTTGACTGCATTCTATAAATTTTGGTATGTTCTCTAATTGTTTTCATTCTCTTCAATGAAATTATTTATTATTTCTACAATTTGTTCTTTGGCTCACTCATTCTTTAGGATTTGGTTATTTAGTTTCCAATTAATTTTTAATCTGTGTTTTTACATCTTTTATTGAATTATTTTTCATTGCATTATGGTCTGAAAGAGGATGCATTTAATATTTCTGCTTTTCTGCACTTAATTGTTAGGTCTTTGCTTGATTTCTAAAGATTGATTAATCTGTTTTATAGCAATAGTTTGAAGGTTTTTGACATTATCTTTTGTTGTTGTTGTTGTTTTAACCATGCTTTCCATTGTACATTAATATCACTGAACAACTTTCATTATGAGTTTGAATGATCCTTGAAAAGCTTCACTTTCCCACTCGCTGCAATATATTTATAAGTTATTGATGTACTTTGGAAAAGCTAAAAGATTTGCACATTTCTTTTAAGTAATACTCATTCTTAAAACCTGAAGAATTAAAAATACAACAAAACAGAATAAAATACCTATGCATAGCATGAAGTTGAGCACTCTGGTAATAGAATCCCAAGTAATGGTAAAGAAATCAATTCAATCAGGTTTCAGCTCATCAAGATCACATATTCTCAGTAGCCTAATATCAATTAAAAGCATATGTGACCACTGCTATCACAAAATAAAGCCAGCTCAAAATCATTATTTGTTCCAGGTAATCTGCAAACCATTATAAAATGAGCAAGAAAGAAGATATCTTCATCCAGAGAAAGAAATGATAAATAGAAGTATTATGGAATGATTTTACATATATGTATGTGTACACACATACACATATTTGTATCTAATAGTAGCCATCTCTAGGGTGGGGGGAGGAGGAAGAAAATGTTACATGATAACTTTATTATAGATTTAAAGGAAATAGCAAGTTGTACATAATAGATTTGCAATTTCATGTGCAATGAAATTGTTATGTAATGTAAACTATTGCTATAAAACTATTGCTATAAAACAGATTAATCAACAATCTGTTATGGAAATACTTGTTTTATTTCTTAAGTACAGAATAAAATGTTTTTTAAAAAAAGAAAGAAAGAAAGCTAGGGGAAAAAACTGCCTGTACTTTTCAAAATCCTGAATACATAGATGACATTGCTATGTACCCCTTCCTTTGCCATTATAAGTATATCTACATAACTGTTCTTTATTTGAAAAGAACTATTTCAGTATGCCTGACCCTTCAAACATTTGTTTCTTTTCGATGTAGGCCAGATAGCTGCAGAAAACATTATAACACAGTTACAGTTCTTGTTCAAGTACCATCCCAATTTTCTATGGAAAGGTCTATCACCACTTTCATGAAACTACTTTCTGAATTCTTCCAACTGCTCTCATACATACTTCTCCAGGAACATAATCAATATTCATATTGTCACACAGAACCATTGATATGGACTTTAGTATGTCATTTATACTGCAAGCACTCCAGTAAGCAGCCTGATAAGAGAATCTACAGATACTGCCAAGATAAAGGTCACCTACTGCTGGCTACAGGAAGAGACAAGCCTTGATAATTAGCAACTCCTTGGAGAAGGGCACTAAGACAACCATGGATTGGCCTGACATGAACAATTGGAAAGTATTAGGACAATTGCTAATTGAAGATCAAAAAATAAATAAATCATAAAATTCTCTCCTCTTCATATACCTGAGGATAATAGCTATATATTTTCCATGACAATGGATGCTAGGGAAAACTATGATCATTTGGGTGAGAGTCAAGTGAAGTCACCAAGCATTTAAGTCCTTGCTCTGTGACAGGTACTGAGCTAAGTGCTAGAGATACAAAACAATCCCTGATCTCAAGGGACTTTCAGTCTAACAGAGGAGACATCATGCAAACAGCTGCATATAAATTAGATATATACAGGGTAAATTGAAGTTAATCAACAGAGAGAAGTTGCTTGAATTAAGGGGATCAGGAAAGGATTCTTGCAAAAGATGAGATTTTAGCTGATATTGCAGGGAATCAGGTAAGCCAGAAAGCAGAAATGAGAAGGGAGAGAATTCCATACCTAGGAGACAATGGGTAAAAATTCACAGAACTGGGGATGGATCACATTGTGCCAGGAGTAGTAAGGAATCCAATGAGACTAGATCATGGTGTAAATGGGGAGCAGTAAGGTGTGAAAAGATTGGAAGGATAAAAATGGGGTCAGGCTTTCAAACTGGGTATTTTATATTTGATACTACAGGTATAAGTTATTGAAGGGGGATAGAGACAGTGACTGGGTGACATTGTCAGACCTGCACTTTAGAAATACCAATTTGTTTGCTGAGTGGAGCTTAAACTGGAATGGAAAGAGACTTGAGGAAGAAGGAATCAATGGAGAAAGAAAAACATGTATGCTAAAGACTGCCTGGCAGAGGACTACAAGAGATGACTTTCAAAAGTAGATTTTTAAAAATGGGATAGATGCAGGACATAGGATTAGTGTAAATATTCACCTAACAACTGCTGAGAAGTCTCTCCTACTGAAATCAGTATAAGTAGTGATTTCTTGACTTGACTTGTCAATAATTTCATTCTTCAAAAAGTGTGGGAGGAATGAGTAAAAATAGCATTCTAGATGGGATTTCATTCAATAAGGAAAAAATCTAACTGTTTAAATAAAGAAGTGTCAGACACCAAGAATAATAGTAATACCTCAGATATGGCCACTAAGATTCAATTCAAGAAGCATGTTTGAACCCCTGCCTTATGTAGGGTATTGTGCTGGGTCCTGGAGATAGAAAAATGAAAGAGTTTCAGCCCTCAAGAAGCTTATACTCTAGCAGAGGACCATCATCTATAACTGTGACACTCTCATTCTGAACTCAAAAATTCACTGTTATGATCATAGTCCCCTTCCAATTTCCAATCTGTATTATTTCTTCTAAATCTATTCTTCATACTCCCCAAAGTCTCCCTTATTCTGTCTGTTCTCCTTAGCCTTCACCTCCCTTCTAGAACTCTTTCTTACCTTACCACCCTGCATGCCATATTTCACCAGTTCAGCTATACATTGTCCTCTACCCTTTACTCCCTTGTCCAAATCCTGTTCATGTCCTGCCATTCCTCATCCCTGGATATTCCTCACCATGTACCTTCAGTGCTCATACTCCCTAGCTGCTGAACATCTCTAGAGGAGGTCACGTCACTATGGAAACTAGGTCCAGTACAAATTAATGTTTTGTCATGTATCAGTGAAGATCCAACTGAAATTAAATTAATTGTTTTTTCTCCCTCACCCACCACCCTCTCAACAGGTGTTCTTACCTCCTTCATTATTGGGAAAAGTAGAAACCATCTTTCATGTGTTATTTCTTCTCTCCTATTCCATATTGCAAAACACTTTATCTTCACTCATCATCTCTACATTTGTTACTATCTCTGATGAAGATGTGGCTGTTTTCCTCACTAAATCCAACTTCCCTTCATGTTTTCCTTAACCCACTCTTCATCTGCACTTTTCATGCCATTCTGATCTTTAGTCTCTGCCTATCTACTGCCTTGTTCCCCAACACATTGGGGAACCGACACATTCAGTTCTACATCATACCTTAAACTACCAACAATGAAAAGTGTTGGACGTCTCTTACTTCTGTTTTGGTCTCTCTTTATGACCACTGCATCTTTTTTCTTTTCAATCACACATTTCTCTAATGCTATCCTTTGGAGTGTTCCTCCAAGGTAATTACAAACTTATAATGTGTAGTATCCTGCTCATATTTACCCTTCAGAAGCTACTTTAGTAGCCTCCTAATCATTCCCCCTGCTTCCAGTTTCTTCCCTATCCAATCCATCATTTTCCCAGCTGCTAAAATAATTCTCATAAAGCCCAGGTCCAATCCCATCCTCACCTGCTCAAAAACTATCAATCATTCCCCATTACTTATGCAACCAAATTAAGAAAACTCCTGAGCCTATTGATTCAGACCATCTACAGTCTAGCTCCTCACCACCTTCTCATCCTTATTTCTAACTACTTCATATCACAGACTCATGTTCCAAAAAAACTGTATTATTAGCCACTTCCTAAAAACTATATCCCGCATCTTCTTACTCTGCAAGTTCACACAAGCCATTCCCATTGCCTGGAAAGCACTCTTTTCTTATCTTGAACGTATGAATCTGTGTATTCACCCAAAGTGCCACATTGTCTCTCAAGCTTTATTTGATGCCCCAAGTTGTTCATGCTTTCTCCTTGCTCACTATATTTTTTCAGTATTACTAGTCTAGTAGATCTAGGGAAAATAATATAAACATAAGCTAAGTGGAATTCATCAAGGTATTTCACTGTTGCTCATGGTACCTTGTTAAGTGGAATGGTGAGAGGTAGTCTAGATTCAGATATGATTGAAAAATGAAGCTAAATTACTAGTGATGAAGGAATCCTAATAATCTGACCATAAGGAAAAACCTGTAAGCAGAAGTAGACACTATAGAAACCTTGAATAGGCATGACACTGTCATCTCAGAATTCATGGTAGATAAAGAGGAAAAATAAAGGGCATGGGTTTATAATCCTCTTGATTTGAAAGGAATAGAATTTAAAGAGTTTCTGAAGTGAGAGGCAGTCTGAGGTGATCTAATATTTTACAGAGAAGTTACACTGGAGAGAAGTCTCATGGCATGTCCCAGAATTTTGCCCATGGTCCTTTTCTATTCAACATTTTAATCAATGACCTTGATAGAGGCATAGATGTCATGGTAATCAAATTTGAAGGAAAAAAAAGCCAGAGGGGAAAACTAATACATTGGATAATAGAATTGGAATCCAAAAAGAACTCAACAGGCTAGAATAAAGGACTGAATCTAATAAGGTAAAATTTAATAGGGATAAATGTGAAGTTTTATATTTGGATTTAACAAAAAAAAAAAAATCTGTAGAAATACCAGATGTTGGAGATGTGACTAGAAATAAGTTCATGTGAAAATGTTCAGGGGTGTTTGTGGACTGAGAACTAAGTGGGTCAACAATACGGTATGGCAGCCCAACTAAACAAACACTTCACAAAGACCTATGGTATATACAGTACTCTGCTAGGTGCAAGAATGGGGTGGGGAGGGGGGAAGGGAGATAAAAAATTAGATAAGACAGTTGTCTTAACTGCTGTCAAGCATCTTACAGTCTAGTACAGAAACAAAAAACAAATAGAGATCACCATAGTTGATAACATTATATCATAAATTCATTCATATTACAAAATTATGAGTTAGATTGGGGCGGCTAGGTGGTGCAGTGAGTAGAGCTTCGGCCCTGGAGTCAGAAGAACCTGAGTTCGGATCCGACCTCAGACACTTAATGCACACACAAACAAAAAGTAAAACCTAGCTGTGTGACCTTGGGCAAGTTACTTAACCCCATTGCCCTCCGAAAAAAAAACAAAACAAAACAAAAAAAAATTATGAGTTAGATGAGTTCTGATGGGAAAGGTCCTTAGTGACAGATATATAGAGCAGGGAAGACTTCATGGAGGATTTTCATTTGAGCAGAGAAAGTACAAAGGAGAGGAGAGAATAAGAAAGGGAGAAGGGGAGTGGGGGGAGAGAGGTTAGGAGGGAGGGGAAAAGAGACAGAGACAGAGAGACAGAGAGAGACAGAGAGAGAGACAGAGACAGAGAGAGAAACAGAGAGATAGAGAGAGAGAGACAGAGAGACAGAGAGGGAGGGAAAGAGATATACAAGGACAGACAGAGAGGGCACATTTATTTAGCACTTACCAGTATGTTCCAGGTGCTGTACTAAATCCTGAGGTAAAAATAGAAGCAGGAGACTCCCAGACTTCAAGGAGCTCATGTTGTAATTTGGGAAGATAACATATAAAACAGAGTTAGGGGCTGGGGGAATAGGGATGATATAATTGCTTGGTGCCATTCTTTGGAGTCAGTTGATAGCCAGGAAGTAAAATAGAGGCTTGGTTTCCAGCAAGATAAGACAATGGGCCATCTATCAGAATGCAGGGTATTTCTAGGAGTGGAGTCCAAAGATACTGGGGTGAGATTGTAGTGATGATGATTGAAATGGAGGCAGCAAGGTTTGGAACTAGCATCCAGGCAGAGCAAAAATATTTGGAGCTGAGAGTACAGTAGGTATTTGGGGTGGAGAATAAAAAGTGAGCAAGAGGAAGAGCCAACAGTGTTTCAGTGGAAATGCAAAGTTCATAGCAAGAAATTATGTAAGATAAGTTAAAAGGAAAGGTAGAGCCAGATTGGGATGGGCTTGAAAGCCAGGCAAAGGAGATTGAGCTATCTCCTTGTTCCATTGTCCCTCTAAGGGCTGTAAGGGTTGCTCAGAGAGGACTAGAACCTCTGGGGTGGGGGTTTGCTGACACCATTTCAGGGCTGTTCTCCACCTTTGGTGCTCACCTGCCACTTAACTCTCACTTGTGGTTCCAAGAAGCTATGGCATTCACAGCAGCCTGTAGCAGCAATCGCACTGGCATACCCAGAGTGGCTGCTAGCCCAGGTTCTTAGATCTGCTTTACTAGGAAAGATAGCTGTTTAAGGGGTCTACAATCTTTTTTTTTAAATTATATTCAACAGTTCAGGGAAAAAGCCAGCACCCTGAACTTCAGAGAAAATATAAGCAAAGAAATAAAGACCAACAGACAGGGCTCTGACTGCCTAAAGCAACTATATACTTTGCATACATCCCTGGATCAAGAGAGCCTTAAAAACTGAGCAGCTGGGAAGCTCTGAACATACAGTCACTCAGAATCTCAACCAGGGAATCACAAGATCCTCCTCATAAGCAAGGCCCCAAAGCAAAATATCAATTCAGTATGTATATATATATATATATATATGTGTGTGTGTGTGTGTGTGTGTGTGTGTGTGTGTGTGTGTGTGTGTACATATATGTGTGTATATATGTGTGTGTGTGTGTATATATATATATATATATATATATATATACCTTCTCAGAGCCAGAAGGCATCTCAACCCTCTTGACTCAGTGCCTAATTAGAAATTAGCAAAAGGTGTGAAAGCCTTCCAAAAAGCAAGTCTCCCCTAAGCAAGCTTCCCTTAATGGGCTCCATGTGGGGAATATTAATGGGCAGGGAAGATCCTTTATCCTACTAACATTACACAACCACACCCCAGTAAAATTATTGCAACAGACAGGCTAAAACCCAGATTGAGGGTAACTGACACACCTCAAGCCCATCAGTGATTTAGGGGGATGTCTACCCCCAAGTATGTGAATACTTTCCCTGGTGGTGTGGGTGGATGGGAATAATTTGTTCCAATGGCTACACAGGCAGCTGAATCAGGTATTGTGGAGTGCTTAGGGCTTGGTCAGACATGAAAGAAGCCATGGTCATTCACTGCATCCTAGGTCATCACCAGCCATCTTGACTTTTGCCCTGCCACTGGACTTCGATGACTCTGGAAAAGAGAATGTGACTGACAACTTTGCACAACTCTACCTCACTTAAATCCAATTCACACTCGAGTCATGACCCATAACATTGGGATATCATTGGTTATCTTCAAAAATGAAGGACAAGCAACAACAAACAACAATCCCCTGGAGATGTCTTCCAAAATACTCTGCAACTGCTCGACAATAAGACATATTCCCCTTAATCAATCCCCTTAATTAAACGATTTGTTCTATAAAATTTATATTCAGTCAAAAGGTCACATCCAAGGACCTAGAAGGCCACATGTGGCTTTGAGGCTGAAGGTTCTTCACCACTGGGCTAGATCAACTGTTGATATTTTCACAAGTGAATAAGAGATATCAATTTCCCCCAACTACAAGGATGCTGCCTGCCACATCCAGGTCACACCCAGTGTTATGTTCTAGGGATGGGAAATAAGTCAATTACACTGATAATATTCAAATGGTCAGGTCTAGGTCATATTTGATCACAGCTTTCATCATTATTTCCTTATTTTTCTAATTGTGATACACATTGTGTGGGGGTTTTGCACAGCATGAATTGAAGCAGTACAAACTGACTTTGTTGTCAGAGACCTGGATTCAAACCTGTTTCTGAAGCTCACTACCTTGTATGAGCTTGAGCAAGTCACCTAATCTCTGCCTTCAATTACCTCCTCCATAAAATGAGGAGTTTGGACTAGGTCAGAGCTCTTAACCTTTTTAGTTAAGGTTTATAGAGCCCTTTGGTAGACTATGAACCCTTCTCCAGAACCTTTCTCAATTCTTTTTTTTAAGAATTGAAGGAAATGCTAAGTTTCATTTAGAGATTAGGAAAAATAAAGAGGTGATTATTTTTCCCATCCAAATTTATAGATTCCTTGAAATCTATCCTTGAACATCAAGGTATGAATCCCAGGACTGGATGATCTCTAAGGTTGTGACCTTATGATCACCTGCCAGCTATAAATACCCACATTTGTCACAGTGATGATGCTAGGAGAAAAAGGTAAGAGATTAAAGAGAGTAAGGTCACTACAGTTTCCCTACTGTTGCTCAGAGGAATGTACCATATGCAGGACAAGAAGCACTGTACATCATCTTCCACCCCTATCCATTGTGGTGCTCTAGTCTCCCTCCTGATACTGACAGTATGCTAAAGAGGAGAAGATATCGTATAAAAAGAGACCAATCTGCCTGATAGCCATAATTCTAGAAATAGCAGTTAGAGTTGCCCTTTGGGGATAGTGTTTTCTGATTAGTGAGGTTCTCCATAACTAGCTCAACTCAAACCCATTACACTGCCACTCTCCTGTCATCTTCATATCATATCACTGTGCCCTATTCCTCCTTTCCACTACTAATTTTAGGACTAGTAATCAAGTCAAAACTACTATTCCTAGAAAGGCCATGTCAATCAATTGGCCTTCACTATCTTTCTTTCTTCCCAGTCCAAAAAAATCCCTCCATTACCAACATTCCCTCATATGCATTGCCTTCTCTTAATAAAATGTTAGCTCCTTGAAGTCAGGGATTATCTTTCTTTCTCTATTTGAATCCCTAGCATGTAGCAAAATTCCTGGCATACATAGTGCTTAATAATTGCTTTTACATTTACTTGTCATTCCAGTTTCTCCTTCATGCTCCAGTACTCAAAAAAACTTTAATGTATTTGGCTAGGGAATAATATATTTACTTCCAAACTCTCTACTTTCCTATTTTCATTGAAATTATTTCTTGCTGCATAAAATAGCTAGAAACTATAAAAACTGAAAGAATTCTTCATGATACAGTGGAAAGAGCAGTAGCTCTGGAATCAGAGGAGCTGGATTCATATCCTGCTTCTGGTATTTATTACCTTGAGCAAGCCATTTAATCACCCTGGGCCTCAGTTTCCTCACCTGTAAAATGTTTTGTAAAAATTCTATGGTCCCTTCTTCCTCTAGATTTATGATTCTTTGTTAAGGAATTGACATATGATGGATAGAGGTACAGGGAGAGGAATTTAGAAGACATAATAACTTTGTTCACTAATTATTGTTAAGAAAGATATTTAGCGGGCGGCTAGGTGGCGCAGTGAATAGAGCGCCGGCCCTGGAATCAGAAGGACCTGAGTTCGGAGCCGGCCTCCGACACTTAATCCGCACAAACAAAAACCTAGCCGTGTGACCTTGGGCAAGTTACTTAACCCCAATTGCCCTAAAGGGGCGGCTAGGTGGCGCAGTGAGTAAGAGCGTCGGCCTCGGAGTTTGGATGACCCGAGATCAGATCCGGCCTCAGAAAAATGAGCACCCACGCATAAATCAAATGACTAGCCGTGTAACCTTGAGCAAGTTACTTAACCCCAATTGCTTTAAAAAAAAAAAAAAGATATTTAGCTAGCATTCTCTGGTGTATAAAAGGGGGGTCACTAACATATTTGTTATTTTTTTTATATTGAGCCCTTTGCTTAAACATGCTCCAGGGTACATACAAGCTAAATGATATCATTCCATAAAATACTTAAATCAGCTGCCAGCAGTAATAATAATATATTCAGAGAAAAACTAGCATCATAAAACAGCATGTCTACCATTATATTGTCTAAATAAAGAAAAACATAAAGATGGTTCTTCCCATTGTTTCATAACATGGCAATTGTAAGAAAATTGCTTAAAGTTCTTCCTCAAATACAAATTTTTAATTATGGTTTCACCATACTTAGTTTTCCCAATAGGCTCCCTCCATCCCCCTTGGGACAAAGGGGAAGTATAGGAAGTGTATATAAAGGGGAGGGCTCCAAACATGGAAAGGAATGCTAAATAGCGTATCACATCATATAAACTAATTTGCTTCACAGAATTGATTTGTCTGTCCTTTTATTGCCAAACACTTTGAATAATTATTTCACTTTGCAGTAAGGGAATAAGGATAAATAAAAACTTGCTACCAGTCAGGACTCACAGTATGTTAAAGTCGTTTGTGTATTCTAGTGGACAACATAACAAATTCAAGTGGAAAATAGTTATGTGGGCACTATGTACCAATCAAATCTATTGAATATTAAAGCTGCAAAGGATGTCAACATTAGACTCTTCACATATCTAATATATACATATACATACATGTATGTGTGTATATATACATATGTATGCACACACATATGCATTTTGTGGTTCAGGATAATGGAAGACTTATAGCATAGCAGTTAAATTATGCCATATAATATAAAACCATTATCTAATACAATAAAGACAATTCCTCTCATTTATGTTGCTCAATTTCTTGATCCTTTAGTTACTTGTCTACCCCCTGCTCCTCCCCATCCCCCAAAATTACTTTGCATTTACTATTTCATTTCCCTCTCTGATTCTCCACAACTGGACAGTGTCTAACACATAGTAGATGCTTAATAAATGCTGATGGATTAAAGTTATGCAGACTGCAGTTAATGTCTTGTGGGAAGAAACTCTCTTAGTTTTGACTGGCATTAAAAGGGCAGGGTAATATTATGGAAAGAAGAGAAGTTGCCAACTTCCTCAACCTAGATCATATCACCATCCTCTCACATGCTCACCAACCTAATTGAAGCCTTCATCACCTCTTACCCTAGACTGTTGCAACAGCCGCCTAATTGATGCCCCTGCCTCAAGCTTTCCCCCTTCCCAATACATCTTTCACAGAGCTACTCAGTAATTTTCCTAAGCTCAGATCTAGTCATGTCATTCTCCTATAGGCAATAAACTCCTGTGGATCCCTATTACCTGTAGAATTAAATTTAACCTGCTCTATATAGCATTAAGAACTTTTTCACAAGCTTGCCCCCAAAATACTTTTCCAGTCTCATTACATGACTTCCCTTCATGTGCTTTATGGTTTAGCTAAACTGGGCCTGTCACTGTTCTTCACACACTGCATCTTTCATATCCTAGTCTTTGTATAGGCTGCCCTTCATCCCTGGAATGGACTCCCACTTGATCTCTAACTCTTAGAATCTCTAGTTCCTTCAAGACTCAGCTCAAGGACCTTTTTCATCATCTCTGCTCCTGCTCCAAGTGATAGGTCTCTTGTAAATGAAAAGCATAGATGAATGTCTTTCCTTTTCCTCATGGAGAGATGTGACATTGAATTTTGGAGTTTAGAGTCTGCCTGCCTATGACTAGAGGATTGGTTCGGGGACTAGATAGTTTTTAGACTAGAAAATCACAATATGGGAGTACAAATTTCAAGTTGCTTTGATAAACTTTCACTATTCTGAAATACATCATTCACATATATGTATTTGTAATTGATTGTAGAGGAGCATAGAAGTAAAAAAAATGGAGGGGAGAATTAGTCAAAGATCATTGATCTTATTGATGAACTTACTACCCCAGACCCTCATGCAGACAATAAAACACAATTATCTATAAATGGGTGGCACTAAGGAGAAAATGACAGGTGCCTTGAGAATCAGTGAACTAGTACCCCAGAGCACCCTATGGGTTATGTCATTTTGAGTGGTGCACGTGACAGGTAGGGAATCAATATCTGAATGATAGATACATATTCAGGTTCCTGACTGCTAGACAGGACCAGGCACTTATCATATAAACACCTGCTAGCCACACTAAAAAAAAAATCACTTCATTGAACTAACTTCTACCTTCAACTAGAATCCATCATTCTCTTTATTTTGCCCTGCGAAACTTTTAAAAAGTAATAGTCTTAAATTTGCTGTCTCGTCTTCCTCACTACCCACTCATTATTCAAATCTTTATACTTCCATTTCTTCCATTATAGTCAAAATGCTTTTCCCAACCAATACATGGCTACCTCTACTCTCTAGAATGTCATAAGTACACACACACACACACACACACACACACACACACACACACACATTCATCCCCACCTACTTAAATGTCTTCCTTTAGGACCTAGCTCAAGTTCTATCTCCTACTCGAAAGCTTTTCTAGTTGCCCTGGCTATAAGTGACCTCTACTTCAAATTTTGCATACCACCCCAGATGTCTCTTAAATGCTTATCTATCCTATTATAACTTATATTATTATTATTAAAGCAATTGGGGTTAAGTAACTTGCTCAGGGTTACATGGCTAGTCATTATTTATGTGTGGGTGCTCATTTTCTGAGGCTGGATTGGATCCCGGGTCATCCCAACTCTAAGGCTGGCGCTCTTAGTCACTGTGCCACCTAACCGCCCCTAATTTATATTATTATTAAATGTGCATTTATTTTATCTCTTTTTTGGAATACAAGTTCCTTTAAAGCAAAAAAAAAAAATAAATCATTTAATTTGGTTCCCCAGTGCCTAGACCTTAGATGTTTTTTTTTTCCCTTATGGCATGAACCAAATTGAGCAGCTAACTTCAGAATCTTTGCCACCACCATATCCTGACAGCAGAGGATGAGCAAAGAGAAGTTTGCTAAGACACAGAGACATTAGCATGAGAATATAGGTCAGAAGAAGCAGATCCTAATTATTAATAGTCAAGGCAAGAGTTCAGGACCATTTATTTACTCAAGGAACCCAAGCAGTCAAACTATTCATTAATAATTAGACAGACATCAGAGACCAAGGAAGGCAAAATTCAGGAAGACAAGCAGTCAAGTCAAGGGAATAAGGGAAGCATTTTTATATGGTGCCTACCACATGCCAGTGACTAGGCTACATGCTTTAAACAAATACTATCTCATTTAATACTCACGATAACCCTGTAAAGTAAATGCCAATAGTATTCCCCATTTTATAGTTGAAGAAACTGAGGGGGAAAAGAGGTTAAGTGATTTGCCCAGGGTCAGAGAACTAGCAATCATCTGAGGCTTGATTTTAACAAGGTCTTCTTGATTACAGGCACAATATTCTAGCCAGGGTACTACCAGGTACTTCTAAAATCAACTCAAAGTGCCAACCAAAAGAGAACTATGCAGTGAACCTACATCTGAAGTGAAGTCAGATTTAGTCTTCAGGCTCTAGTTCTTTTAGAACTAGAATTTATCCATGCATGAGCATACATACTTAAGCCTACTGAGGTGATTGTATTGGCTAGAGAAAGAAAAGTAATGAGTTTTGGCTCTCCTTCCCCCTTCTGTCACTCTCGCACTCACACACACCCGGCCCGAGATGGCGGCGGCGGCGGGGGACTCGGACTCCTGGGACGCGGACACGTTCTCCTTGGAGGAGCCGGTGCGGCGGGGGGCGCGGCCGGCGGGGACCGCTGGGAGGGCGAGGATGAGGATGACGACGTCAAGGAAAACTGGGATGATGATGATGAAGAAAAAAAAGAGGAGACAGAGAAACAAAAGTTTCAGAAAAGAAGAAAATAGCAGAAAAAATCAAAGAGAAAGAACGGCAACAGAAGAAAAGACAAGAAGAAATTAAGAAAAGGTTGGAAGAGCCTGAAGAATCTAAAGAGCTTACACCGGAAGAACAATTAGCAGATAAACTACGGCTAAAGAAATTACAGGAAGAGGCAGACCTTGAATTAGCAAAAGAAACCTTTGGTGTTAATAACACAATCTGTGGTATAGATGCCATGAACCCCTCTTCAAGAGATGACTTCACAGAGTTTGAGTTTACCTGACAGATCTGTGGAGAGGGGAAGATTTTAGGACCAAACAAGAATTAGAGAGCATTATAAAATGCAAAATGGATAATTTTGATTACATTAAATTGAAAAGCTTCTGCACAAACAAAGCCAATGTAACCAAGATCAAGAGGGAGGTGGGAAATTGGGAAAGAATTTTTACAACCTGTGTCTCTGATAAAGGACTCATTTCTAAAATTTATAGAGAATTGAGCCAAATCTATATGAATACAAGTCATTCCCCAATTGAGAAATGGTCAAAGGATATGAATGGGAAGTTTTCAGAGAAAGAAATTAAAGATATCTATAAGCATATGAAGAAATGCTCTAAATCACTATTAATTAGAGAAATGCAAATCAAAACAACTCTGAGATACCACATCTCTCCAGTCAGATTGGCTAAGATGACAAAACAAGAAAGTGACAAATGCTGGAGAGGATGTGGGCAAATTGGAACGCTAATACATTGCTGGTGGAGTTGTGAACTTATCCAACCATTCTGGAGAGCAATCTGGAATTATGCCCAAAGGATTATAAATAATTTCATACCCTTTGACCCAGCCATACCACTCCTAGGGTTATATCCCAAAGAGATCATAGTAGTGGGAGGAAGAACCATATGTACAAAAATATTTTTAGCAGCCCTTTTTGTGGTTGCAAAGAATTGGAAACTAAAGGAGTGCCCATCAATTGGGGAATGGCTAAACAAGTTGTGGTATATGAATGTAATGGAATTTTATTGTGCTATAAGAAACGAGGAGGTGACGGATTTCATAATTACCTGGAGAGACTTATACAAACTGATGCTGAGCGAGAAGAGTAGAATCAGAAGAAATTTGTATACAATCACAGACATACCATATCTGTGACGACCAACTATGACAGACTGGACTCTTTTCAGCAATGCAGTGATATAAGTTAATCCCTAATGACTCAAGAAAGTGAGAAATACGCCATCCAGAGATATAACTAGAAAGAACTGAGCCTGAATCCTGATGGAAGCAAACTAAATGATCTTGTTCTTCTCATTGTTTGGTTTTACTTCTTCCTTACCATCTTTCATCCCACCTAGTACAATATGCCTTTGTAATTGGAATAATGTTTAATATGAATGCATTTGCAGACCCTATACTGTACTATATGATGTCATGAGGGGAGGGGGGAGGGAAGTAAAGGAAATTTGAAAATCAAGGAACTATGGAATTGAATCTTGTTAACTGAAACTAAACTAATAAATTAATTAAAAAATAAAAAGAAAAAAATGATGAAGCAAATGGTTTCCAGAAAACCTGGGAAGACTAATATAAATTGAGGCAGAGGGAAGTAAATAGGAACAGGAGAATAACCTATATAATAACAACAACAGGGAAAAGTCAATTTTGAAAGTTAGGGATCTGATCAATGTAATGATTAACCACAATTCCAGAGGACTGATGATGCACCATGCTCTGTACCTTCTGCTAGAGAGGTGAAGGACTCAGAGAATGGGATAGCACTTTTTTTTTAGACATGGAAAAAAAACTGATTTAAGGGGACCTTTTATGGTTTCCCTAGACACCAGAACTGCCAGTTACAGTTCTGCATAGTAAACAAAGCTGGAGTTGGAGTTAGGAAGACAAAAGTTTAAATCCTGCTCCTGGACACTTACTAACTCCATGACTCTGGATGTGAGTGATATAGTGGAAAGAGTGATACCTCTGGAGTCAAAGGAGCTGAGTTCAAATCTTGCCTCTAATGCTTACCTCTGACTTTGGGCAAGTTGATTCACCTCTTCATATGTAAAATGAGGAGGTTGGATAGATGGCATCTGAGGCCTTGTTCAGCTCTATGAACTTAAGTTATTTCTAAGTTATTTACTTTCTCTAGGTTTCAGTTTCCTCATCTGTAAAATAAGGTGGTTGGGGAAAAAAGAATATTTAATTGAAAAGGAGTTGGACTGACCTCCAAACTCCCTTCTAGTTTGAAACATGGGATATGGAATGATGCAAAAGGACCTTACTGGCCGGGGCAGGAGGCATGGTGCCCAGTGTGCCAGTAACATTCTTGTCTTTGTGTCCCCAGCACAGAGCCCAGTACCTGCAACATCTTCATATGCAATTAATAAATGCTTGTTGACTGATTG